>JAPQRP010000019.1:2683204-2695443 GCA_037367295.1 Apogon hyalosoma
TCAGGTGCTTGTGTAACAGTAATCTGAGAGAAAATGCAAGGAGAAACTACTGCGACGTCTCTATCAATACTGCTGCAATGGATGGTGTTCAGTGAGACTTCTGAAATATTTTCAACAGTGAAGTAGGAAAAACTGGGGCTAGAACGACACGTCTGCCATCTAGTGGTAAGGAGGATCATAGATATTTAGTCATATGAAGCATAACAGTGAAATCTGAAAGACAATATACTCTGTCGCCGAAATGCGACAAGGGTGGCGAAAGGGTTAAGTATGATGAGATATTTGGACTAGAAATAAGAAAAATACACTCGGTCAGATTTAGATTTTTTCCAGTGTATTAATGTGAACCAAAACATGGACGAAAACAGTCGCATCAGGGCCACATCAACGATTGCATCTGCATTTCCAGATCAGTGCTCATTTACTCTGTAAATTCAGGAGGTTAGAGATGAACTGACTCCGACAGAAAAACGCTGCTTGTGTTGCACAATCCTGTCATGTGCAGATGCCTGTTTACACTAACTCTGCCAAGGAGGCTTTCACCCACGTCTATCTGTCTGTGTCTATCTGTCTGGATTACAAACAACCAGGCCTGCCTCATGTTTGTTGCAGGAGAAGGTTGGACTCGAGCCAAGGACGGACCCTTTAAATTCTGGATCAAATCTACAAACAGGGTGATTTCTGGGTCAGTATATTTCTCAGTTTGTCTAATGAAGTGAAATAAAACGTTGGACTGTAGAATCTTGGCCAACTCTAAACACTTCTGGTGTATTTTTCTATTCCGGCTGCTTGTTAAGCTCATTGTGATGACACAGCCATGATTGTATCAGCAGCATAAGCTTTATTGTATTAAAAGCTAAACAGATAATTAAACCGCTTCTATGTGAATGGAAGGAGTTATAGTAAATTTGATGGAAAGTTGGCTCCAGTGAAGGGACTGTTCTCTTCCAGGAGATTTGACTTAAAGCAGCTTCACCTTCTGATCAGACTTTAACCGCATGTTCCTGGAACTTTTTTGGCTGACGTGCTTGTGCAGTCATACAAGATTGGATTCACTTTAAATTTACTAAAGTACATATGGTTAAAGGCCTTCATGTATCATTGATGCATCTGCGAAATCAGAGTAGATGAAGCCATGAAAATCATCTTAGAACCGCGTTCATGTGTGATTCATCATAATCCCAATGCGTTGATAAATGCAGCAGCTGAAAACAGTCATCGTGTATTTATTTTTCTACATTGTTTGTGACATGAATACGCACGACCAGGAAGGGTTTTTGTGTTTGAGTCAGCGGGGTGAGACTGTAGAACAGATTCAACATAGAGTTAAAGCAATGTCCAAGAATGAACCAATTTAAAAGGAGGTACAAAAACACGATTTTCAAGAGGTACAGGGATGAGGGAGGTGTTGGGTACCGCTGGGCGTTATAAAGATGCATAAGTATATATGTGTGATATTGAATTATGTGTTTATGTAAATTATATTACATTTGTTTGTAATAATAGAAAGCCAGAAGCTAACTTATTTAACAATAAGTATGAGGCAAGAGAGTATCGACCCTTTGCGTCGACGTCACATTTATCACGTGATTCATGGTGAACGACAAAAGCACGCAGCAAACAAACTAACGACCCACGGATGATTTTAAGCGACGGCTGCCTGCACAGAAAATAATGTTCTGGAGTTGTCCTGCGAAGTGACTCACCTTACAGGACGGCACAAAGAACGCTATTTGGAGAAGCTAGCGATAGCAGGGCTAGCTACAGACCATACCTTCTCCTTCCCAGTGTGTTTACGGTTCTGTCTAAATCCTCCTGTCTGCCGGAGTTTGATGCATACGATCTGTACCAGTATGTTCTAAATGCAGTGTCCCCGTGCACGGGTGCTGATCTAAAAGCAGACAAACATCTGGATGTATAATATAATGGTACAGATGGTGTGCATTAAACTCCGGTAGACTGGAGGATTTTGATCGATCCGTCAACACATCGAGAAGAAGGTATGGGTCGGTACCTAGCCCTGCTATCGCTAGCTTCAGTATTAGCTCTGTTGTTGTAGTGGCTGCTTTTGTATCAGCTACACTCTGTTATATGTCAGACTGTTATTGTCATTATGCTGTTCCATATGTTATAGTGGTCGAACTTGGGTGTGTTTGAAGGAGGATGGAACTGTTGTGTGCGGACGCTGTACGTGTAAAGCAGGCTTAAAAAAAAACAAAAACAAAAAACAACAGAAATGAAAAGGTTCAGATCAAATTCGATATTCGCTGGTTTGCCGTCCAGCACTTCCGCCGTCTGTCATGGCGCAAGTAGAGCGTGATGTAACGTGCAAAGGGTCATGTTTAGACTAGGAAGGTTTAGAAAGTGCATCAGCATTACCATATATGAACAAATAGATATGAACCAGGAAAGAAGATAAAGTATACAGGCAAATATAAACTTACAATAGAAATAATTAACTTAGTCGATAATTAAAAAGAAAAGCAAATGAAAAAAATGTGTAAGGTCAACATCCAATACCAATAAAACTGTGATTAACAGAAAAGAGATGATTAAAAAGAAGGTTTTTAATCAAAGGTTGGACAATTGGTAATTAAAATGAATATCAATATTAGTAATATGGTAAAAGCAGTGTGACTGAAGTAAAAACAGCAAATTAAATGGTAAATATGATAAATAAATAAATAAAAGGATCCGAAATGCTAAAGCAAAATAAAAACAAAATAAATCTAAAACTAATGGAATATAAATTGGAATATGAATTTTTATTTTTATATTTTATGTCACAAGTGTATATTTTATGTTTTCTGTCATCCTGCACTTTTGTCAACTGTGAAATTTTCCTATAGCGGGATGAAAGTCATCTTATCTTATCTTATCTTATCTTATCTTATCATAGAATCACATTAATGCAAGCCTATATGAATACATTTTAAGTGAAGAAATTTAAAGCCGTTATTGAGTCTGTTCGTCTTATCTCCTGGTCGGTCCGGTCACCTTGGAATGACTAAGAGGGTCCGACCCTAGGATCTGAGGTCAGGAGTCGGGTCATGGGGGTTAATAGTTCTATTATATAACCAGGAGACAGACCCAAAGAGGCTTTGAAAGTGACCAGTAAACCCATGAAATCACTTCTAAAAGAAACCAGGAGCCAGTGCAGGGACGCTATTAAAAGGAAACTGTAATGTCATCTGTTAAAACCAGTAAGAAGTCTGACTGCAACAACTGGAGGTGAGAGAAAGAATGAAATGGATGACTTTTTCAAGTTCAGAATATGGTGTTAATCCTGCCTTAACGTGCTGTTGGAATTATGGTAAATACAGTTACAAAGCCGAAAATTGCAGAACTGGGAAAAAATTTTGATGCGCAAGCTGCCAAGATGGAAATTCCCTTTGAACTTTTCAAGACGGCACATAGCAACGAGGGAGTCATCAGAAAGTCATCCAAAAAAAAAAAAGAAGCTTTTATTAACATCATGCTGCTGTTAGCATTTACAGTAAACACAATATGCTAAAAAATGATGCAGTAGATGAATTAACACTAACTCTAAAAATTGTTTTACCCAAGTAGCAGGTCACAATAAATTGTGCGTCGGCCATTTTTCATTTCGCTACAACGACAAAAACATTTGTAATTTCAAATTCACAAGCGGGAAGGCTCACATTCCCAATAGCACCTGAAGGCAGCATAACCTCCGAAGACCCAGTAAGTCAAAGTTCTGTTTTGTTTTTTTTTACATTAAATAATTGCCTTGCCAACACACATACATCATATAAGGCCCTGATTTTTGGAGATGGATCTTGGATGAAGAAAACAGAGCAGGACAACTGTGTTCATGGGCCAAAGAGTAAAACCTCTGATTCTGGCCACACGCCGAGATTTCTGTTGTACTTACATGAAGCATTATATTGTTTTTGTCAGTTTTTGACTCTTTTTCTTGGTCATGTTTGCATTTACATACTTTTTCTCTGTTTCTGGTTAAAGGTGTTCATTTAAAGCAAAATATATCAATATTTCTATATTAATTTCAAACCAAACCTGCCATTCTACAGTAGCGTTGAACCTCATAGCGGCCACAGGTGATGCCTTATATTAAATGTTTATACAGAGGCATTTGTGCTGTTAGTGTTTTTTGGTTTTTTTTGTGAACTTGTGAGGTCCTGAGTTTTCTTTTTGGCTGTTCATGAATACTGGACTAGATGACTGCAATCTGCTAGAATATTTTTACAACCTCTTACCTTCTTTCGGCAAATTTAGCACCACTTTGACCCTGGTGGAGACATTTGCAATGGAATAAAACTTAAAGAGGTAGTGCAGTACTTTAAGATTTAGGAAAGTTATGGAGCATGAGTCATAAAAAACATGTAAATGCTGATCAGACGAGTGAGAAGAATGTGCATCTTTCTTTCTTTTTTTTATTTTTATTTCTTTTTAATCATGACTGAGAAGAAACTCCGTCCCATGTGAAATGTTTCTCCAACATGAGAACAAAAAGATTGGAGGACACAAGGGAGATGAAAGAACAAACTTGAACTCTGTCCTTTTTGGCAGTTGTTTGTTTCTGATGAGCTTGACCCAGTTTGGTCTGAAACCTGCTGGTGGGGACCAAAAGCTGGAATTAATTAGGGTTAATTTAGAGTACAAGTATAGTGGAAGTGGAGTGTAACAAGCTCTGGTCCATAAAACTGACTTCATGACTCACTCTTTTATTGCAGACATTGTAATAAAGTCAAGAAAGACACTGTGTTCCTCGAAAAAAAACCCATCCCTAGTGTTATTTAGACAGAAACCCTCAAATTAACATTTAACCCCAGGACAGGACCTGCACGCCGCCTCTATTCCTGTTCTTTTAATGTTATTCTTTGCTGTTTTTGTTTAATGAAACATCCTTTAGAACTTAGTGTTAGGTTGGGAAATCAGACACAACATGACCACGACACCAGTGTACTCGCAAACATTTGTTTTCAGTGACTTGTATTGCATTAACTGTTTGAACTACATAATGTGGTGAATACACACATGACCAGAAGAGGCGGCATCCATCCAGGAATGAGCAGAAAATGGAAGGAGAGCAGACAGTTTGTGGATAGGACAAGTTCTCATTTTTATTAAGAATCTAAACAGAATCCAGGTGTGTTTTTAACAATCTGGTAGCACTTTTTGCAGGTAGAAAATGTGCAAGCAGTAGACTTCTCTTTTAATTTTTATTATTGTTTTGAAATAGACCTAAACAGGCCATCTGGCATCACGAGTGGAGAAAAAATGTAAGTGCATAAAACTCCCATTGTGTAATTTACATTGGCATTGTTGTGCAGTGCAAGATAAACTAAGCTAGCTAATATTATGCAGCAACCTGGGGCACTGTAAGGGGGGGGGGCAAACGTGACAAATTCATGGGGCCAGGCATTTCTGGGGGCCCATATAGCATTTAGCTTTCATGGGGCCCACAGGCAGCAACTAAAAACATGTCTGATGTAAACAATTAATGCATATCGAACACAGACTGTATTAAATGATGGACGCTGTGTTTCTTATCCCTGTGTAAAAATGAAAATTACTGTGAAAACGATATATATTACAGGCATTGGAAAGAATTATTCATCATTTCCATATACAATATCTGTCAGTTTAGAGAAGAGGAAGAAGAAAGATAATATCCCAAGTGAATAAAGTGTAAATTTGTGGTAAAACTCTCCAGGTATCAGACTGTGAAAGAAAGACCGGTAATTATTTAAGGACTACACGCCTGAATTTCATGGAGGTGACGTCATCGTAACTGTCTCTTTCCACGATCTGTTCAGAGTCTGAAGATGGAACCATTAAACCTCTTTTTATACCCGTTACCAACACCAAAATGACCGTTACATGGGCGCATTTTACCTCACTCTTTAAGACTGAGTTGCAGATGTATCATGTGCAACAAAAGACGTCTATTAACAAAAAAACTAGATGTCTCTTTACCATCTTTGACTTTCTTGGCCCATAAAATTGTCCTATAAATCACCAAACATCCTATGTGTAAATGGCGACACAATTCAGCTGGGATCAATAAAATAAATAATACATTTATCTGGCTCCATTGAACAATATTCATATTTTCTAAAGTTTTATCTCTCGGGACGCATCGTAAGAGACTTTCTTTGCACGCCTTAAGGATTCTGGACTGTGACTGGTCATTATAGCTGTCCAGAAAACTGAAAAACCATAGGTGATTTCCCACAGAATAATGTGTAGGAGGTGGAACTGGCCCCTAAACCATTACTCACAGATGATGGGCAGGAACTAAAGATGACAAACTCCAAACTATGAGAATGACGAAGCCTGTGGATATAGTGCCAACCTTAAAAAGTACAGAAAACTTTCGTAGCGAGCATAAGACTCTCTCATCCATGGAACCCGATACCGCGTATTGGTGACAGTTTTATTGACGTTCACTTCATAGACGCTGACAGATGAGCTCACATGTTTAATATAAGACCAAGTGTGTTTACCTTTGCCGGCTTTTACAGTGAGAACAGATAATTGATGTCAGACATGTGATTTAAGAAGTTGTAGAGCCACATACACGTGATGAGGGGGTAGAGGAGGGTTTTTGGCTCGGATGGAGGCTCGGTGTGTGGGGGAATTCGGGGAGAACAGGACCTCCCAATTGGTTAATTCCACCGTCCGCTGATTGGTCGGGTCAGGAGGACAGGGTGTTCTGGTCCTGCACACTCACACTAATCCAGTCGGTCCTGGCAGCCCAAACTCTTTAGTCGCATTCACAGAGGACTGAGCAATTATCAAGAGCAAAGCATCGTGTTCCTAATGATTTTATTACCAGTTTACAACTCTGTGTACATGTCTGAATGGGAGACAGAGACAGAGTTATCATGGTTCATTTAAGATGTAAAAAAATATTAAACAAACCTCAAGTAAGCACTGAAAACGACAGGAGATCTGCAGCTGAAAGGGCAAAAAGATTACAGCGGAATTGCTTCAGAGTCCAGCTCTGGTGTCGGGAATTTGCTTCTGCTGACCAAGCCAGCTGACGTCCAGGCAGCTCATGGTGTCCTCTGCATTTCTTGGCTCCTGAACTGCAGAGCTCAACCTGCAGAGGCCCACCACAACAAATGTTTGCTTCACTATGCAGTTGCTGATGTAAAAATATCTGTGCTAGCGCTAACTGCTAAAAAATGTCACTGGCCTTTTGTAACCTTAAGGCAGCAATAAGTATTTATGCTACGCTATGAGTTTGTCGCACCTCAGAAAGGAAGACGGAAAACTGTACGCTATTCCTACGGTATTTCCACCACATTTACCTTGTTGTCGGACACCTGTGTTAAGAGTCGTTTTGTTATTTATAGAGGTTTTAAATCTTTACTTCCACTAATCCAACTAGTACTGCTATGCGTAACCCAACCATGAGTGCCCGTCAACTTCACTGAATAAATGCAGGCTTCCACTGAAGCTGCATACAAATGCAAATGAATTCTGCATGCATCCTCTGTGCATCGTGGGCCATGTCATTGTCTTTAATTTTCTCTGTTGGATGCCTCTTACATGGCCTGGGAACCAGATGCGACTAATGTTGATTTTTCTCTGGCGATTCCGTCTGGCACCACTCCCCCTAAAACCTGTTCTCCTCATCCCAGATCAAGTAGAGCCAATCAGAACCATTCGTCTGATATGTTCTGGATCACATGTGGTTTGTTGCGGCGACAGGCTGCCACCTGTGACTGCTGACCTTCCAGCTTTGGATTCATTCGGACAGCAGATTTACAGCCAATTGGAGTAACAGTCGTGGGCATAAGCCAGAGATATTCTGGTCTGAGCTCGTTGATAACACCCTGTGGAAATCAAAAATGAACTGAGAAGGCCCAGACTAATTTTCATTTAAAGGGCTCAAATTGATCTAAACCCACTTTTCTTAGTCTGTGGTTCATTTATTTGTGTATTTGGACTCTAATAGTTCATACAGTTTGAATTTGAACCCTCCAGGTGCTGAAAAACTACTTTTATTTTCATTCCGGCAAAAATCGAGTGGATTTCTACAACCCCTTTTAATTCCTGCTTAATTTGTTATGTTTTATAAATAGCTACATCACAACATTTGCACATGTAAGGTCAAGCCTTCCGACGAACATTTCTCCAGTTCGATATGATTGTTTGTCAGCAGCAGCAGTTGGAATAAAAACTGAAAATATGTCCAAACGTCGAGCCGATTACCTAACATGTTCAGTTGTTGGTTGTATAAACGAACACAAGTGGCTGAACGGGACAGAGCAGCACAGTCAACAACCTGGAGGGGGCGGGGCCTGAAGTGGCTCATGTGCATTTAAAGGGCCAGTGCTCCAAACCACCTTTCTGGTGGTTGGAAAATGTATAGTTCCATTTAAAAAGCAAAATGTCACTCCTTTAATAGGTCATGGTAGAAGTCAGTAGATCACTAACAGAAAATGGTCACAACCTTCTTCACTTTGTCTGGATTCCAGTAAAGCTGGCCCTAAATGTCCTGCTTGACCACCCCCATCCACCATTAGAACCTACAGCACATAATAAAAACATTTATTATCCTTGATTAGCAACAGGTGTCAGCTCAAATGCTCTCTTTAAATTTCTCCAATAGGCATTACTTCAGATGCTCTTTCATTGAACTTCAGCAGATGTGCCTCACAGATGTCCACATAGAATGCCTACTTAGTTCCATACACACTTGTGGCTTTAAAATATTATTATATCCTCAGGCATTATCTTAGCGATCAAAGACAGTGACTGTTATCAAGTTAACTCTGATTCATTATGAAAAATGTTAATGTATTTATCATAGTCTTTATCCAAGTGGTTAGTGAAACAGAAATGAGTAGATATGCAGTAAAAATCACAACATTTATGGGAAAAATCTGTGCAGTAAGTGAAAAAATCAAACATTTGTTGCAGCCAAAGCTGGATTTCCAAAACAGTTCAGTTCTGCAGGACCCCTGCTCTCCAGTCTGCATCCTTCTCAGTTGTTGATTCTGGTAAATCAATAAATTGGAAATGCATTATATGCTGTAATACAAACTAATTAAGTTCTGCAATAATTTCACGGTTCTGTCCTGTGTCCCACCTTATGTCAAAATCTACAGTGCACGAGCATAAAGCCTCCTAATGGGTTAATCTTTCTGAGGCGGAGAAACATACATACTGTACAAGGCAATCCCGCCCTAAAGCTAATCTGCAGTGTTGTAAACATTGCATTAATACTGACGTGAGATTATACAGAAACTCAGGATATAGATTATAAAGGTCTGCACTATCCCAGCCTGTAGGTCTTGCAGACATAGACCGGGGCAGTCTAGGGCTAATTTTAAGTAAAATGCTCGAATAATAGCCCATTATTACCCAGAATCAGAAGGATCTGATTGTACTTCCATGAGAAACTTTAATCTCAAAATATTACAGCTGCAGTGTAATGAAGTGATTATTTAAAAAAGCGGCAAGGTGACCTTTGGTTTGTTTTCTCCCTTGAGCGCCAAGCTTCGTGTTTTCCAGTCGTTAACGTAACATGGAGTGACTGTGGAACACGGTGGCCAAGGCCTGTGTTTTCCACAGTGGGTTTATCCATACTTAACTCTTGAGGTGTAGGTCAACCTGTCTTTTGGAAAGGTCCTGGTCAATCCTGCTAAAGCTGTCTACCATCTTAGTACAGCCCGCCTCCAACTGGGCTCTGGCTGCAGTTAGCTACTACTGCCAATCTGCTTATCGGCTTGAATACTACCTCCAAACCAGGAACATTACGTTTGGAATAGTAACCATGAGAAGTAGTATTTACTTCCATCCAAAACAACAACACACGCCAGAACAACAGCTCAGGTTTTATGTAACCACCATGTTGTCCTGGGCCTTTAATCCATCACTCTCAGTATGGGAAATTTTTCTGCCAAAGAAGATTAACCAAAACTATTTCCTGAAAAGTGAGACTTTCTTTGTCTCCAATGTAGATGTTTTCATGGTGAACAAAGACATTATTTCCCAAACATATTTGTTGATCCACAAACTGCTAGGCACCGAAGCACTAAAAACAACATGATCATCAGGTAATTGTGGTAGGTACATCAACGCATCAAAAGTCGGGAATTTCGGAAAGTCCAAGATGAAAGACGAAATGTTGCGATATCTTTGAAATTGTGGTAGTAACTCACACTGAGTCGAATTTAAGATAACCGTCTCACAGTTTGGACTGTGGTGACCATTGCAAGGGCTGATGTCCACCAACTGACCACTAGGAATTTATCGTGAAGTGACGCAAGGAACTGTGTGAAAACATCACGAAATTTAAAAAGATGTATAAAAACCTTATTTTTCAGAGATATAGTGATCGAGAACGCGAGTACAACAGTAATGGTTGTTGATGGTACGTACTCATTTGCTCTCGTTTTTTGTAATTTTGTGGCTGACCTGTTCTTGGTTATGGACTGTATCCGTTGGCTGATTGGCCAGCTCATTGGCTCGTAGAATTGGGGTGGTACAATTGGGGTGGGCCCGACTTCTTCTTATTTCTTTTCAGACATTGAGTGTTGTGGAAGAGTCACAGTGAAATTGTTGTACATGTGTGTGATATTTGTTTTCTTTGTTGGTTGATTTACTTCCATACATTGGAGTGTGCTTTTGGATCTGGAATTTCTTTTGCCTACTTATGTTTGAAGTGAAGTCTATCTATATGCGTAATACGGCTATGAAATAGACAGAGTTTAATTTTGATATGTATAATATTTTTTGTGTTTTGTGCAGGATTGTTTAGAATTTATTTTGACACATGGAGGATTTGTAAAGGTAATTTGAGGAACTGACACAGGACTTTGGGATCAGTAGAAAAAGATGGGGTAAGGGGGCAGGAGTATATAGGTTGTCCTTCATCTCACTCCTTTTCGAATTTTTATTTTTATTTTTTTTTACTTTTTCCCCCTTATTTTTGTGTTTTTTGATATTCGCAAGAAAGAGCACTGCTTTGTAGGTCACCAACTAAAATCTTTGTTAAGCTGAAAGAACATCAGATTCCTTAAACAATGAATACAGACTTGAATAATAAGAGTTACCTGTTTTTGACGATAAATAATACGGTTGATGTCTAAATGATAGCAAAATACCATACTTGTGACTAGTCCCACAGTTTGCTACAG
This sequence comes from Apogon hyalosoma, assembly GCA_037367295.1. Classification (NCBI taxonomy): domain Eukaryota; kingdom Metazoa; phylum Chordata; class Actinopteri; order Kurtiformes; family Apogonidae; genus Apogon; species Apogon hyalosoma. The sequence goes on from JAPQRP010000019.1 coordinate 2,694,346, forward strand.
TGCTAACTTAGGCTTATGTCAACCATGGTCTACTGTAGGTATTACCCTAACTATGTGTGAGGTACTTATCCACAGTAATTGAAGTAGTATTATTTTATCTAATCACATTTCCAAGATGGAGGATGCAGAAAATCAGAAAATAAAATCAGACCTAAAACTGATCCTTGAGGAACACCTCATACAAGCTTTGAGGTTTAGTAAAAGCTCTTTTACAGCAGCACCTGCAAATGTTTTGATAACTATATGGCCAAACAGTTCAGTGCAGTTACTTAAAGCCCCCCCACACCGTTTTATTCTACCATCACAGTCAACAGTGTCAAACACAGCTTCTCAGTTAGACGTATTCCCAGTGTCATTTGTAACCTTGACAATTACCACTTCTGTATGGTGATTATTTCTAAAACAAACAAAGTGTGTCAAACAAAGTAGACTCCGGGGGTAATATAGCCTGTCATTGTTGCCAGAGCTCCTGGGAAAGTGACGATATTTACACTTACAGATGTATGTAATAACGCAACGATCTGTCTCCATGGAGGCACACGAGTAAATCTAAGTGGTTTGCGTTTCCATGGACAAGATGAACCAGCTCTGATCTGGCAGTAGGCTGGATATTCAGTGGTATCATGTGACTGACTCCACTGCTGTTCAAGAAATGCTCAACACATTATGGTACTGTCTTAACATGTCACTTATAGAACTTCATTTCATCATTGAAGTAATGTGTTTTTGTTTTGTCTTAACCCATAACGCGGCAGTTCCCGAATGAATTTTTCCTCTATATTTAACCTTTTTTAAGTGTCTTATACCATTTGTTGTGTTATTATCCTCTTTATTTTGACTTTTTTCAGTGTAAATCATGTATTTTCCTACTTTTAATTCACTGATCGTGTAGACGTTCATAAAAAGTCAGCGTACGGTACATTCAAAGGTTATTGTATCAAAACGGAAGAAGAAAAAGCGGCTTTATCAGTAAAATATGTCAGTAACTGAACGTAAACCCAGTGTGTCCATCCCCTGTCATTGATCCAACTGCATGGGTTTTACTGGTGAATCAGTGTTGTAGAAGATGACGGTGTTTCCACGGTAACTACGGAGCCT
>JAPQRP010000019.1:2709018-2774155 GCA_037367295.1 Apogon hyalosoma
AATGGACCTTTAGTTGGACCAGGCAGGAAAATGAACAAGAAACTGAAGAAAACAAGGGTGGTCTAATAATTTTTTCCTTGACTGTATATTATCAGTTTTATCTACAGATATTAGTCTATTTGCCATTTACCAAGTCTTGTATTTAACCCTTAAACACCTAAAACTCGTTTTGTAGTCACTTCCAAATGAATTTGTCTTTACATTTAACGTTTCCTAAGGGATTCAACCTTTCCATTTTTCATTTGAAAATCTGGTATTTTTCGATATTAAACTCACTGATTGTGAAGATGTTCATGAGGTAATTTAAAGGTTATTACATCAAAACAGAGAAAACTGGGGAAAAAGTGACTTTTTTTCTGCAAAATATATCATTAACTGAACAAAAAAACAAGTGTCCAAATCCACTGTCGTTCATCAAACTCCATGGGTTTTACTGGTGAATTAATGTTGAAGAAAATGTTCACTGCGGAGCCTCTGAACGTCCAAGCGGGTCATATCTGATGACCATGAAAAGATGACAAACTGTATTTTACACCAATTATTTACATGGATTGATAAGACTAGCGGATCAGTAATGAAACAGTTTAGATCAGTAGAGGCTTTTTCACTGGAAAAAATCAAAATCTTACCTAGTGTATTTTTCTCATTTCTAGTCAAAATATCTCATCGCCTAAAGAGTAACTTTTCAACATGAATTACAGCAAAAAAAAAAAAAAAATCTTGAATTAAGCAAAAAAAAATCTGCCAATGCAACAAGGGAAAACTATCTCGATAAGCTTTCTTGAAATCAGATTTTCCAGATCTATTGTCTAAAAATAAGTTCTTATATCTCACTGAAAAGTTACTCTTTAGGTGATTATGTCTTATTTTAATGAGATATTTTGACCAGAAACGAGAAAAATACACTTGGTCAGACTTAGATTTTTGCACTGTGGTCACTGTCGGCTGTGCAGGACTTGAAGGGTTAAACAACCCTGTGGGCATCATTTCAGCAGGTGTATTTCCATGCAATCACATCAGACCTCTTCTCCATTGTACAGGTAGTTGTTGGTATATTTTAGCTGTAAATTAGTTTACCTCCTTAAAAAAAGCTGTGTCATCCCTGAGAAAAACCACAGAGTCTGACTCTTTGAACGCAGCATAAATGATTCTTAACCTACTTATAACTTTTTTGGCAACAAATACGTGGAAACATAATCATCAAATCACACTGTTTATAATTTCATTTCCAGGAAAAATGATGTGGGCGAATACAGACTGCATGTTTGTGTGGCTCTCCATTAGTCTGTCACATTGTTCTCGTGTAAAACATTTTATGTCCACTTTTACAGCCGTGTTTATCAAAAAACAGCTATAGTTACCATGACTCCCATCTGGCTTGCAGAGCCTTCAGCTGTGCACAGATCTTTGACATACTGACCTCAATCTGGAGCTGCATTGTTCAGTGTGCGCTGCTAAGTAGACCGGATCGGAGGCCTGGGATGCAGATCGAACCCGGATAGCCCTGTCTTCAGTCTATAGGCCACCACGTGACAGCATCATCCATGTGTTTCCCATCACATCCAGGTTTATGTACTGCCAGACATTTTCTAGTAACTTTAAGACTGGGCTGAGATTTGGCAGCAAGATTTATGCATATGCGGTGTTATGCAACAGCTCCTGTCCTATGGCTGGAGTTTACTACAGCGTTAGTGTCGTGGTGGGCTCCTTATTTTCATGACACACTGACCTACTTCCATATGGGTCACGGCAGAGACCAAACAAAGCTGTCTGAGGGTCAGGGTCTGGATGGATGCTGAAGGTTTACAAGAGGGTCTTAAAACCATTGGAGTAAAAGTTAGAAAACATGTCCAAAGACAACACAGGTTGCTGGCTTTCATTACAGACATCACTTCTATTATGTAACGGCTACTGTGGAGTGATTTACACTGCATTCGATTCTGTCACATGTACATAGAAGAATGTAGAAGACTGAGGATGTGACTTCAGAAATCCTAATACTCTGGTCGTGCTCCTGCTGTTAACATCAAATAAGACCCCATCCTGTTGTAAATAATTGTCACTGAGGACGTGGGCTATGGTGCAGTTTTAATTTTTCAGCTGACCAGCCTGAGCACTAATAATTGGGTGCTTCTATAAAACTGGGTTCATTTTGGTACCTGGCACTTTTCCAGCTTTTTAGACGCAATAATAAAGGAGAAATGTAGACATATTTCCCTCCAGCATGGACCTAATGATGACCTCAGATAATAGCAAAAAAATTATACTCTTGTTCTGAGCCATCCCATAATTAATGAATTTCTAATCAAATATTGGGTCCAAAAATAGGACCAAAATTGGGACAGTTAAAGCTACCTAGGTGTCAGTGCATTAGATCTGGAACATATGACTTTAAAATGGCCTTACATAGACTCTAAATAAAGACACTGTGTTAAATGTGTCGATCCTAGTGGTTTTTCTAATCCAGACTTGTGGGTTTTTCATGAATTTCAGTCTCATTCCAGGCTTTGTGTGGAACCCATCGTGTCCACTTGTGTTACATGCAGAACCTGCCCATTTAAACGCATATAAATCGTGAATACTTTTGCAGAAGCGGTCATATTTGTGAAACACTCTGCCTTGTTAGATCAATTCCCAAAATGCACCTGTGAGAGAATAAAGAGATATTTGAAAAAAAAATAGTAGCACATAATTTCCGTGTCCTTTTGACCGTGTTAAATGCAGATTTATGTATTAACTATAATGTAAAATTATATAAAAATGTGTTTTATCTGAAAAATAGTTTCTCTTTTATCTCAGTAAGTATTTATTTTAAAATAGACCCAAAGTGCTTCCAAACTTACTTCATAACATTCGTCTACATCTGGGTTGATTTTTTTTAGCCCCATGTCCTGTTTTTAGGACCAGTTTCATAGAAACACCCAAATAGAAAAGCTGTGATTATTCTTGAAATACTCATTTTTCATCAACAAGCTGGAGCAACATTAGAACAAACACTTTATTGGGGTTTTTTGTTTACTTTTTAGTCATTATAAGTGATTTATTACCATTTATTATTTTTCGTGTTTTTCATTGAAAAGCAGGTGTTTTCATTTATTGAATTTGTTTATCATCTAGATTTTCATGAAAAGTCAGAGAAAACACAAAAGTTATTATATCAGAACAAATAAAGCTAATGAAAAGTGACTTTTTCAGTAAAATTTATCATTAACTGAACATAAAAACATGCGTCTCCATCCACTGTCATTGATCCAACTCCATGGGTTTTGCTGGTGAATCAGTGTTGTAGAAGATGATGGTGTTTCCATGGTAACTACGGAGCCTCTGAACGTCCAAATGGGTCATATCTGATGACCATGAAAAGATGATACACTGCATTTTACACCAATTATTTGCATGTATTGATAAAATTAGCGGATCAGTTATGAAACCGTTTAGATCATTAATGTTTTTGGTTTTTGAAGGTTAAACAAACTACATTTTAGGATTCCCCTCTACTGGAACACCTTGTGCTCAGGTGTACGTATCACGCCATCGTAGACCTTCACAGAACCAGTTCACTACAGACACCTGGTTATGAGTATCTGCCTTATTTTTAAAAGGCTGTTATCTCAAGATCATGAGTTAATAATTTCATTATCTCGAAATTACAAAGCTGGATGTCTTGTGACATTGGGTCATTATCCTGTTAATTTGAGACAATGAGGTCGTCGAGGTCAGGGGCCTCTATCACGAAGTGGGATTAAGGGGTTAGCAAGGTAACGGCAGACGTACAGAGACCTAATTGTACAGACAATTCAGTGTCACGACAGAACCTGCTCAGGGGAAGGTTCTACCTGCAAAAGCGGATCAAAATGTCTCCTCCGACAGGCCAATGGATTCTCACACAGATCCCATGAACTTCAGTGAACAGGTCAAAAAGAACAAAACCTCAGTGTGCAGATAGTGAGGAGGTTTCATAAAAGGCAAGTGTTTTAAGACCATTTGGCTTTGCTTTCTGCAGCTACACAAAAGAGTGTCTGATTAAAGCCCTAAAGCCTGAACTTGTTGACCTCATAGGATTTTCCAGTATAAGCCTCTTTACCAGTTTTAATTTGGTTTTTATATTTGGTCCATATTTGTTCCCAAAACCACTAAATACAGCCAGCGTTGAACAGGAAGAATACATTCAACATATTAATTCAACAGAAAACACAGGTGTGATTAATCAGACATACCTATGTGATAGTAAGTAAGTCAGTTAAGTTTATTTACAAAGTGCTTTTCACACATAAAAATCACAAAGTGCCATACAAAAAATGGGTCCAATAAAATAACATAAGAATAATTTCATAAAATAAACAAAAGGATAAATCCATCAACCAAAAGCTTTCCTAAATAATAATGTCTTGAGCTGCAGAGGCAGGTCATGCCGGAGTCTGGGGGCCACAGCCTGAAAGGACAGGTCTACCTGGGTTTTAAAACGAGTCTTTGGGACCTTCAGGAGGCTCTGGGCTGAAGACCTAAGGGTGCACCCTGACGAGTAGGGTCAGCAATATACTGGGGGGTCTGACCATGCAACGCCCAGAAAATCAAGACTAAAATTTTAAAATCAATACGAAATTTGACTGGAAGCCAATGAAGAGCTGACAAAACAGGGCTGATGTGGGCTGTTCTGGGCTGATGTGGGCTGTTCTGGGCTGATGTGGGCTGTTCTGGGCTGATGTGGGCTGTTCTGGGCTGATATGGACTGATGTGGGCTGTTCTGGGCTGATGTGGGCTGATGTGGGCTGTTCTGGGCTGATGTGGGCTGTTCTGGACTGATGTGGGCTGTTCTGGGCTGATGTGGGCTGATGTGGGCTGTTCTGGGCTGATGTGGGCTGTTCTGGGCGTACCTGTCAAAAGTCTAGCAGTAGAATTCTGTACCATCTGAAGTCTGTTGGGAGTCGTCTTATTTAAAACAAGTGAACACAGAACTGCAGTAATCAATACGAGACGAGATGAAGGCGGGAATGATCATTTCAAGATCTGGTTTTGACACCATCCTCCTTACGCACTTAATAATGACAGATAAGTGGATTAATGTGCACATGATCTGTGCATCAGACAGCAGTGATACAGGCTAAAAGTACATTGGGTTTCACCAAAATAATTGTATTTTCCTGCGTAATTAGCCTTTTGTTTTCTCAAGATAAGTTTATTAACATGAGAAAACAGTATAAAAAGTAATTAGAATTATACATAATTGCAGCTGTAACTCTATAACAACAATTACTTATTCCTGAATGCTCTATATGATGTGAAATTAACCAACATCAACAACTGATTAAATTATTCTGCTTTATTTTCTTGTCTGACTCATTTTACAACGCATTGATAACAACTAATTGTAGTAATTATTTCTCTTCATTACTTTCAACAGCGTAGTTAGTTAAAATCATGTATTGGGGGTCAATTCTGAAGAGTTTTGTTAAATATTTAATCAGTACCAGACATGAAAACGTGGTATAGAACCATCCTTACTGTTAAAAAAAATTCCCATCTTAATATTGAAGTGATTTTACATTAGATTCAAGTTTCAGCGTATTCGTGTTTATTTAGTATTCTTTACAGGTCTAGGGTTTTGTTGTCTTTTTTTAAAATTCATCCACAGTAAATCTTTTGTGTCAGAATCTCGTGGCTGCAGCGTTGGCGTCGCCCTCTGCAGTCCGACGCTGTCACTGCTTCGTTCTTTCCTGAGCTTCCTCCAGAGCCTGTGAGGTCCCAGGGAAACCCAGCAGCAGCAGCCAACACAAGCACCGAAAACAAACTGCTAATAGTGTCACATGTCTGCATTTGGGCACTTCTCCGAAATCCCGGCACACAGGACTCTTGGTGCAGACTCACTGGCTAAAGATGGGATGCTTTCAGTCCATGCCAGACTCCAATTGGCTCATATGTGCTCATCTAATAGGCTAGTTTTATTGCTAGTGGAGGCATGCTTGGCCCAGTGTGAGCACACATCAGGCTGTACTTCATTGAGCAGCAGTAACAAGAAGAAACACATTTGGACATCACAAACAGATCTAGATTCCTATCATGATAAACCTTTAACACATTCTTTTCATGAGCAGATAATTTAAGATTTACATAAAGGTGGTGAAGGGGTGGTAACAAGACTTATGGGTTCAATAATGTCATGTCCCATGAGGACATCAAGCAAGGTAACTATTGGGACAATTCCAAATGGACTCACAGAACTGAACTGGGGGTTAAGAGATGAGAACGGGGATACGATGAAGTAAGGAAAGTAAAGAAATAATAGATTTAGCGATCAAGATTAAGATTCATATTTTTAACAGTTCAGACTGATGATTTTTATTGATGATTGATTACTGATTTTTGCATATGCTTTGCTTTGCTAAATTGCTTACAATAAATTTATAAAAAGTCAAATTCTACTTTTTCCTTGATTTATTCCCAATGGGGTACACTATGTTTGTGAATGTAAAAAGTTAGGTTTATGTGTGCATAACATCTAAGGCTCTGATAATATCTTAGCCATAGTCCACCTACCAACTAAATGTATCTTTAGGGCCTTTTTATTCCAGGCCTTTAAACATTACCTGACATGTAACAAGTGCACTAAATCCATATGGGGCAGCTGCCAAGAAAAAACCAACAGGACTGTTATTATTACTATGCGTAGAATGGGTTTCTCCCGTCAGTTTTAATAATCAGAGGGAGGTTAGGACCCCATTGAAATGGAGAGCTGAACCAAAGAGTACTGAGGCTTGAACACAGTCACTGCACTATTGGTACAGTATACCATGCAACACACCACCAAAATCTTGTTAATGCACAACAGGAACGGGACCAATGTTCTGAGAAGTGGTGAATTGTGCTGGTTTGTTTTTACAGGTACAGTTTAAGAACACAGGTCACGTCAGCAGTTTAGATCCATCAAATGCAAGAGATATTTTTTGTGCAGCTGTAGTATTTTGTGCAGTTTCTTCTGACTGCCTGTACGGACAGACGGTGATAAAAGTAGATGGACTTAAACTTCTGAAATGTGAAAAAGTAAATGGGACATTTGTTTGCTGCTGTTTTGTGCAAACTGAACTGAACCTGCGTCCCCTATCTATAAGCGGTCTTGCTTCCTTGGGGTTCCCTTTCATGTCCATTTGTTGTAAATTGCTCATGTATAGTATATTTTCATTCTCTGTGCATGAATAAAAATATCTGAATCTGAACCTCATCTCATATGAATATAGACAGCAGATGAAAGCAGGACTTAACATTTAATATTAAAAAACATTTTACTGAAACTCCAGACATGAACATCTTGTCCATCATTTTCTTCCATGTATTTGTTTTTTTTGTGATGGGTATATGTGCTCATGGGTATACCAATATTTTATTTATTGTATTAACCATTTAAGTTGCAGCATAATAATTAATTTTCCTCAAATGTTGTAAAACTAATGAGGCATTTTCAAAAAGGAATAGAAAGAAACAGTTGAGATATAAAGTTGTTAGAAGAATAAATATTAAGCTGAGATGTCACATATCAGAACTTAGGTACACTAATGAAGTATTTGTATTTTGTTACTTCCCTCCTCTACAAACTAGTGCTGCTGCGATTAGTTAACGGCAATTTTTTTAGTTGATGAGTTGTTTTACTATTGACCACCTATTTATTTTTGGCTGCAGCACCTGGGAAATCCATACAGTATGTCAGAGAGAGAGAGAGGCCCCCGTCTTATAAGCGTCTTGTGTTTCATTCCCCCACTCTCATGGTCCCCCCCCTGTCTGCTGATTGGTGCACACCCCTTCATCCCCTCTCTCCCCTGGTTCGTGGATCTATTGAAGTTATTTATATTGTTTACATTTGTCATGGTACAGGTGACATTTTATGTTTTGGCCCTTGAGTTGTATTCAAAATAAAATGGACACAACAAAATAACAAATAGTTGATTTTTTTCTAAAAAATTTGCCATTTAAATTAGTCAACTAATAGAATAATTAGCCGAAAAATTAATCGTTAGAAAATTTGTCATTAGTGGCAACACTACTACAAACATATCCTGAAAGAATAGTGGGAACACGTTCACAGCACTGTTATGGGCGAAGACATTGAAGGGATATACACTGAACACAGAAGACAAACTTCAAACTCCACTCCAACTCGAGTCCACTGCATGTCTTTATGTCGGGGCTCAAGCTGACCTGCTTCTTCCACCTTGTCTCTGTCAATGATCTCTCGGTCAAGTTCTTTGTGTCGAATCCATAATCTGCAGGTTCAGGGACACCTGCCTCGGAGGCAAACACACCCGGCGTGATTGTTAAAGCCGGGTGTTTTCAACCAGGTGATCTGGAACACGTGAGGAGCGGCTTCGCTCTCTTTGCGGGACGTGCTACATGTCAAAGTGCTCGCCATGCTACGCCGGATTAAGGGAAAGGGGTTAGGACTGCAGTGTGACTGCAGATCAGCAGGCCTGTTCACACTGGGAGGTAATCATGTCAGACAGGTGGCCGCCTGAGCTGCAATGCTTCCCGTGTGCTGCTGACCTGATCCTACTCACTGCTCACATCAAAGTCAGCACAAGGTTAAGGTTTCATTTCAGTGTAAAACAGAACAAATGGGGTAACAGTATATTAAAGAACACAAGTGCACCGTTATCTAGTTTCTAGCATAGATACAGTAGGATGAACTCATTAATGCCTTTCTCTGCATTTTCTACAACTGGTTGGGGCAGTTTTCCTCAATAACTTCCTCGATGCTGCTTACTGATGGTAAGGAAGGAAGGAAATGTATGATATATGACTTATGATTCGCAAATCATTGTTAATTAGTTGCAATCAAGACCAAAGAAAGAGTGGCTTGAAGTGGGACCACCAAAACTACCAATGAGTCAACCCAATATATCCGCAGACTGTATCAATGACTGAATAAGGTATAAAGCTCATTGTTTCCACACATCTGTATTATGGTTTTATCAAGTTTTCTTCCTCAAACTAAAACTCATAGACACTTATTTTGACAGTCACTCAAAATAACACTGTGTCTTATCTCCACATGCTGCATCAGCTGATAGTTTACATTATAGCTCTGTTAGCTTAGCTCTGTTTTTAGACAGAAGACAGCCACAGTAAAACCACAAACTACCTCCGTTTTCTGTACAGTTTGTGTTGTCTGCAGCTGAACTAAAGATCTGTTTAGAATCCAACAAACAAGGTCAGAACTGTCACAGTTTAGTTTAGTCTCAACAAACAGCAACTTAGCAAAGATAAGAACATCACATAATTTTATACCTTCATAAGCCTCAGAGTCAAACTCATCCATGTGGAAGAAATGCTGTCGTTTCAACATCAAACTCCATTCTTTTCATTTAGAGCTGAGTCCAGTGGCGGAAACAACAGCAGTACTTCTAGCTTTTGTCACTGACTCACTCTCATCAACTCTCACAGTTATTTCCTAGTGGTTCTCGTCTCATCTGGCCACTTTCTGAGGCTTTGGTCAAATGGTGTTAGTTTTCTTCATCAGACCTGCAGAGTGACTCATTACTCCCTCTCGTGGTCAAAGGAATCCCCAGCCCACTGCACATGATAAATTCACTTCATATGTCTACAATACCTTACCAATACCTTGACGTCTGAGGGTAAACAGAGACAAAGCATCAGATCGACTTTTCAAAGTCCTTGAACATTACTGTGTCCAAGTTAAACACCAGCTTGACATAGCTGATTTCTTTTTTATGCACAGTGGACATAAACTAAATTGCAAAACATAATTTCACAAGAAACATTCTCTTCCTTAAATATCTTCCAGGGTATTGCATGAAGCATCATGAAAAAAACAAACTGCTACTTTACGTAACCTTTGTAGAAGGACATGAGTTATGGGCATCACTGGAATGACCTATATGCCTGTTTTTACGTTCTCTCTGTTTGCTCAGTTTTCTTTTTATTTTTACACATCAGGTGAGTTTTACATGTGAATGTGTTTCACTGCCATCGTGATGAAGAGATCCGAGAAAACAGATTTGGTCTTTCAACCAGACTCTCATGGCTAAATAAAGAATAAAAAGACATTAAATCCTACTAAGGGAAAATGACTATATTGACTAAATGACTATATACATATTGATGTACCTATTTAGAAAGCCTATGATGAGCAACAGAATGAGGATTAAGGTAAGATGAAAATGTTTTGATCCCACAACTGGGAAATTCCCTGATTTTGGCAGCAACAGGGTAAAGTTCAAGAAAATGTGCATACGCAAGGTATTACAAAAAACAGACAATACAACAAGTGGTGCCAGGCACAACAAACCCCGCCCCTTGCAAACGTTTTACCTGATTTCCCCTATCATCATTGCAAAAAAAAAAAAAAATTTTGGTGACCTTGATCTTGGACCTACATTCACCAAAATTTAATGAGATCTATTCTATTATTCTGTTATCTATTCCAGTAGTTTTTGCATAAAGTTGCTGATAAACAAACAAACACACCAACAAACAGACAAAAAAACTGAACCAAAAACAATACCCTCAACCTCCCATTCAGGGATGGTGTAAAAAGAATAATAAAACTCTACAGTCTACATACATATTTACTTAAGAAGTAGAATTACAGTATGTCAGATAGTACAGATGGGAGAATTATGGCAGTATTAGTGAGTATTAGTATTATATATAGTATATTCTATTATCAGTATATCAAAAACAAAAAAAAACAAAGAAGTAACACTAAATTAATTATTAGTAGACTCTATTACTTAGCGCCTCATTCTGCAAGACTAGATTCTTCAACTACTGCACCATCAACTACCTCCTAATTACCACTTATTTATGGGAAATAAGGAAATTGTACTTGAATTAATATTCATAAGTGAAGACTGAGTTTAGAGTTATGTGAACTATATTAACATTATTAGTAATAGTGTTCATTACCCCGCCGCCCAAAGGGAAGGCGAGGGTATTGTTTTTGGTTCGGTTTTTTTGTTTGTGCGTTTGTCTGTCTGTCTGTCTGTCTGTTTATTTGTCAGCAACTTTACACAGAAACTACTGGACCAATTTCCATGAAATCTGAATAGATCCCATTAAATTTTGGTGAATGTAGGTCAAAGGTCAAGGTCACCAAAAATGTAATTTTGCAATGATCAGAGATAGGGCCAATCAGGAATGTCCTTTTCATTCCTGTATACTCAGTTTTGCATATAGCTTCTTTTTGCTCTCACTGTTGATGTGCATTGACATCAGAACCTTAAAGGCCAAATTTGAAAACTCTAGGTCAAAGGTCAAGGTCCCAATAAAGGTCAAAATCTAATTTTGGATCTAACTTTGGAACTATTCATCTTACAGACTTCCAGTGGCCACCAAAATACTGGTCTTTCAATTCTGCATCTTGTGTGTATAGATTTGGACCTATTGTTGGCCCAAGAGGTTGGGGGTCACTGGGTCAATACCTAAAAAACTAAAATGGACTAGAACGGAAAAAACAAGTGGCGATAGAGACTTAGTTACAATTATTGACAGATAGGAAACTTGGAATGGGCTTCAAAATGGCATCATGACCTTTGACCTTGAGTGACCTTGATGCATCAAAATCAAGGTCACATGATTTTAAATGGTCGTGACTCCAAAAAGGGTGGTGATAAGTACTCAGTTACTATTGTTGACAGATTGGAAACTACATGTAGGCTCCAAAATGGCATCATGACCTTTGACCTTGAAAGGTCAAACCCATAGTCTCACATTTTGAGAGGGAGATGTCCATTAAGAGCTAAAACATTTGCGAGGGGCAGGATTTGTCAGGACTGACACCACTTGTTCAGGATTTTTTTCATTCATGAGGCTATTCTGAAATTATTTTCACTCAGAAAAAAAAAAGTGTAGGTGCCATCATGACCACACGCTGAGAGGAAAAAGTAGATGAGTCTGCGTTCATGTTATATCTGCAGAGCCTCAGCTGAATGGGAAAAACCTGGGCGATTCATAGATCAGGATCACAGCTTTCAGATGTTTAAGAACCAGATACCAAAATTTGCCCTAATTTAACACGAAGTAAATAAACTCCATTGTCACTCACTGATGAGCATCTGCTGGTCACAATAAGTGTTTCCACTGTAATAATAATAATAACAATAATAATAATAATAATACAAGGTGATGTTAGCCCAGTTTCACTGAGCTTTGTAGAAGATGAGTAAAATACATCCATTAGCAATTAATCGTTAAATTATTGAGTAACTTCCAACTGCTCCAACAACAAAATTAGGAGAAACACGCACAGACAAGAGAAAATAACAGAAGGAACCGCTTAAACACATAACTGACAGATTCTGGCCAGTTTGTTGAAACAATATTGAAAGGTTTTATGCTCCAGAAACAAAATGATGATGGACAGATTGATAGATGGACAGATGGACAAGTTAATGGTTAAATCTTCCCCATCTTACAAGCCAGGAAGCTAAACAATATTAGGACAATTTAATGTAAGTACACATCAAAACTAAAAACCAGAAGGGCACCAGAACTATAATGTCAAATAGAACGACGATATGGAACTGATATTAATGTAAATAAGGCATTAATTGATTGTGAATGTAAACCTTAATATACAGTTTTACCTGAAAAGATGATCACTGTTTGTCAATATCAGTTGAACATAATTTCTAGTAAATCCATCTCAGATTTTAGGTAATTGTGTTACTCCGAATTGTGCTTTCTGTTTCATAGTTATTACGTCAAAATATTCAGTCCACTGAAACCATGTGGTTTTATGTTCCCAACAAAAGAGGAAGCGAACCATAAACCAGAAGAAAACTGGGGAAGCACCGTTTTTCTCAAGGATTTTATGGTAAACACAAAGAATAATTCAGACACAAACACATGAATCTCAGGGGGGCTCAACCAGAGACACCTGAGTAAGGTGACAGAAAAGAACCCAAATTCAGGACAGTGGTGATTTTGTAAGTATTCATGAAGACCTATGATAGATGGTCAAGCCCTCTAAACCCCCCTTGACCATTGTTTAATCTCTTGACCTCTGACCTCATGAGCGTTCAGGTTTTTTCCCACTTGAAGACATATGGCCTGGTTGCATTTCATTTGCCAGGAAAGAGGAACCGTCCAAGCAGCACCCCAGCAAGGACAGGAACAGCTGAGAAGTTGGATTATGTGTGTTTGTTCACAAATCATGTATGATGACAAACTTGGAAAACATAGTCTGTTTATTGTTTTGTTGTTGTTTGTTCATTTTGGACATATACAGAGTTTAGATTTAGTAAAGAAAGTAATATTTTGATATAAGTTTTATCTTGAGTTCATGCAGACAGAAAAAAATCATATTATATTATTTATATGTATATTTATTTATTTTATATATATATATATATATTTTTTTTTTACATATTTATCACTTAACTCCACTACATATAAAGCTACACTTCCTGTTTAGCAAAAGTAGCTCAATTTAATGGTTTTGCAGCCCGTTGGGTAATTTTCTATTATACTTTTAATTTCATTTTATTTTGATTTGTTCAGTTTTCACTCAATAAAATGTGTTTGATATAAAGACATTCTACAGTTCTGAATAGGTTGTGTGGGGAACATGCTGGGAAATAATACATTAACAACCTTGATTATTTTTCACATTGCATACTATTGGTTGTTTTTAAGTCTTGTCATTTATTCCGTAATATGATTGGCTGAGGGGCGGGGTTATAAAAAAAATTAAGAAACGTCTAGAAAATAGAGAAAGTGCGGAGACGAGAACCAAAATAAGAAACGTTAAAGAATAAAAAAAAAAAAAAAAAAAAAAAAAAAAAGAAGAAGGGCACATAAACATGAACATTTCTCGTGTTTGTAAGTTTCACGTTGTAAAACGTTACAGCAAAAGTACTGCGGATTCCCTCATTCTTAGAGACTGTTAAGTTTAAGGCGCTGGAGCTTAGTTAGCTAGCTGTGTTAGCCTACCCAGCTAATTAGCCTAGCTTAACACGACGGACATCCAGAGTTTTAGACACACGCCCTGTGACGAGGGAGAGGCCTGAGTTTCCCCCTGAGATCATCACCAGGATACCGCTTTTACCAACCCAGGAGGACGTACAACACTGGAATTGAATGACACTGACAGTGGACTTGTGAGTATTGACCTTCACCTACTTCTGCTGTTTGGGGGAAACGGAACATTACTGTTCATCAGGCTTGAAACTGGGGGAGTTGGTGTTTTTGTTTTATTTATTCTTGTTTACCGCCTGGTGTGAGCAAGTGTGATTTAGCAGCTTAAACATCAATAGCAGAAGTATTAGTCATGGACAAATGGAAACGTAATGTTAGCTGGATTGAAACATGGTTAAAACTTGTTTGACAGAATAACTGGGCTATTGGACTGTTGTTTATGTGAATGTAAGGTCTTAAGTTTGACAGTAGGCACATTGAGAAACGTCTTAAAAATAATAAATTTGGCATCTTCAACCTTGAGTTGTAGGGAAAACAATCCAGCTGAGAGAAAACATTTTATTTCACATAACATTTTAAAAAGTAATTTGTAAAGTTTATTCAAATTCAGTTCATGGTTTAGTTCATGATTAGTTTTTGGTTTTTCTTGTTAATAAATGAAAAATACAGTGACGAAACCTAGATGCTGTGTTATTTGTATTAAGCAATATGTAATACATAAGAGAGGTCTTAACCTTTAACCCTCGTATAATTATATTCAGGCTGCTTGGGCCTATTTTGATTTTATGGCTGTGGAATTGTCAAAAAATGTGCAATAAGTTAGGAGGTCTGCCCCTTTTCCAAAATAACAAAAATGTTAAATATCTGGCAGTTATGCAATATTGCAGTGTGATTTTGACTGCGCAACAATAGTTCAAAAGGCAAAAAAAGATTTGTTAGCGTATGTCAGTTTGTTGTTTTTATACTGTTATAAACTTACGAAAATCACAACAGATGATGTATCCTGACCCTCGGAAGCCTTTATATACTAGTGACTCCACCACATCATAAGAGAGCCCATTCCTTGATGCTGTTGTTGACTTCCCTGTGTACAGTGAGGAGTTAACAGTGTAGTCGTAGTCATCAGCCAGCACGAAGAACTTCAGTGCCCACTTGATGAGCTTGCCCCTCATGTGGCAACCATCCTCTCATCCACTGAGATGTGCTGTTTCAGATGGTAAACTGACATGCAGCCATTCCTCATAATCTCCAGGAGAGGTCTGACTCAGTGGCAAGGGTCATACTCCCCGGTGCCCTTCTGATTCCTCAGCATCCTGCATTTTTCTGCCACCTCTGGTGGATGACTCATATGCAGATTAGAAGAAATAGCCATGAAACTGAGCCTGGACATGACGGTGGAGGGGAAGACCACATGGAAAGTGTAATTTTTTTCTCCAAAGTCTGGCATCTTCTGCAGGTCCAACAATGCCATGTACAGCAAAAAGGCAGGTAGTTCTTCATCTCCTCTGTGCTGATGTCTTTCCAGGTAAATTTTCTCCCTCTGCAGATTTAGATTAGCTGCATTCTTGTCTTTTTGGACAAAATTTGCAGAAACATGCCAATGTATGAACCCATTTCTCCCAATGGGGGGCTCTGCTTTCAACTAGCAAAATGCATTCAACTCTTGGACGTAAGATGTTCATTCTGATGTGTGTTTCTGTAAAGTAGTGAGCATTCTACTATTACCAGCCACAGACTAGGACCTCATATAACCTCAATTCACCAAATATGTAATCTTGAGTGTTTACAGGTCCACTCTTAGTTAAGTCGGCTTTGGTATTTTGTGGACCATTCATCCTAACTCTGATTCCGTCAAACACGGCCTATTTTTATCCACTGTTAATGTAAACAGCACCCTCTGATGGAATTAGCTTAAACATCAGTGCATTGTAGTTATTGACACCACCTTCTTCATCTCAACAGCTTATTAATATTTTTCATGAAACTTTTTTAGAGATTCACGTCACACTTCAATAACTTATGTGATTTTCTGACTCTTCATCTGGCACCATCATCAGTCAGAATTTTGAGGCCATGTTCCTGACATTTTAGTGTAGTAAGCTGTTTAATCCTAATACCGAAACAAGGCTGAGCTGGATGTATGAGGAGTTAAAATTGTGAGAGTATGAAGAATGTAAGTAGGTGGGATGTGTTTATGGCAGTAAAAGATGGATGAATAAGAGTTAATAAAGTGGGAATCAAATGAAAGTCATGAACTAGCAATGTAAGCGATTATAATGTGATCAGTATAGTTTTCATCTGTAACATCCCCTTGTGGCTAAGTTGTCATTTTTCTGGAGAAAACCTTTGGGTCTGACAGATAGATAGAGACAGACAGACAATTATCTTCTTTTAAAGGAGACTAAATAAAATAATAAATTCAAATATTTACCTATCTAACTATGCGTTTTGGACCCATAGTGCCCCCTTTTGGTTGCCATGTTCATTTCCTTTTAAAACTGAGAATAACATAGCAATAAAATTAGAAACTGGTCTAATTAAAATAAAATAAAACTGAAAGTAATTAAAAACAGAAGCAATTAGTTGTTTTTTTTTTAAATTATGGATAATCTGTTGTCTTCTATTATCTTTTAAAAAATGACCATAATTGCAATTAATTAACCATGCAATTTGGACCCTCAGCGCCCCCTTGTGTTGTAGTTTTTCTTAATGAATGAATATTATCATTCCCTATTACCTTCTATTAAAAATGTCACATTTGTACCACCTTCTGTTTAGTCCTTACATAATTTTTAGAGTTAGGAAAACAATAAAAAATCCAATACTAAGTTTCAGCTCCACTAGACCTGTAACAATGAAACATCGCAATGAAACAACAATAAGTGGATTAGTCATATGTTCTTGTATAAAGGTGTGTCTTGTAAATAATCAAACTAAAATGCATAATCACAAACTCATATGGTACTATACATCAGAAGTGCATTAGACATTTTAAAATCAATTTAGATTAGGCTGCTCAGTATAAGACAATAAGGCAGTTCTAATGTATTTTCCCAGTAGAGCGGTGTATCCCCATAATAAGACCTGAAAATCTGTTTTTCAGAAAAGCAAAAGATGTGTTCAGAAACAAGCAGAAGATGTACTCAGCAACAAAAGCAGGAAACATCTTGTTCACATAGTAATCCAGCCAGGAGAGGCCGTGTGACCGTGTCTGAGTGTGTGTCTGTGTGTGTGTGTTAAACTGTTGTTAAACTTTGTGTCCGTTGGCTGCAGATTAGATGGAGGGCTGCTGCCTTTAGTCCCTCCTCCCCCTGCAGCTCGGCTCTATATATACACTGAGACGGAGAGAGAGGCAGGGGAGCAGCTCTGCACCGGCTTCTACTCCACCAACACAACGACCAACCACAGTGTCAGTGTGTGTGTCTGGGTGAGGGAGTGTGTGTTGAGCTGAGAGGCAGACATAAACACACATACACACACACACACAGGAACAGGCAGCAGAAGGCTTGTTGCAGACTCGTTATAAATCAGACAGACAGGTGAGTCAGGTAAGCCAGGTAACACTGCTCTCTGATGATGGAGGACTACACGCTGCCCTTCTGGATTTACCTCACCGTCCTCACCGTCTTCATCGGCGGGGCCATGAAGAAGATGATCTTGGCGTCCCACCTGAGTGCTGCCTCCACTCTGGTGGCCTGGCTGGGGGCCACGGTCCTGGTGGAGAGGCTGTGGGCGTTCTGCCTGCCGGCCGCTGTGCTGCTGGCCCTGCTCGGACTCACCTGGTGCCTCTACTCGTCCGTCATGTCCAGGCCATTACCCCTCCTTCCTGCACAGGGAAAGGCCGTCTTCATCACAGGTAAGAGCTGGTGTCCGGCTCCGCCCATTGGCCAGGTGTGTGGGGGTCATAAATGGCTGAAATGAGATGTTTGTACTTGTATGATGTCAAGTTATAGCTTTATAAAGGCAGGTGCTGTTGCGTTAGGTCATTTCTTGCAGTTTGCTGTGGTGTGGATGTGTTAAGTCATAAAACCCCTGAAATTATGATCTCACAGCCTCGGAGAAAAAAATGTATTGTGTGCTTGTAAGTTTCAGCTTGATAAGTGCAATTCAGGTCTGGGGCTGTTGCTTGAAATTATTTTTTCTTAAGAAAAATTACTTTTTTTGCACTGTCTTGCATGGTTCCTGTCCATTAAGTGCAGTGAACTGGAGGTCAACCTTCGTTTTCAGACTTGACCTGTGAAAATGATGGGACTGTGATCTGATCTGACAGATTTATTAAAAAGATAAGTACATGTGCGTTAAGTTATGGCTCAACAAGTGCAGGTCAGGTTTGGTGCTGATGCCATAAATCATTTTGTCATAAGAAATATCATTTTTTCACAGTCACTCAGTTATTGTCCTTCTCAAGTGTAGCTCTGTTTTAAAGAGTCTTAACTCTTGAAATCCTTCAGCAGATGGTGCCTTTTTTGTGTCCTCAAAATGCACAAGGTTTGCCTGCTAATGTCACATTGTTCTGTTTTTTACTTAAAGCCAGCATAAAAAAAAAAAAGATAAACCATGCTATAATCAGTATTTTTACAGACATACTGCATACAATTACAGGTAGGTTAAAAGCAACTCTTTTTTTTGTTTTGTTTTGGGTTTTTTTTGCCCTTTTTAGCTTGTAGTTTTGCATTACCTGCCTTCATATAGGTGTGTGTCTATGAATTTCAAATGACAAAAGGTCAAGGGTTTGCATTATTAGGATGCAAAGTTTTGGTTCTGGTTTTGGTTGGTTTGGTTAAGTGTGAGTTCTGATTCTTTCAATCCCATTCTCTTAAGGAAAGTTAATTTTCTGTGCAGTCTTACAGTCTTTCTGGCTTTACTGGATGCTGACACTTGTGTCTTACTTTGTATATGCACATTTTACTTAATTTTGGTTGAAAGTTAAAAAAAAAATGTGACAGTTGAGGCTGCTCTGATCAGTATTTACACGTGAATACTGTATCACATGGCCACATGTAATCTAAAAAGAATCATTCATTGCAACTAACCTGCAATGTTACAGAGTTTGTGCATCTGCACATGATGAATAGAAAAAACTTAGATTCCACTTCCAGCTTCCACTGTAGGATGCAACGTTCTGTCTATACTGTAAGTGTGGTCAAGATTTAGGTCTGCTGCTTTAAATCTTTATATGTGAAGTACAGTTCACACATTTTTTTTGGAATCCTTCTATTTTGTCATCATTTTGACAGTGTAAATGTCAATAAATTACATCCTTCAGCAATTTAAAAAATGAGAAAAATGAAAGTAAACAGCTATTGTGATCAGTGGCACTGATTTTTGCTTTAAAATCAAGTAGCAACAACAATAAAATAATGTATTTTTTCTAAAGTAGGTCAATGGAATACATTTAGGAAGTGCATGAAATGAAGTACAGCATGTGCACAGCATGTGCAAGCACAGCACGTCCAAAATATTTCTAATCTGCTTTTAGCATTACAGCAACACACTATGTTCTTGAAGACTGTGGATGTTCCAACATAAAAGAGGAAGGAAAGGCTTTTAGAAGTTAATGGGAGCAGTTTTGTAATGTTTTAGTGTGACTCTACCAGATCGCACTCAGGTCACTGTGTACTATGCTCACTTTTAGACTTAAATAGTGTCTTTTGGGAGGCAAGCCGATCCTTAAGTGCTCTCAGTCTGGTGATAGTGTGAGCCTCGGTTCCTTTTTCTCTCTTGGGGCATACACTTTAGTCTTGACGAACAATAGTCACCCGCAGGGAGGAAGTCTGGGTGGAATCCCCTTTCACAAATAAAAGCCCACCTTGTTGAAGTGATCATGAAGTGAAACCAAAGCTGCTCAGACAAATGATCAGCCCACTTACAGAATGACTGATGACCGTTTACAAGGCTTTTGTCCCACTTTCTGTTATCTGACAGCAGTGTAAAATGAGTCTGATAAGGTGGTTGATTAATTTATGGTGCCCTCTCTCTCTGTATCTCGGTATTCATGTGTGATGGCAGCAGCTGTCTGACACGTAATGCGCTCAGCAGTCACTGTTTGGAATCGGCCTTCGTCTCCGTGCAGACTTAATCACATTTTTATTGCATCACGGCCAACTGGTTCATAGCTCTTTGTTTCGTAGTTAACAAGCTAATCTCTCCAATCTGGAGATTATTGCTATTGTTTAATAACAGAAAACTGCCCCTATGTGTATTTCGGCTGCCATGTAATGCGCCCATAAAGAGACTTTTGGTCCCGGAAACTTAAAAACAATTCTCAGGTAACTTTTAGTGGAGGAAAGGCTGCGACCATGGATACGACCCAAATGAGTGAAGTCTTGGATCTGTTCTGTGGTTTTTAACAAATCAGCCCTTGAAAAAAGTGTCATCATACATTTACATGGAAGTGATGCATGTGAATGGGATTCTTTGCAGCAGTAAATCCACAAAACATTTAAGAATGCTGGAGTTTTGCCAAGTTCTCAGCTTTTTTAGCTCACAGTTCTGGTTTCAGGGCTTGGCTTCCAGCTGCACTTCTCGTGTAGAAAACAGAAGCAAAACAGTAATTACAAAATAAAGTATTGTACGGTAGCTATTTCACTGTAAGACTACACTGATAAAGGATTTATAAATCATTTGTAACGAGGGTTATTTAGTTGTAAACACTGAACTCATTAGTACGCTCTTTATTTGGTATGTTCAAAGTAGCGCTGCAGCTTTTATCATTTCTATTAACCTCAGCACATCTGCAAAGAGCTACCCAAGGTATGACATTTTTAGGACATGATGGATATAGATGATGCTGGCGTTTTTACATGTACAAAAGAAGTCCAAGACTCATCCGTAGTTGCAGTGCTTCAAGTTTTTCTTGCCGTGATTGGGCAGACATACCAAATTATGAGTGATGAGCTGGATGCTTTCCACAGTCAAATCACACCTCATAGTTCTAAATAACCAGCAGCCCCACCTTTTCATTCTTGATCTGGCTCAATAAAACCACATTCATCTTTTAAAACTTGGACTAACCTGTTTTTGAGGTATCCAATGACTCATGAATATTGTAGCCTACTTCTTTAGCTATTTGGCCTAATTTATTAACAATAGCTCCGTCAATGGGCTTTATGCACAGCCCCACTACTTCCTAAACATCAGGTGGCTCCTTTATTGCCTGTCTTTCATTATTGGACACATTGATTAATCCAGGTGTGACTGCTACTTCTTTTTGTGAGTACTGATTAATTAGGCACACCTGGATTAATCAGTGTGTCCAATAATGAAAGACAGGCAATAAAGGAGCCTCCTGAAATTCAGGAAGTAGTGGGGCTGTGCATAAAGCCCGTTGTAGGACAGACTGTCTCTTTGCAGAGTTTATTGTTGCTACATGTCTGAATGTGCTGCCTCACTTATTTGTGTAACCTAGATTTGTTTCCTCCTGATCAAACGGCTCTCCTTCCTGCGTAGGAGGTCACTGTGGGGAATGTGAACCACACCTTTGTTCAAAGTCTATGAGACAAGACGTGTGCCAACACCATGGGATGATGGACCAAGAGCCTCAGCGTTTTTGGTTGAAATTCATGGGATATGTGGGCTTCCAATGCCTAGAAAGTAATGGTTTTATTGTTTATTATTGAGCAAGACAGGAATTTCTGCAGTTTGTCTTCACTTCAGCTGGTGTTTATAGTCAAATCATTGTAATCAGATTTACAGATGAACTTCCAAGTGATCATTAACATTACAAATATCTTAAAATTGCATGTTAATGAGTTTCAACTGTCAGAAGTTTTGTTCCCGGTTAAACTGATTTGCTTGTGCTGATCATTTATATCAGTGCACACAGGGTGTGGTTGTGGAATTAATATCATGGTGTGGTTGTCTGTATGTTTGATGCCAAGAGATGTGACAAAACAAATCGCTCTCTGGAACAGCAGTTTGGACATTTTGACCCATCATTGCAGAAAATGCTGCTCCATACTACTCTATTCTCTGTAGGTACATCATTTTTGTGCATGCTATGTCACTAGCATGGTTTGATAGGACATTTAATGCTGCACTGATTGATAGTTTTTTTTGGCATCATTGGGTGAAAATCCCCAAATTCTTTCAGTATATTGTAATTTAAGTAATCTGAGAGGAAATAAAATTTCTAACCCCTTTTTTAGACTCTGATTTTAGGCTGTCTCAGGCAAATAGGGGTTGAATACAGGATTGGCAGTGACTAATCATCAAGACAATCAGGTGTGACCTTACTGCTGTACATTGTGTCTCCACTCAGATGCTTGGAAAGGTGGTGTCACTTGTCCTTACAATTAGGCATCTACAGAGGAGTAGCTCCTCTTCTAGTGTCTACCATATGACCATATTTCTACAGTAACTCTGGGCAGACTTCCTGTTTTTCTTTATCTTAGCTTGTAGCAGGTGGCATTCAGTGTTAAGTGCATTACTGTCACCCACGATGTCTGACTGTGGACTAAACTTAATATCCTCTTAATTAAAGAGCCTAAAACAGACTAAACAAACTGTGATTGTCTGATTGGTAAACAACTTCACCATTAAATGTTAAGAGATATCACACACTGGACCTTTAAATGGTTTGTAGCACTGATATTCACAAAAAACAACAGCAGAAGTTGTGTACTAGGATGATGATGATCATTAATATGCATGACCACCAGAGGGAGTAGTGAGTCACTGGTCTCTGCTGGTCTCTCATGATGAGGAAAAGGAACGCCACAGGGCCTTTGACAAAAATGGCCAGATTGGATGAGAACTACAAAGAAACAGCTTTAAGTGTGGGGGAAGTATCTTTGCTAGGTTGGCCATTTGTTGATTCATGGTTCAAGCTAAACTGTGAGGCCATGAGTGACATTTGAAGAAGAAAATTTGATGATACCACAAAACCTGAAGTGTGGAAACTCTTGAGCTTTATGACTATTCAGTGAGTGACACCGTCTGTGGACACATAGTGTTGATTTGTTGGTGGTTTTGGTAGTTTTAAGTGTATTCTGGTACCACACTTCCCCCTGGTGGTAGGACTTTAGAAATGCAGTACTACATGTAGTCTATTTAAGGGCAACATTCCATTAAACAAAAGCAGGAAGAAAGCAGGTTGAAAAGACAAGACCAAATGTAGCTATCATTCATATAAGTTAAGGTCACTATCTGTTAAGGGGACAGACGACACAAAAACGGAAGATGTAAAACAAAAAAAACAAAAAAAAAAGATTTAAATACAAGAAAGCAAAATGTTTAATTGAACAAATAGAATGAATTTATTTTAAGTCAAAGATGGTACCAATACCGATGTAGTGGAAAAAAGATTAACCAGTCAAATCTATCGCAACATTAACATTCTGGCGTGGAATAATTGAAAACCTGAAAAGTTGATTTAATTTAAAAGAATCTCACGATGGACCAGACCAACAACACAAAACACAACTTCTGCTTTATACATCACTACAACGAGCCTCCGTGCTACGTAAATCCCAAATCAGATCAGTGTTGTGCACTGCACTCTAAGCTGTCTATTGGCTGAGACAGGTAGTTGTCTGCTACCATGGCAACATGGAGTGAAAATCCCCGATCTTGCGTTTGACGTGTTCAGTCCTCACTCCATGAACTCTGCAGGAAATACTACTTTCTGCACGAAGCATAGAGCAGCAATGTTTGCACTGTCAACTCAGTTGTTTTGTTTTGCAGTTCTTAAGCCAATATCCCTATATATATCCCTTTCCTGGTGGATATTTACGTCCCATCCTGCTTGTTGACTCCAGTAGAGCTACATAAGATATTTAAGAAGAGATTTAAAATGGTTCCAGCGAAGAGAAGTCAATCAACAGCTCGTTCTTAATTGGCTCTCCTGAAAGCTGGTAAAGGTCGCTGAGGGTTCACTCTGGAAATAAGAGCACACGGTGAAAAAAAGGACCCTGTAAACCTCTTAGAAAGCTAATTGAAGTGTTATACAAAGAGGCACATTCTTTGAAGGATGAGGGTTGAAGTCACAGGGCTCGCTGACCGGGCAGCGCTGTAGTTTGGCGCTGTGCCTTTCACACTGCAAGGCTCTTCAGGACCTGGAGCGAAGTCTGTGGGTAAATCGGATCCGAAATGGTGAAGTTCAAGGCCTGGATACGAGGGCATTTGAGTCGGATAGGATAGGAGAACTTATTTGCCCTTCACTCCATGGAAAGCTACTGGATAAATGTCGAAAAGGTTACATCTTCTGGAAGCAGTGGGGTGTGTATCACAAAGCAGGATTAAAGGGTTAACAAGATAACTTCTGGTTCAGCCCTGGGGTTTCAGTTTCATGAAGGTGGTTTTCTTCTTATCGGGGCAAATCTGCATGGTGAGTGATCCTGTGAACTTGGCCTGCTGTGGAGCAAGTTACGATGGAGATGTTTGTGGACAAAAACGTAGGAGGATCAGCTACTGACAAATCATCATGTGGATTAACTGGAAAAGGAGGAATTTGTGGATTGTGAGCGGGTTTTTGAAAAAGACAAGACTTAAATGGACACCATAAACCCTGTGAGATGTAATAAATTGTCTTTGAAAAGCAAGTGAAGCAAATTATCCTTGAGTGTCATAAATACTGGTATGAATTCTGTTTTTGGATTTCTTCTTAGGTTGCTAAGTAGCAACAGGGTAGGACTAACAAAGACTCATTTTCTTACATGCAATATCTATATGAATTTAGCAGAATTGTCAGATGTGCTTGAATGCAGAATATGTAACATATATGAAGAAATTTGCATGAAAAGGCAGGTGCAGTTTGTAAAATTCAAAGGTGATCTGAACAGGTGATAGGCATTAGGATGTAGTCAAAAAGCTGAGGAAGGTCTTGAAATGGTACTCAAAGAAAGACAGGAAGGGATTTAAATATTTCAGCTTCTGCGGCGCAGAACACAATGGAAAGATTTAAGGAATATAGATGATTTCAGTGTGTAAAGGATAAGGGTTCAAGTCTAAGCAGAACACTATGATCTTGTTCCTGGAAGTTTGTGGCATTATAATTTCAGAGGAAATGTAAGAATATAATAGTTCAGGACTTAAATCATCTCAAAGAAATAGCTTAATTCATTAATTTTGGCATTCCATACATTTTTCCTTTTTGAATCTAGATATTATGTAATAGTATCAGAAAAAAAGAATGATTCTTGAGAGAGAAAAAAAATTCCGGGAACCTGGAAAATTTGAGGGGAAAAATGATGCAGAAAACATAGCAGCTATAACAGCCTGTAGGAATTTAAGTGTTGTTCCTCTTCGTTCTAGTTCCTGGATGTCCATCAGGTCTTCCTTGAAGGAGATGAACTCAGAGCAGGAACCAGGCCTCATTATTCCCTGGACGCTCAAATCCCTCGTCCAGAGCTTTGACTTAAACAGCTGTGGTCGAACTCGTCCAACTGAAACTAAATGAACAGAAACAAGTGCAGCTTCTTCTGCTTTCACCAAGTTTAATATAAGCTGGGAAGACAATGAAAAATCATTAGAACCACCTGTTACCATCTTAAAACACTGCCTGTTTTTGCTGCTTCTGTCTAATCCTTCAACTTCACGTATTTCTTGATGTTTTTATCCATTATCACCTCTGTTTTTGTTTTTTTTTGTTTCTTTCTTCCATTTCCCCTCAGCTCTGCTTATTTTTCCAAGCCTTCCATTTTTATCTCACCTTTTTCCCTTCCTTCCCTGCTCCTCCTCTTCCTACTCCTCCTCTTCCTCATCATCATCCTCTGTCCTCCCTGCTGTCCTTTTTCCTTCGTCCTCAGATATCAGACAGTTGGCAATTAGAGAAAGTTCAGCAGAGTTCAGCATTATGCAGATACAGATCATTCCCTGCAAGCTCTTTATGTCTTTCAGGTGCTAAATAGAAATCTGCCTCCTCTATAGACTTTAATATAATCTGTCTATTTCCTGAGACAGTGGGACGAAAAGGTCAAAGAGGACCAGTTGTCCTCTTGGTAAGCGCCAATAAGCATCATCACTCATTCAGGTTCTTACTATCAGATGTCGTTATGTAACATCACGTTTCTCTCCTGCTCAGTTGTTCCCATGATGATAATGACTTTAAAGCCCCAGCATATGGTTTGCCATTTGTTTGAGTTGGATGATGAAGTCATTTTGTTTGTGTGTCCAAGTTATGAAGTAATCGTCGTCCTCACATGTTCTCAGTGGGACATTGAGTCGACATTCATTCAGAAGACACATCCGGAACAGGAACATGCTGAGCTGAAGTCCTCAGCACATCACTGTGAACATCAACATATCATTTCAGAATAGGACGATGCATTCACAGCACAAGAAACATTCAATTTAATCTACTGAGCTGTAGAATAAAGCAGGTCTATATTTATGAATTGAATAAATAAATATGCAGGTTGTAGTACCAGAACACTTAATAAAAATGTTCAGTATTATTTATATACAATAATATTTATTAGGGGGATTTAGATGGAACTAACTGGATAAATTAATTATAATGCTCATCTTTAAGTTTTCAGAAGGTACCATTAGTTACCCTTAGACTGAATTATTTCTATCTACAAATGGAGCAGGTCAACTGACAGTAAAAGATTAAAAAAAATGACATGAAAACACTTTTTTTTTTAAACTATTTCTTATTTTTCCCGTTCTGCTATTTTTTTTTCTTCATGATATTTATGATCTTTACTCATAAATGTTGCTTCATGATTCATTAGTATGCTACTTAAACCAAAGGTTAACTCAGTTAATTATTCCTGGATGTAAATTCTCTGTAATACACATACAGGACCTAGTATTAGAAATAAACTGGCACTGAAGATGCTCGGGAATCAACTGCATATCTTCATCAGTACTGTGGTCAAGGGCACTGACAGGAGAATTAACCTGTGTATACCTTTTTTTGTTGATGGAAGAAACTGAGAAAAGCAGGCAAACTCAATAATGAAAGGTCCTGGTCCATTTGGAAATTGAAGTGCTAACCATGTTGCCCGTGTTGGTGTCACTTCTCAAGGTTTACTCTTTGTATCCATGTATAGTTTATGTTCCTTGCGGAGGTCGCGTTGACCGAAAATATTCCGTCATTGACAGATTTTTTTTTTTTTTTTCTTTAAGATGACAGAAAATTCTGAAGGCCGTCCGTCATTTTGACAGATTAAAATACTGAGGGTAATGTACCAAAGAAAGTTTCACACAGAACCTACTCGCAGGATCGCTGTTCTGTCTGTTCTATCAGTGAAAAAAGAAGGACTGATGTGGTGGAGGATGACGATTAACGGCCATCAGGAACTACAGTTACTGCATCATTGAGATGTTTTTGAACATTAAATACTACTAAATATGTCTCATTTAAAATTTAATTTGAAATGACGGATAATAATGTGTTATGACGTAATTTTTACGACCCTGTCTGTCAAAGTGACGGACAATAAAAATGTCTTCCTTGTTCCTGTGTAACAATCACATGCATTGTGTTGAAGACACTACAGAATATAATCCCTTGATGGTTTGGAACATATCCACAGGGCCTCTTAGTGGCCCATGGATGGTTGAGGTATTTAACCTCTGTGAGATTAAGGTCACCTGTGGGTTGTTACCTGAACCTCCCATGAGTAAAGGTGTGAATGGGGGTTAAAGTGCCTGGGGAGGGATTTCGACCATGTAGTTCTGCACATGGAGCTGTAAAAGGTGTCTGTGTTCAGGGATGTCAAACATATCTCAAAAGCCTGTGAAAGAACAGCCTGAGTGCTTCTCACTTTCCTTGATTTCACCTCATTCTTTATTGTGCTTACTGGTTTTACCTTTGTTCTAGAACAACAATGTAAATAGAATATCATTTACTATAATATTATCAATGTTAAATTGGTACGACCATTCTTAACTGCAGAGGGTGGTCTACAGCACCACCTGTCAGTGACCTACATTTCAGTCCCTCATTTGTCCTCAGGTGCCCTGACGTCTGTTCTTACCTTGATTTAAATGAGTTTCAGGTGACAAAAAAACAGGTCACCTTAAAGATCCCACATAAACACCTAGAACACACCTGTCAGTCAGATCTGAGGCAGCCTTGTCAGTGACAGATGAAACATGTTCAAGAAGCAAAAAGACAGGCAGTCCAGTAACCTTCTACTTAAGCATTTAGAGGACAACACCAGCACCACCACAGTAACTTAATCAATCTGAAATACTCCCAGACAGGTAAATAGTATCTCATGAACACATAGAACCTTATCAACAGACTCTAATCTGATCATTTTCATTCATTTTTATTTGTATTAAGGCTTTCAGTTTGGTTTTGGTTTCAATTTATCGTCAAGCTAAATCCCTAAAGTTCCAATTTTTTACATTTAAAAAAATAAAATCTCAGTCAAAACTTATCTGAATTCATTCTAATTTGTTCATGTTCATGTATTATGTCAAGATCCAAAATCACAAAATGTTTTACTTTGCAGTGTGGAAGGTCAGTATCACAAGCACACACAAGCTTCCATTTTCCTCTGGAACACAATGCAATGGTATGTTGTCATAAGGGGCTTTACCTGCTTTCATGGAAGTGTGAGATGCGTAGAATTTTGACAGTTATTTTTAGTCTCCAGTCTTTTAGGTTTCATTAACTGCTATGGTAAAGACACTTGTGTAAACCCAAAGAGTGCACAAGATATGGATGACAAGGTTGAAATCTGTGGGTTTTTCATATTGAATGACCCCTTACACCAGACTCACATTCACAGAAATATTAACTAGTGCAGTATTTATATCTGCATTCAATGTGTCCCATTATGTAAAGCTGAAAATCACATTTTATTACTTCATCAGTTTTCTGCAGAGCCGTTCTAATTATCTTAAAACAAGTACTAGAGGAATGTGCAAACAGTGCATATGGAGACTAATTCCCTCCCATCCAAACGGTTTTAATCTCACGTGTGATTTCGGAAAGGAAATCGTGATGCGGAGCGAGGCGTGGAATGTGGTTCTGACTGTTATCCTAAACTTCTGACATGAGTGTGTTCAGAGAGAAGCACAGATTTGACCTTAGGCATACCTTGTGATTTAAAGCTGTAATTTATGCAACTAAAGCTCTTTGAATATATAACCAGTTTCACCTGTTTTCTTCCTCTGAGGCCAACTGTTCAGACAGATGAAAAGTAAATCTACATGAAGGCAGTTTTGATGGAGGTGCGTGTATACGTGGGGGTGCATTCCATAAATGCTGTAACTGTCGTAAGTAGCATGAAACTGAAAGTGAAACTTCACTTTGAATGTCCGACTCCCAGCTTCTGTGCCTCTCTTTTACTCTAGAGCTTACACAAAATGTTCACAACTTCTAGACTATATCCACTGGGCATGCTGGGTCCCATGAATTTGTCATGTTTACCCCCCTTTATGGCACCCTAGATGAGTGAGCACTAGCCCACTACCTAGATTTGTTATGGCTAGAGACTAGCAAGCTATAGTCTTCAATCAGCTCCAGTCATAGGCTATCAAACTAGTGTTGTATGTATTAGTTCCAGTCAAAGATAACATTAGTCTGGTGGCCTGATAAATGGAGACTACGACGACAGTGTCTAACTAGCTAGCGGGCTAAAGTAATCACGACATGTAGGCTATCATAAGATAGGTTTATATAATGTTCCCAGTGGCCTCAGAAGCCTCATTTGCCCAAAATGTACTGCACTGTGGGGTTTTGGTCATTTTTTTCTCCATTTTCAAGTTTTGTTACATAAACAGTGCACTACATCTACCCCAAATGGGGCTCCCCAGTGTCCGAATCCTCAGCCATGTTGCTCTGTGTAGTCCTCTGTTACACTACACAGTGTGTGGGTATGCCTCAATACTAACATGCTCAAGACCCAATGAATCGACTGCCGAATTTAGTGCCAACTCTTTTAAGGGTTGATTTGGATCAATTTGATTGATTCGTTGTTGCAGCACTAGTCGTGATTGATTTGATTTATCTCCAACTCTGGCCAAGTGCTAAAATGAAATGAGGAGCTATGTGAAACTCTGCACCTTCACCAAGTAGAGAGCTGAAATGTTCTTGCAGCCCTCTGTGAATAATTTTAGATCCACGTGTTCACACAGTGGAGGTGGGACTGCTGTGTGCAGATGTTGCAGCGTGGAGGCCTCCGCCCAGACACAGATGTGTGTTTCGACCTTAGACATCGCTCACTGCTCTTTCGACCCCCTGCTCGTCTTTACGTTTGTTTCTTCATCTGGGAGGCCCCCCTTACGTAACACCGTCTCCTCATCCCTCTACAGCCTGTGTGAGCACCAACACCACCACATGTTCAGGGCAAAACTGTCTCTTTCACATCTGAGTTTGATACTCTCCTTTTACAATCTATTTACAACGGTGTGAGCTCCTGTTACCGTGTGGACACCCACGTCTGTCCATTTACAGCAGAGCTGGTGGCACACACTCCATCGCTTTTTGGCTTTGGGTCAGCATCATGTAACTTGAGGCCACGTCTCTGTTCACCCTCAGTGGAAAATGGAGGCTTGCTGTGTGGGGTCATTGGTGGACAAGATGAGGAATGTGGGCCAGTGTGTAGATCTGTCATTTTTAAGACCCAGAACACTGGGTGTAACATTAAAACTCCTCAACTACAGAAAGAAGGAAAATATTGACATCAGAAACTTTAACCATACCTGTTTAGCCATGTCAGGTGAGTGGATATCCATATTGTATTATCTAAGATAGAAGTCTGGATGGAGGTAACAACAAAATAGAAAAATTATTTTAGTGTATTCTATATTTAGAACGTTTTCATCACTTTACCATTGGACAATATTTTCCTTTCCAGAATATCAGGGTAAATTATTTTGCACCACACGCAATAAGCTATGTTTGATTTTATTAAAAATGTCAAAAGCGATGAATTATCTTTGCTAAATGCACCCCCCCCCCAAAAAAAAAAAACACCTGAAAACAATTAAATGTGTATTGTAATTTTTTTTTTTTTTTTTTTTTTTAAACAAATACCAGAAATGACCAAAATAGGGTTTGCTCTATGCATACCGTTGTGTCAAAAGAAAAGTCACATAAAATGCTTTGTACTAGCTTGGATTTATTTCCGTCAGGTCTGGACTGTGGTGTGCAATTCATGTGCAAAATGATGTCTCATGCTCCTGAAACTGTCTTTCACAATCTCATCCTGATGAATTCTGACCTTGTCACCTTGGAATATGAAGGAAAAACCCCACTGATGTTCAGACTGGGTCATTCAGTATATTCAGCTTCAGCTGACCTCATTTTATGGACAAATAACAGAGAGAATCTAGACCTTAGCAACTGGATCAACCCCAGATCATTACACTGCCCCCAACAGGCTTGTACTGTACAAGGCATGATGGGTAATCATTTCATCAGCCTCTCTTCTCACCCTGATGGACCATCACTCTTGAACAGGGTCAGTCTGGGCTCATCAGACCACATGACCTTTAACCTTTGGAACGCAGTCCAATCTTTATGCTCTCTGGAAAGTGATGGTTGTTTAAGAACTGAGGTAATACTATCAAGAATTGGTCTTTGAAGAACATTTGTACTGGCTGTGTGCAAAGAGAACTAAACAGATAACTATAAAGTCTACTTGAGCAGAGTTATGAGGTGATTGTATTTTCCACCGCTCATTGCAAAGAAATATCTACTCTTCTTTCTGCTTTGACTTAAGTTGAGTAACTTACAGACAGTGACTTGCATCACAAGGTCCAGAAGAGTCATATGGCCTCCAGAAACAGCTGGAGCTAAAAACCAACGCCTCTGATCGCCTGTGAAAATGTTCACAGTAACACAACAAGGCCCGAGACTTAAGGTGAAACATACCAGAGAGCTTTATAGAGGTGAACCTTTGAGCTGCAACATGTGCTTTTGTCCCAGTGTGGAAAACAGAATGGGGGTGTGTGATTATTATGTCAGTAAAATCAGGTGTAAACAGTGTTTATGTAACGTGTGGAGTAGCGGTGTGTATTTCTGGAGCCAGCTTTCACTCTTTCTTTCTCAGGACGTGACTCTGGAAACCCTCCAAGGACACAGAGTGAAGGAGTGTGCCAACGCCCCAACGCTCTCGCCAAAAGAGCTTTTCAGGCACCCGGTGCACAAAAGAGGCCGCGCGGGACAGAACAAACAGAACACAGCGTACCACCGCGGATCAGGTTGTAGGTGCTGGGACTTCTGGGAAACTTGGGGGTGCTGCAGGGTACATGACAGTTCCTCACAGCGGCTGTTTGGGAGGTTCTCTCTCTGCACCCTTCTGGGAAAGCATATGTGTGGAACAGAAGGATTTTTTTTTTCTTTCTGTACATATTTGACACTTAGCTGGCAGTCAATGGCTCCTTCTGCAGATTTAGTGACGCTGCAAAGGTCGACGTATCAGTACAGAAAATATATCTCACTTTTCTGACACGTTTGTCCGCTAAAGGAGAGATTTAATGACTGTTAAAGCTGTGCATGTCGTGGTGTTTGGTTCAGACCTCGTTCAGACTCAGAAGAAAATCTGAAGGTTTCCAAAGACACCAGTATGTCTGAAGTCAGCGGGCTGCGCTTTAAGGGATTTTATTCAATAGGTACTTTTTTTTTGGAAATAAACACTGGAAAGGCAATTGCGGGCAACACAATCTACACAAAACGCACATTAAAATCAGCTACATTGAATACATGTATATTCCCTACAGGGGCCAAGATAAGATAATTTTCACTTGTTCCACTGGCAGATTTTTTTTTTGCTTGAATTAAGCAAAAGAAATCTTGAAGTATGCAACAAAAATCTGCCAATGGAACAAGTGAAAATTATCTTGATAAGATTTGTTGAAATAAGATTTTCCAGATCTATTGTCTAAAAATCAGTTCTTATACCTCACTGAAAAGTTCCTCTTTAGGTGATTATGTCTTATTTTAAGTGTGGTAAGACATTCTGACTAGAAATGAGAAAAATACACTTGGTAAGATTTTGATTTTTTTCCAGTGAATTATATTCATTGACCACGTAGGTGCTCATAAAAGCTCACAATAAATTCAAATGTTATTACATCAAAACAGAGGAAACTGAAGAAACGGGATATTTTCAGCAAAATATAAGACAGTTATCTACAACTAGGGGTGGTCGATATGGGCACAAAAAAAACCTCGATTATTTTTTTTTTTAATTTTCTGACAATATCCTTTAAAATGTGAATTTCTTTCTTCTTTTTTTTTGTATTTTTTTTACAAAAAATTATATAAAACTGTACTTGCTTACCAGGACATCTAGACTTAGCGTTTCAGAACAACAGCTCTTGTTTGTTTTTAAAGTTGCTTCATACATGTGCAAAACATTGGGGTGGGGGGGCAGTAGTTCTATACATGGGTGTGCAGTCCATAACTACCGTAAGTAACACTGGAGTGAAGTGAAAGTGAAACCTACATGTTTTCAACGTCCAACTCCTGGCTCCTGTTCCTCTACTAAATAGCGTATCTTACACGAAATGTTCAGAACTTCTGACCTGTATCCACTGGACCCCCTCCACAAGAATTTGTCACGTTACCCCCCCCACCCCCCCTTTATGGTGCCCCAGCTTGCACATAACGTTATTTTTGACTGACATCAGTCAAAACCAAACCATTTCCAAGCTAGTGATATGGACTTACGTCTCGCTGTGAAATCATTCGCTGACACGGAGACTCCTGCAGATTTCCTCCATGTGAGACAATGTTGTGTTTTAGTGCCGAAGAGTCACCACGAGACTGAATCCTGTCTGCTGATTGGCTTCTGAGGCACGGCCAATGAGGACTTTCATGCACCTCTCCTTTACTGTCTGCACCATCCGTTTGTTTTCTTCGAGACAGTATGAATACTCGATAATGTCAAATTGCTCATCGTTAAATCAACATTTGATATTATCGTAGGCGATATATATCGCCCACCTCTATTTACAACTTGAAATTTATCAAACTGGGTTTTACTGGTGAATTAATGTTGTAGAAGATGACTTTGTTTCCACGTTCACTAAGGAGCCTCTGAACGTCTAAATGGGTCCTCTTTGTTTTACCTCAATTATTTACATGTACTGATAGGATGAATGTTCCTACAGTTATCCAACATTTTATATCAGGAGATTCTTTTGATTGGTCGGTGGCTGTTTAGGCCTTTGAGCGTTGACATACGCCTGCAAACTTGCAACTCACATGATGGATTAGCTGATTCCCAGTGTCTTCCTGGGCATTTGTATATCATATTGAAAGTGTCTGCTATTCTAAGAGGTCCATTTAAAAAAAAAAAAAAGGTATTTGAAGTGAAAATCAACAACTCAACTTCCTCTTTGTGGCCTCCAGAACCACCATCAGACAATATTATGCAGCCTAGTTCATGTAACTGCAACCTTCTTTGTCAACAAAGTTAAGTTTACCAAATATTTTTTTATAAATGCAGCTACATGGTCGGATGGCATTCTTTTATAGCTGATTCATCAGTTGAAGATGAGGATGTCCTAACAGGATCCCTGAATCAGATTTTTTTCTGTTCGTTTGTGGTTGGGTTTGATGGAAAATTGGCACATGGGAAACGTGCCTTATTTATGAATACTCCTGGGAAACTTGGAGTGAAACCTGGCAGCTTAAAGCAGAGTTGTGTAACTCCTTTCTAACTCATTCGTCCTCTTACAAAGGTAAACATGATACATATGAAATATAGTGATGCTTCATTTGGAACACTTTGCCGATCCGGCCTTACTTGGTCTGGTATGATCAGAACCTACTACGGAGAAGCCAATGTTTGGAAAAGTTAACACTCGTATCAGTGTCGATGACATTATGGAGGCTCTTTGCAGATTGCAGATACACCTTCACTGTGTGTTGTTACCTTTTTCTTGACGTCTGTTTTTTGTCGTGTGTGGAGCTTGCAGCAGCTGAAGATGAATCTGTGAAATGATCTATATTAAAATAGTCGTGTGATGCAGAAATACCAATATTATGCAAATTACAGTTGTTCAGTCTAGTCAGATGTGAATCATGCGTGTGTAAAAGAACAAATCGATGTGTAATTTCAGACAGTTTCAGATGGAAACAAGTCTATATTTAGTTTTATATCCAGGAACATCACACATCTGTTTTCAGGACTTATTTTTCTAATCTTTTCCTTTTTTGTCTTGACTTATACCCTTTTCATTATTTTTATTTTGTTAACGTTTTTTTTTTTTCATCCTATTACGTTTATCGTGTCCTTTTCCTCTGGTCATGTTTATTATATGTGATGCCATTTTTTGCATTACTGTCTCATGTATTTATGTTGAAATGTGTCCTGATGTGGGGAAGATCCACACAGATAAAATAAAGGTAAAACTAATTGATAATTCCCCTTCACTGTTCTGAAAATGTTAGAAGTAGGTCAGAATATAAGGAGTCAGGAAAATAAATGCTCAAGTAAAGCACAGGTTCCTGAAAACTGATTCCTGAAAGAACTAGAACAGTAGTAAGAACAGTAAATATGCTATAAAGCCAAAACTGGGAAGTAAAATCTTAGGGCTTATCGCTTCAAATAGCCTAATGTTATTTCCCTTAAGAAAGGGAACTGAGTCATGTAATCATGCTAAATTGCTTTTACGACATAGTAAATGGATTTGTTAATTTTATGACACAGTTCCAGTGTCCTTGTTTCAGGTGATTGTTTTATGACAAAAGGTAGAAAAAGGACCAGAAACCCAGAGCCTTTGTGTTCCAAACCTGGACTGATAACAGCCCTTCCCTTTTTATTAACACACCTGCTGACCTCCTGAGCAGATCAGCAGGACAGGGAGGAGGATTATGTTCCAGTCATCACTGCTCTGTTTGATACGATCCAGGTGAAAGCTGATCGGTGCGATCTTAGCCTGAGATTACGCTGGAAGCAGCCTAAAGCTTCACCACGTTGATCCAATCTGCCTCTGGTCTCCTGCCAATCCTGCATTAAGACTGTCATGTCTCGCTCAAATGGGATTGAATGGTTCCCTCAGGATACATGAAAAGATACTGGCACCAGTTGATGGATCCATCCCAAATTTTTTTTCTTTATTTCAGAAATGTTACTGCCTGTTTGTTTGTTGTGAAGATAATTACTTCTGAGAAATGTTCTGTATGAAGCCCAGCAGGCAGTGAGCCATGGCATGTTCAGCTCTGTTACAGAAACAATCAGCAACTGTTAATACAATGTAAAGCGAGACAATAATCTACTGCCAAAGCGAAGTAAATACAATCTACCGCCAAGTCAGTATAAAAACAGACATTAATATTCTGTTAATTCATTGTAAAAAAATAAATAAAACAGAAAACTGTTTGTACAGTGTAAAACAGATGATAATCTGCTGGTGATACAATGTAGAGACAAACAACAACCTCCTGTTGATTCAGTGTAAAAACAGACAATAATTTACTGTTGATACAGTTTAAAAACAGACAATAACCTCATGTTGATACAGTGTTTAAACAGACAATGCTACTGTTGATTCAGTGTAAAAATGGGTAATAATTTACTGTTGATACAGTGTAAAAACAGACAACGCTACTGTTGATTCAGTGTAAAAACAGACAATAATTTACTGTTGATACAGTTTAAAAACAGACAATAACCTCATGTTGATACAGTGTTTAAACAGACAATGCTACTGTTGATTCAGTGTAAAAATGGGTAATAATTTACTGTTGATACAGTGTAAAAACAGACGCTACTGTTGATTCAGTGTAAAAACAGACAATAATTTACTGTTGATACAGTGTAAAAACAGACAATGCTACTGTTGATTCAGTGTAAAAACAGACAATAATTTACTGTTGATGAAGTGTAAAAACAGACAATAATTTACTGTTGATACAGTGTAAAAACAGACAATAATTTACTGTTGATACAGTGTAAAAACAGACAATAATTTACTGTTGATGCAGTGTAAAAACAGACAATGCTACTGTTGATTCAGTGTAACATGAAATGGTCTCCTGGGTGAGTCAAAGGCATCATGGATAGACCACCCACTACTTTTTGATTCATAACTGTTGAACCAGACAAGTTAAAGACAAGTGTTTTACATAATTGTAAAGGTCTAAATGTCATCTGAAACATACTCAAAAGGCAACATTTTGTTTCAAATATTTTTAAATGAAAAATATCAAAAACTACTGCATCACAGATGGACAAAAAATTAACGTCTATTTTTTGCAAGAATTTAAAAGTTCTCCAAAGTGAAGTTCCTCTGACATTTTTCTCCTCAAATGTTTTCAGTGTTTACCTTAAACCCTCTATTTTACAACCCAATAATTGGTTAGAGGAAAAAAATATTTGATCAGACCTAAATAGAAAGAGTTTAGAAGAAGG
Source organism: Apogon hyalosoma (assembly GCA_037367295.1). Lineage (NCBI taxonomy): Eukaryota > Metazoa > Chordata > Actinopteri > Kurtiformes > Apogonidae > Apogon > Apogon hyalosoma. The sequence continues at coordinate 2,746,218 of JAPQRP010000019.1, forward strand.
CAGTGTCACAGATGGACAACAAAAGTAAATATCAAAGTAAACATTTTTTATTTCAATTATCAATATCATTTACATAAATTTTTTTGACAATATTTACAACATACAAATAATATTAACATTATATTCGAATGTATTTTGCTGAGATATATGCATTTATTAATTTGAAACACTATGTTTAGAATATTATATAAATTATATAATAGTCAAATATCAATGTATTTGGAAAAAATTTAGTTTATTTATGAGAGTTTATAAAATGAACCAGAATGAGGCACTAAACTTTGTAACTTTCCAAACATTCACACTCAGAAAACTCCTCAAATTTTTTTTCACAATTTTTTTTCTCATTTCAGAACACATTTTCCTGAAAATATAAGTAATTACCTACCCAAAAATATAAGTTTGGTGTAGGTTATTGTAATTACATTTTTTTTGACCAGACGCTAACCTTCCCTTGACTGCACCCTTCTGTCAATACCATGTAAAGCAGACAGTACTATTACACTACAAACAGAATGCCATATTAGATAATTATCTACTGCTGGTACAGTGTCAGATCAGATAATCTACTCCTGTTATGCTGCCAAACAAACTGTACTTGTTGCTCATAAAATAAGTATATTCTCATAGCTGCTGTGAAACTTTGTAACAGGCTATAAAACGAGCAAATGATTTTACAAGCAGCACAGAGCGGTTTATATCTTTATCTGCCTTCTATTGTTTGTTCCCTTAAACAAATAACATTGACCTCCACCATAAAACCCTTCAACTCAGGTTTTGGCAACCAGTAAAGTCCACGCATTGATGACAGAGATTGTTTCAAACATCGCTGGGACAGCTGATGCAGTCATACAATATTTGGCACTGAGGACGAACACAAGTCAATTGTGCAGCTACGTGATGTACCCAGTCACAAATGCAGTCTTTGTGAAATCATAATTGTACCTGAACACACCTTTCTGGAGTACTGCCATTCCTTCTTAAGGAGGAGTTGTGTTGATTTTAACTTTTTTTTTTGCCAATGAAACAAAGCCAAGTACAGATTTGGTGTTCTGTTATTATAGTCTCAGTACATCTTACCTCTTAAATGTTTAACTGTTACTTGCTGGCATCTCATGAACAGTTCTCTTCAGTATTCAGATCCTAAGATTCACTAGAAGTAACATTATCACACTTTCAAAATACTACACTACAAGTTCTGCATTTAAATCACTTAATATGATGGAAAAAGTACTTAAAATGTACGTAATACTTAGTTTAAAAATACTTTAATACTTATATAATAATGGTATTCATTGTGCAGTAAAATGGTCCATGCCAATGTCTGATATTAGCATATTTGCTGTTTTGAGTAAGGGTGGGCGATATGGGCAAAAAAAACCCCATCTCAGTTATTTTTTTAAAGTTCCCGATAACAATAATCTGATGATATCTTTTAAAATGTGAATTTCTTCTTCTTTTTTTTTTTTTTTTTTTTTTAATAAAATATGCTATAAAACTCTACTTGCTTGCCAGGACATCTATGGATAGACACAGCGTTTCAGAATAACAGCTCTTGTTTGTTTTTTATGTGCTTCATACATCTTCTGCAAAATATGGGGGGCAGTAGTTATCTACGTGGGTGTGCCGTCCATTACTAACGCAAGTAACGTTGGTGTGAACCGAAAGTGAAACTTAACATGCTTTCAACGTCCAACTCCCAGCTTCTATGCATCTATTCTACAGCAGATCTTACATGAAATGTTCACAACTTCTGACCTGTATCCACTAGACCCCCTAAACTGCTCTATGGGCCCCCCCACAAATGCTTGGCCCCATGAATTTGTCATGTTTCCCCCCTCTTTGTGGTGCCCCAGCTTGCATATTATCACGTTATTTTGACAAACATCAGTCCTGTCAAAACCAAACCATTTCCAGGCTAGTGATGTGGACCCAGTCTCACTATGAAATCATCTGCTGAGACTGGAGACTCCAGCATATTTCCTCCATGTGAGACGATGTTGTGTTTTGGGTGCCGCCAAGTCACCATGAGACTGAATCCTGTCCGCTGATTGGCTTCTGTGGCACGCATTTGGCCACTGAGGACTTTCATGCACCTCTCCTTTACCGTCTATGCATTGTCTGTTTGTTTTCTTTTCGAGACAGTATGAATACACAATAATGTAAAATTGCACATCGTCAAATCAACATTTATGATATTATCGTAGACGATATATATCACCCGCCTCTAGTTTTGAGTCATTTTTCTGTTAAATTAATGTATATATCATATTTTACTACTGTTAATGTTTATGGTTGAGCTCATTTTAATGACTTTCTAAACTGTTGGTAGTTTAATGAACATCTATAACGTTCTGTAATCATTTTCTAAAATCATCATGTTTCTACCGCCGCCATTCTGTGAGAACCATATATCTGTAAAAAGTTCCATGAGCTCAGAAAAAACGGGCCTGTTTTCAGCGTTGTGATAATGCATTTTGTAGTTAATCCAGGAGACTTTTTTAAGAGCTTATCAAACGAAATGTTGTGAGACGTGCAAAAGAAAAATCCTGAAGAACCTGTCACATTCAGAATTAATAGAAAGCGTTATCTTCAGATCTATGTCAGAGCCAGCACATGTAAAACAACACTACTAAGAGCTAAAGTCATCTTTCACTATTTCCCTTTAATTATTTCACCTTCATTATTTCTCGTAAGGATATTATAGACACTAGTGCGCATAATTTCCCTCAAAAATTACATTTCTGAATGCCAATATCTCCCTAATCTAATGTGTTTCCTTTAGCTTTCAGGTAAAATCTCTATCACATTATGTTTTTCATTGAATACTATATTTTATATCTCTAACCATTTATAGAATTTCAGTGTATTTTTCTTGGGTGTTTTCTTTGATTATTGGAAAATTAATCGGAAAGAAATTGAGGAAAATGAGGCATGAAAATGTATATTTTAATGTCACGGTGCATAAGCAGTATCTTGCATGTCTTTGTATATGGCTTCATTTCCACACAGAGACAATAAAGTCTAATCTTATCTTTGGAAGGGGATGAAAACTATAATCTGAAAAGGAACTAAAGCTGACAGATAACTGAAGTGCACTAAAAAAGTAAAATATTTGCTTCTGAGATGTAGTGGAGTAGAAGTGTGTAGTAGGTAGTAGCATAATGTTTGACAAATAAGTGTGTTAAGTTAGTGCTTCAGTGTCGTACTTAACTAAAAGTCCTTGTGTTTGCGTCTGCAGGCTGTGACTCTGGCTTCGGGAAGGCGACAGCAAAGCACCTGGATGCCCTCGGCTTTGAGGTGTTCGCCACGGTGTTGGACATGTCAGGAGAGGGAGCCAGGGAGCTCCAGAGGACCTGCTCCCCCTGCCTCACCCTCCTTCAGGTGGACATCACCCAGCCTCAGCAGGTCCAACAGGCCCTGCTGGACACCAAGGCCAAACTGGGCCTCAAAGGTACATCAGTACTCCCTCTTGTTCTCTGTTTGGGTTTCCTCAAAGTGCTGGACTGCTGCTTTAAATGCACACACACTCACACACAACTGTTTTTTTGGGGGTGGTGTGTGTGTGGGGGGGACATTTAAAGGCTCGAAATGCTCAGGAATGTTTTCTCATGGTTGTCCAGAAGCCTTCTACAAAATCGCCAAAGTGAAGACAGGGCAGCGGAGGCAGCGTTGTGGGAAACTGGTTTAAATAACAAATCAAGTTGTAGCATCTTGAATTGATTTGAGAGTGGAAGGTGATCTGAGCAGTCAGGTCAGAAAACAGTGTGGAGCATCTGCATGGTGCATTCAGGTGCCTCCCAGGACCAACATGATCACCTTGAATCTACAATTGACACACTCACATGTACTGTCTGATCTGTGTGTGAATGAACAGAGGAAACAACTGTGGGTGCTGCCAGGTGTTTGCCGGCACATTGTGTAATATTTGTTTCTGCTGGCAGTCACAAAAAAGTTATTTATATTCTCATTCATTCAGGTCATGGTAATTCTAATTCCCTCTGTAAATATGCAGACACAGGCAGTTTATTACAAATCATGAAAACCTAAACAAACCGACACAGACGAAACAGAAATGTGAGAAAACCACCAAACCAAAATACAGATTAACATACAAATCTCTGGCTGCGTGAAACATAAAGTGGAATTCCATATTTAGCATATGTCCATCACTGTGAAGATATCAGTATTATCTGATCCTCAGTGTGCACAAACCATGCATTCTTAAGTTGCTTGCCATGCAGTTTTTTTTTTTGTTTTGTTTTCACATTCTGAACTGCACATTTCTGTATAAACACCTCTTTTCCTGTTGTTACCTGCTGTTATTACCTTTCACACACACCGTGGTTTTTTTTTCCCATACCATCTAAATCATGTGATAACTAGTGAAATGATTCCCACAATGACTCACAAAAGATTGTAAACCTCTGGTTAGTGAATCATTTTCAGCATAAACCTTTATGATGGTTCATCATTTTCAGTGTGTCAGTGTCATCTGAATGCTCAGATGCTTTTTAGAAACAAAAACATTTCATTCCTAATCTGCAGCTGCTCCTGACACACATATGGACAGTATGTTTTCATACCATTCAAACTAATGATATTCCCCTCTCGACCTCAGCTGGAGTGTTCAGTGTCTTTGCTCTTTGATAGTACATGTGATGAAGGAAAAACCTCATTTCCAAGTCACCATTTTATCACTAATAAATAAGCACTTTGCCTTAAAGTGACACTGGTGTAGATCAGCTCACTCTGTAAAGAATGTGTAAAGTCAACAATAACACATTGATCACTCTCTGTGTATGTTTGACAGATCAGTCATGTTGCCAAATTACCTTCAGCAGTTTGAGATAAAAAGCTGAAATCTCTGCCAAAGGGAGGGGTTTTATTCCAACCTCCTCTTTCTGTTTTTATACCTCCCTTCATTCTGCATTCTCCTTATTCTTTTATTTTTATGTATTCATCCACTTTACACATGCATTCTTCTTCCCTCTGTTTTGTCTTTATTTCTTTATGTAAATCTTTTTTTTCTTTTGTTTCTTATCCACTTGATGTTGACCTCCTTTCTTGCCATAACTTGCCATAACCTAAATACAGCAGCTATGATTTCACCCCTGTCCTGCAGGAAGTCACCTGCACAGGTGTTTGACTTACTTCCAGCTACTTGGATGTTCTTTTTGTCTCCATCTTTCATCAGCTCTGAGACACAACAGACTTAACCAAAGCTGCCAGGATGGCTGTAAAAACGTGGGATTTTAGGTCAGCCAACCAGGCCAGATAAGGCTGACTGAGGCTTGTATGCACAAGCAGAACAGGAGAGAGAGAGAGAGAAAGAGAGCTGGATACACTGCAGTTTGTTGGCACGGTTTAGGTTGTGATTATGGTCTGATTTCCACCCAGTGTTTGAGCAACGGGTAGGACTCTGTGTTGGTGCAGAACAAAAACAATAAATCCTCTGAGCTGCAGGAATGTGAAAAAGGGGTGATGTAACAGATAATCCAAAAAAAGTGAAGTGTGTCTTAATGATGCAAGAAACTTAATCAACCTAAAAGTGAGGTTTCTATACATTAAAATAATTATCATGCTTGTTTGAAAAACATCTATCTTTAAAATAACTTTCTAACAAACACAACACACACATATAAGGAATAAAAGATGAAGCAAATATTGATTAAAGGGTGTATATGAAGAAATTTTAGGTCATTTTACAAAAATGACCTAAAATTACAATTCAGTTGTTTAGAATAAAGAAGTGTGAAGTTCTGCTTAAGGTGCCAACATATTGGATTGTAAATATGTGACCTGAATTTATTTCCATTGATGGGCTGTGGGATTAATGTGACCACTAGAGGGAGGTGTGAGTCACTCTGCTGGTCTCCCATCGTGAGGAAAACTAACACCACGGGGCTAAGAAACAACCCACTAGAGTTGTTGATAAAAGCTAGAACAGCTGTTGTTGTTTTCTCCACTGGACAAACCCTAAATGAAAAGAGTTGAGTTTGATGTTTCTTCTACATGGGTTAGTTTGTTTATGAAGCTTATGGGGGTATAAAGTTATGTGATGTAATTTTCTATGGGACATGCTTTGAAATAGAAAAATAAACTAATCAGTGTATGAAGGTGTAAATAGGAACCACATAGAAGATTACTCCCCCAGACAAAAGACACAAAGCGGGACAGAAGAGTAAATGATGTGGTATTCTCTGCTCCTTTATGAATTTGTTTTATAATCTTTACATTTTAGTGGAATCCAGTTGCATTTTCTGCTGCTGTTGCCAACACTGGGGGGTCACATCAGTGCTCCCTCCTTGACGGTACAGTCCGTCTAATCTTTATTGTGTGTTTTCTTGTGTGTCCCTTCAGGTCTGTGGGGTTTAGTGAACAACGCCGGAGTGTGTGTGAACTTCGGAGACTCTGAGTTATCGCTGATGTCAAACTATCGCGGCTGTATGGAGGTGAACTTCTTTGGCACGCTGAACATCACTAAGAGCTTCCTGCCCCTACTGCGACAGGCCAAGGGTCGCATCGTCACCATATCCAGCCCGGCCGGTGCGTCTCCATCACACGGACACACACAGATGTCGCAATGAATCTTAATTCAATGTTCCAGTAGATTTGAACCGACTGCTGCCTTTACGCTGCCAAAACAAATAAATTCTGCTCTACTGCTTGTCCAGCTCTCAGCTTGGCCAAGATAAAATCTCAGTATTTATGCAATTGATCGAAAAGGTTCATCATTAGACAACATGACAAGCAAACAAAAGGAATGACTGAATTTTCCTAATGGCCACACTTACACATTTTTACTATACAGTCATTATGTTTGAAAGCCAATAATTCAGGAATAGTTTGACAAAAGGTCATAAAATTTGATTGAAAGCTGAGCTGATTGGATTTCCGTGCCACAAACCTTAGCTCTTTTCAACACATTTTTGGTAGTAACCTCTAGTAATTTCAATAACTGAATGAAGATATTATGATGCAGTGTTTCAGATGACCTTTAGGTATCCAGATTGACCTTTTAGAACCTCCTTTTCCATGGACTTTTGTTAAGATTAAGAGGCCAGACTTTTGGTTGGGAATGTCAGCTGCCTGTGTTTTTAACATCAGGATACAACACAACCCAAACATCAGATCAAGCGTGTTTTCAGTGGATGTTGAATGCTGACGTATTCTGATGGAATTAAGGTGAACGCTTCAGTTACACAGTGGCAGGACTGTCATTCTCCTTCAGCTTGCTGTCTGTGTGTTATCACTTTGAAATTCCCATCGAAAAACAACCTCCAAGCTGCAACTACATCCTGAAAACACATCTTTTTGTGTGTTCTTTTGTAGAGGTTCAGCCATTTCAATACGATAATGTGCTTCCTAATGCGCCTGTGGTGTATCAAAACAACTTCTGTCCAGACGCTATTTTGCGAACAAAACAACACGCCAACGTGCCAACAACCCAGACAACTCTTACCCCTATTGTAAAATGATAGCAGAGGGTGCCAGGCCTATCTACAGCAATGACACAGAGCTAACAAAGTGTGAAGATGGATCTGGATATGCAAGATTAAAGTTAAAGTACCCTGAGTGTGAAAGGCCCTTTTGTATTGTACATCAAAACAGAGATCGGAAACATTTTTACCCAGTAAGCATGGGGTCACACATTCTGCAACTGATTTGACAATTGAAACACACCATAAAGGATAAAGGTTAACTCACTTTATTATCTCTGTAGCAAAATTTGGTCTCTACCCAACACATAGCAGTAGCTTTAGCAGATTAGGAGCAGCAAACTGTCACTGAAGGCACTCAGGGACCAACTCCAGACCTTCTTCATTACTTCATCAGTGGTCAAGGGAACTGACAGGAGAATTATCCTATGTATGCGTGTTATAAATGATTGGGGAAACCAGAGGACCCTGGATTGTTCTGGCTTCCGGATGGTATACTACCCATATTATTACCCTTGAAAACATGTCTACTAAAGCCCAGTTCCTTTTTAAATGAGTAAACCTGATAAAAGTACCAGCTCCCCCTGCACACCCCCTTACAGGTGAGTCTTTTCCTGTAACTCCACAGGAACGAATGCAACATGTTCTCCTCTTGTGTTCTTGCTGCTGGGAAGGTGGGAAGAGCACATTTCCACGGTGTGACTTTGAAGCGAACCCCCAGCCTTTCGTCAGAGGCAGGGCCTGACTTGGCAGACCTCTCGCCTCCTCATCCTGCAGCGCTGCGGGTATTTACTCACGCTGATTGCTCACAGCGAGCTCTGGTTGCTTCCAGCTGGCAGCCCGTCTCGCCTGTCAGGCCGAGCCCCGCGGCGTTTCCTGGCTGAACAAGGCCAGAACCTCCTCCAACACCACGTCGTTGTAAATCGATGGCGTGGTGAGATATCACCCCCAACTTCTGGGAACAGCCGGGTTTTATTTTTGGTGTTGCTTTTCACGGTCCTCTGTTGACTTAGCAAATTTGTGGAAAGGCGCTACAGATGCCAGCAGATCAGGCAGATCAGACCACATTATTAGTGGGTTCTTTCTGACTGTGTACACATGTTTAATTGTTATAAATGAGGTTTGTGAAGCAACACCCACTGTGAGCAATACATTCCCCCCCAAGGTTGACCTGATTTCCAAAGCCCCCCCCCCCTTTTTTGCAGCCAAACAAACTCATCTAAAAGCTAAAAAAAATAAGGCTTTCATTTAATTAAATTTTTTAAATTCACCACTGTGCTACTTTTTTTGCTGGAGTGTTTTCCTGTCTCTTACTCACTCTGACTCGTATAGGAACCAGGACTCAGAAACACATCAACTATTTCTGATTAATTCTGTTACAAGAGAGAAGGTACAGGTTTAGAATCTGATGGATGTCCACGGTGATTTGTCTGTCAGTAAGTAACGTTAGCGTATCCTGTTTTTGTCAGGTGATCACCCATTTCCCTGCCTGGCGGCGTACGGATCGTCTAAAGCGGCGCTCAACCTCTTCATGAACACGCTACGACACGAGCTTGTACCCTGGGGCGTTCAAGTCTCCACCATCTTACCATCCTCATACAAGACAGGTAAGAACAAAACACACTACCATAGCTACATCGGTGGAGAACCTTCTAGGTCAGGATGATCTTTAGCATTTCATCTCAGATCCAGGAGGCTTCCTTAGTTCCTTGTCATTAGGGTTTTATGGAGCACAGTTGTTCAGAAATTGGTTTAGAAACATCCATGATCAGGCAGTCATCAATAGGTGATTATAATGTAGGTGATTATTTGATTTTGTTTTCAAGGATCAAGTTTAGAGTTTATTTAAACTAAGCACCAAGGATTGAGTTATTGCACATTTTTCTCCTTTATTAATCTTCTACATTGTTGTCATCTCTATTTCTTCTTTCCAACCTCCAGAATATGACCCACCAACAACAAATCACACCAAAGTTCAGGGGAAATCTACTACTTTTTTGGTTCCAGATGAGAACCAAAATTCTTTGTTCCAAACCAGTGTTATTTTTGGTTAAAATTCTACAAACATTTCAGAACTAGATTAGTAAACTGGAACGGCACTAGATCCTTGTTGGTTGGAAAGAGCTATGAGAGAAAACATGATGATCACAGTGTGTTTTGTTTCGTAGAGACAGAAAACAGCTCAATAAAACCCCTAAAAAATACTATCATTTCCAGTTTTAGTTGAGTCAGACCCCTAATCCGATCCACAACCAAGAAACACAAATAGAAACTCCTTTTGACTGGTTAATTTCCAACAGTCATGTGGTTAGAATTAACACACGGTAATGAATGACATGTTTTGGGTGATATTGACTGAGGTTTGAAGGAAATTTCATTGTTATTTTGCTTTCTATAAATTTAGTATTTTGAAGTTTCATTACACTTTGTTCCTGAAATCTATCTTGAAACAAAGTTTCTGCTGGAAACGGTTTTATCCGGATTTTATTTTAATATCTGATAAGCCAATCCAACAAGTTTTCAACACATAAAAGGTTTGATCAGATCCAAACTAAAACTGGACAATATACCCATGTGATTACTTTAACAACCAATTGTCAACCCAAAATTTGATCCCATCCATTGGTGAAATCTGATCACATTCCTTGTGAACAGCTAGTTCTTGTGTTTTAACCTCTGTGGAGGCCACAATACCCAAAAGTAACTCTTAACATCCCTCGGGCAGTTTAACATCCATCCACACCTTGATTCCTGAATTCTAGGTAGCACCACAGGTGACCTTAAAGACGCTGCAGATGTCAAACATCCACAGAGGTAAAATACCTCACATCCATCACCTCTGGGGAAGCGTCTAACTGTTTAACCCATAAAGACCCAAACAGCCACAGGTGACCAAAATCATCTACCAGTCTAAACTGTTTAATACCTGTTGATCCAGTAATCCTATCAGTACATGTAAATAATTGGTGTAAAATACAGTTCTTCATCTTTTCATGGTCATCAGATATGACCCATTTGGACGTTCAGAGGCTCCGTAGTGAACGTGGAAACATTGTCATCGTCTACAACATTGATTCACCAGTAAAACCCATGGAGTTGGATCAATGACAGTGGATGGAAACACTTGGTACATGTTCAGTTAATGATATATTTTACTGCAAAAGTCACTTTTTCTTCAGTTTTCTCTGTAATGTAATAACCCTCAACTTTAATTTGATCTTTTATGAACATCCACATGATCAGTGAATTAAATGTAGGAAAATTCACTTAAATATTACAAAATGCAGAGGATAATATTATAATAAATGGTGATAAATCACTTAAGAAAGGCTCAATAGAGTGAAAAAAAAATCATTTTTGTAACTGCCACAAAAGTAGCACTGGGTCTTTATGGGTTAAGAACCATATGAACAAGTTTTACATGTTCCCTCGTAGGGCTTCTTTTTCTGTCATGAGGTCAGTTATTTACTAAATAAGTGTAGTTCATAATGACAAGCATCTTTTGTGTTAACAGTCAGTGTAAAGTGTACGTCTGTAACTTGGACATAGGCATTGGTTAAATACAGTCCAGGAAATGTGACTTGTTCTGCTCTTATACAAAAGAAGGTGAGTTTAGCAAAAATGGAATAAAGGATCAGGTTTAGAGATAAAGGATGCAATGAGATACTGGCATTTTAATTGATAAAATCTTTATTAAACTAAGTGCATGACTAGTAGTAAACTACAATCCCTTCCCTGCAGTATGTGTAGTGATATAGTGTGAGGCAATTTTTTTTTAATTGCCTAAAAATAACAATATACATTTTTAGATGTCTAATTTCAACTTCACACATATTTCACTTAATATGACTGATTTTTATTCAAAACATCAGGCAGTTTTACCTCCACAATTTGACATGCAACAAGATTTCATCTCTTTTTTTCAGTCTGGACACTGAGTTTAAAGTTAATCCACACTGAACTCTGCTGAGGCTGTAGTGAACTTGAACAAAATCAGAAAAACTACAATAAAAATGCCATTAAATCCATGTAAAACCAGTCCAACTGTTCTAATGTAAGCAGAGTCAGTTTCAGTGTCTGACAGCGGAGGACATGATGAGTGACTAACTGTGATATTGGGATCAAGTTTAGAAGGCGGAAAGCGGCCAATCAAAGATTTATTGATCGTGATTGTGCCATGGTGCAACACAGCCTCGTCTTCCTGAGGCTTTTATTCTCCCCAGGCCTTGTGTGTTGTGGTTTGGCCCCATGATGTACATGATGACAAGCCTCCCACCGAGGAAAATACACACATAATGTGTACCACATGGAGCATGGGCCATCTGGTTCCAGTACAGACACTACAAATTGCTGACTTATGATTTTGCAACTCCTGCAGAATGGATGAGAATACTGGGTTTGGGTTTAGTCGATCAGCTGGACAACAAGTCAGGACCGACATGTGACCACATCGGCCAACACCAACACTGACCCCTGACTCTTATTCTGCCTAGTCGCACATTCTAACCCTTCACTTACATCCAGTTTATTAGTGTTAGCACTGACTGATATTACATTTTCATATTCATATTATTTGGCATTCAGCTTAAAATAATAATTAAATGTTTATCAGATCACTATCATTAAGATTTTATAAAGGTTACAGCAGGAGTCACCAATCCTGGTCCTCGAGAGCTAGTATCCTTTATGTTTTAGATGTAGCCCTCTTCCAACACACCTGATTCCATTGATAAGCCTATCATCAAGCTCTGCAGAAGCCTGATAATGACCGTCAGGTGTGCTGGAAGAGGGAAACATCTAAAACATGCAGGATAGTAGGTCTGGAAGACCAGGGTTGGTGACCACTGGGTTAGAGTATTTGCCGATTTTTCACATTGGACTGTGGAAAAAAATGAAATTATCAAAAACAAACTGACAAAGCAGGTACAAAGAAAATAAAGACAGAAAGAAAAAGTAAATGGTAAAGAGGAAAAAGGTGGCAGACACCAAAAAGGAAACAAAGAAGGGTGAATAGAAGAAAAGAAAGGTGCAATGACAAAATGAATTCACATAAAATTTGGTTTTGTGTAAAACTGAGCTAACAGCGCTTTAATGTAAACTATCAGCAGATGCAACACATGAAGATTTTAAGACAGTGTTATTTTGAGTGATTGTCAAAATAAGCGTCTTATAAAATATGTTTGAAGAAAAAAAATTTGCTGATATCATAATACAGTTGTGTGGAAATAATGAGTTTTATACTTTATTCAGTAAGTGATACAGTCTGTGGATACATAGAGTTGATTCCTTGGTGGTTTTGCCCCCTGCTGGTCAGAATTGGTATATCATTCCTACATAGAACCATTTTCATACATCCATCTGTGTGCAAATTTCATTTTTAAAAGATTGAAATAAGCGCATAAATATGAAATGGTGGTAATTGCATGTGTTGTTTTGCACTGTTCTCAAGATATTAAGCAAAATGTTCAACAACATAAGACATTAATTAGACTTTTTGTTCAGTCTTGCAAAACGCGAGCTTTCTGTTTCCTTCATGGCACAGAATCAAGAAAGTGAAAATGAACCCAAGTTTTGTTTTTTGTTTTTTTTTTTGAGAAATAAACCTTTAATCTAATTTTACAGAAATGGATGCTCATCAGAAACTCAGAATGTCTGAAATGTATTAAGGTTATGTGACATGTACGATGAAATAACTTATATTATCCTCCACTACAATCATTTTGACTGTTTGAACTTATTCCTCATCCCATAAACTAAATCAGTAGAGTATGGCTTTATTTGCTTTGTTGCCTAAGTTATTAAACTTTGATCACAACCAGATCCTTTTATTATCTTTAGAATCCAAGCCAACACATTTCTTCATATACGTCATGTTGGGTCCAGGCGTTTTTTTTCCCAAACAGCTCAGAGCAGAGTGAAGCTATGACACGTGAACCATTACGTAACAGAGTGATATTAGTGGTTATCAGCGTTATTACTGATAAGAGAGAAACAGATGATCAGTGCCGTTTGTTGAGATTATTAAATCAATGCACTGGCCAAAAACTGAGCATCACAAATGAAAAACATGCTCCCCATCTGCAGCAGGCCACAATGTTGATAGAAATTTTTGCTAAATGAAGTTTTAGAAAGACGATAATTACTTGTGAAGGATACACAAGTTATTACATTGTTGGTAGACATAATTCATGATCAAATGTTATCCAGAGTGAACATCAACATCTAAAATAGAGAGACATACAGCAATGCTTGACAAGAGTGAGCACACCATATAATCCTTTGTTTACGTCTGTCTGTGTTTTTGGCTCGAACACTTCAGATAAGTAGCTCTTATAATGTCTAGGATTCTGAAACTCAACAGGCTTTTTCCAGCCTGGTTGGACTGTTTCGCACACAGTGTTCATTTGAGAGAACCGATATTAAACATGAGGTACAAGCTATAATACTTGGATAAATTACTCCAACTAGAGGTTTGTTTTTGTACAAATATAGAGCACTACAATACCAACTTTGCTTGATGATTTGTGTAAATTATCCATTGTCACACAATAGGACTTTACAGTACACAGGGAATTATGAGAGGTAATAATATAGTAATGTTGTACCAGATAAATAGATTAGATTAGATAGAACTTTATTGATCCTTTGAGCAGAGCCCTCTGGAAATTGAGGTTCCAAAAGCAACACAACCCAGAGCATACAAAAACCCCCACAAGAAAAAAAAGCTATACAAAACCAATACAATAACATAACTGTAAAAAAAAAAAAAAAAAAAAAATATTGAAAAAATGCAATTCCACAAAGTACTAGCAGAAAAGTGGCAAAGTCATAGTAATAATAAAAAATATAATAATAGGTAGCTTATTATTTTATGAATATTATATTACAGTATGCATAATATATGTGTTGTTTTTTTTTAATAATCACAGTAGAGATGGGGGTTTTTTTTTTTTTACAATCCATAACTAACGTAACTTACGCTGGCGTAAAATGAAAGTGAAACTTTACATGCTTTCAACGTCCGACTCCTGACTTCTATGCCTCTGTTATACAGCCCCCCCCACACACACACACACACACACACACACGCACACACGCGCACACACACGCGCACACACACACAGATAGATGCTGGGCCCCATGAATTTGTTATGTTCACAACAGCGCCCCAAGTGGAGGACAGCAGTCTGTTTTGATAGAGTACATTATACTAACTGGATAACGTTCACTCACACATAAACTTGACTATACTTACCTGAATTAACCTGGATTCTAAACAGCAGAAGCAACAGACTCCTCCATTTTGAGTTTTTTTATAAATGTAATAGTGTTTTCCATAATTCATACATAGAAAAGGTGAAGCTGATGTCTGACGGGAGCTTCCACAAACAGTAAAAAGTCAATACACTTAAACGACTACAACAATGATTGAATGACGTAAAAAAGAAAAATTGTGTAATAACGCACAAGATCTGACCAACCTGACCCAGTTCTCAGCTTCTGTTCTGGCAAAAATGAAGGGATTACAGGATTTTCTCTTTGTTACGATATGTTCTCAAGCAGAATCATCCAATTAATCCAGGTTTGTGAGTCATTCCTGTGTTCCCAAAGCGCTGCGTTCCCAGGGTCTTATTTTCCTCAGGTTTCTATGGTTCAGAGCCCAATGAGAACGTAACAAAGGCTCCTGTAATCTACCTGAGAATAGTTTACTAAAATAGTTAGATTAATTTTCCTCAAATGCCATCACTTTTCTGATGAAAAGCAGGGCTCTGAAAAAAATAGGGCCTCTGGTTAAAAAAAATTACAATAATAAAGTCACATGATATTATATAGTATATTTATAGTTGTAAAATATTAATTTAAGCACAACTAAATTATAAAAAGTCACAATGAAAATCCATTCAAATTGTCAAATAATTGTTTGTTACAGATACTAAATATGCTTCAAAAATGTATAATCATAATTCATTCAAAAATAACTTTATTTCTACCCTATTTGTCATAACCAGTTACAAGATGCTTTACAAAGTAAAATACTGCACAATAAAGCAACAACAAATCACACACAATTACAATAAGATAAAAAGCACTAAAACAACAAACCTTTTTAAAATGAGGCAAAGTGATAAAAAATTTTATGGTAGTTTTTATAAATATAGAACTATTGAATTAAAGATATTTATTAAATAATTTATTGATTAAATCTGAGCCAATTTCAGTTGAGAGAAAAAAATGTATATACTACTGAGTCAAATTCATTAATAGAATTGAAATAAAGAAAGTTGGATTATTATAACTTGTTTTGTTATTTACATCTGACTTTTATTAAATTATGCTCGACGGAAAAAATATATAAAATACATAATAAATAATCTGCACTTTCGTGAAATATTTAGGAAATATATATTAATTTTCATAAATGTTTAACAATTTTGAGTGGACGTCTGTTTCAAATTAATTAAGTTATATTGCATATTTTATTTTATTCTGAAAAAAATCAGTTTATTACTCAAAAAACTTGGGAATTACCATTTCATAAACAACAAAATAAAAGTTTTCTATTTGTTTTGTACAAAAAGCACACCTGTGTTAATTAGCAGAGTGTTCTTTTTTCCTGGTGAATTAATTATGTTTCTGTTTGTGAAATATGGACTGGGCTGATAACATCAACCTGCTTTGAAAACCATGAGTAAGTGCAGGATTAAGAATCTAGAAACGCCGATGGAATAAATCTGTTCCTTCAGGATTAGAGAGTGATCAGTAGGATAAAGTGTGCGGAGTCTGTTGTTGATGCCGCCGCTGTTACATCCCATCAGTCATCGCACACCTCGTCTGAACACAGAGAACGAGGCAAGGACGAGGGCTCACTCCACAACTGGCCTTTTTGCAGAAAAAGACAGATTTCAGTCACGCAGATGTTCTGGATGTGGCCTCTCACGGCCTCATGTTGCTGTTTGTTCGGTCTCCGCGGTATCATGTGTTGCAGTTTTTCTTTTCCCCTGCGGTTGACTTTGATGCCGCGCTTCGTGGTTTTCGTTTGATCCTCTGTATCGCTGTGTCTCGTCAGCAGCCTCACAGTTGTCATCGTTCTTTTGTTGTTGTGTCTTAACTTCCAGTTGTATCAACAGCTGTTTTTAACACAAAAGAGACGCAGTCATGTGTTCCTGGCACACGTGGAACACATTGTAGTTTACTCACTTGGTAAGACATTAAATTGATTAATACTCACCACATTTAACGGTCTTAACCCATAAAAATCCAAACATCTGTCACCGACCAAAACCATCTACTGATCTAAACCGTTTCATACCTGTTAATCCTATCAATACGTGCAAGTAATTGGTGTAAAATGTCATCTTTTCATGGTCATCAGATATGACCCAGGTGTTCTCAGGCCGTCTTCAAGTATATTTTTATCTTAATCCTTGTCTCAGGGCAATTGTGTGTGAAGAACGCCAAGTGGCTGTTCCCTTTTTATGGATAAAACTTTGTGTTCTCCTTTAATTTCTAACCCTTTTGCTCATGTGAAACATAATTTTAGATGTTTATAGCATAATACAGTGTATATCGTTGTGATAAAAAGTGTAATCATGAGTGTATGTATTCCTGTAGATATGTATTTTTAGTGATAAGGTGCTGTGGTGGAAAAATTTGAAAATGACTCTTACAAGTTTTTGAAAACTGCTTGAATTTGACCTTGAACAGGGTTTCTGCAGGTCATTAAAAAGCATTAAAAGTCATTAAATAGATTTTGCAAAAATTAAGGCCTTAAATGGCACAAAAAAGCATCTCCAGAGGCATTAAAAATTTTTATACACTTGATGGAAAAAAAACATTGTTATTCACAATTTATGTTGATTATATAAATATTTAACAATTTTGACCATCAGTATAATGTGATGATTGACAGGCGGAACCCTTTCATTGTCTATTTTTTATGGTCAGTGCACTACGTCCCAACACCAGATGCTTGGAATGTATTGTGCTGTGAGCGTGCTTATGCTGTTGCAAAAGAGCAGAGAGAATATTAGCAAATGTGGGAAAAATGTGAAAATGCAAGTTTGAGCAGAAGTGATTGGAGGAGGAACTACTGAGAACCTGTTAAAGCCTGTGGACGGAAAACTGACTTAAAACTATAGATAACACTGTGTCTGCAGGTGGACATGGGCATCGAATGTGTTTAGTGGCATTAAAAAGCATTCAGTTAGATTTGCTGATACCTGCAGGAACCCTGTTGAAAAACGTGTACGAACCCTGTGCATTTTCATGGATCCTGGAGACGCTGAACGCTGTTTTCGTCCACAGGTCAGTCCAGTAACACGGCCTACTGGGAGCAGCAGCACAAACAGCTGATACAGAGTCTACCGCCGGCGCTTCTCGAAGACTACGGCGAGGACTACGTGAGCGAGACCAAGGAGCTCTTCCACAGCTACGCCCGGAACGCCAACCCGGACTTCAGCCCGGTCATCAGCACCATCACGCAGGCGCTGCTGTCGCCACAGCCTCGGGTTCGCTACTTCGCGGGGCCCGGGGTCGGCTTCATGTACTTCATCCACAGCTACTTCCCCTTCAGCCTCAGCAACAAGTTCCTCCAGAAACTGTTTGTGAAAAAGAAGCTGATGCCCCGCGCTCTGAGGAAACAGTCTGAGTTCGACTTGGACCTGAACCTCCACAATAACAACAACAACAACAACGAGGAGAAAACTCATCAAGTAGCCTGAGAGCCACAGTAGAAGTACCACGAGCTAGAGGACCACTTCTGTAACGCACTCATAGAGTTGTATCCTATCGTGCATTGTTCTGGTTTTGTATTTTTAAAACTGTTGAAGGGATCATAGTGATGCACCAAAATGTTTTTTTTGTTTTGTTTTGTTTCTTTACTGCTTGGCCTTGTGACTGCTCCAACGGGACAGTGAAGAAGACACTTCAGAGTCAGGGGTCGGGATTAATCGTAGAACTCAGTCGTAGGTCGAGCGGCGAATGTCACCTCCGTCGGCGAGATCAGCTGTACTGTACCAAGAGCGACACCACACGGACTTCACGTGCCTTTATCACAAACTAGAAAAGGCAAAAAAAAATAAAAAAAATAGAGAGAAAATTCCGCCTAAAGAGAAAAAAAAAAAAACAACCCCAAGAAAAGATGTCGCCTGTGTAACTGTCTGCTGCAAACCAAGGGTATGTACAATATTTGTGAACCAAAAACATGTTTCATCCCCACGGTTATAGTTGGGTGCGTATCAAGATTTCGGTGTTTTATGATACAGCTGTGTGGAATACTTCACACTCTGTTTTTTACGTGGAACAGTAATTTTGAGGCCCTTTTTGTCCCTAAGAGCTCTGTGTTTGAGCCACGCCAGTACATCTGGGAGCAGGAGAATCAACCTAGCATACATGTTTTTTGATGTGGGACCCAGAGGAAATCAGCACAAGGAGATTGAACCCAGAACCTTCATTTATTTTAATTTCATCTATTCATTTATCAGCAGAAACATAACAAACTGTAACATGGAGTTAGCCAACAAAGCTAATTTTCATCTGTCACAGGTTAACTGGATTATTATCCATGTAGGGTAATACACTGATACATTTTTATTAAGTTTATGTTAAAGAGACCATTGTATATAACATGAATTAACAAATTTCTGTTTGCTGCTTTTTTTTTTTTAACCTCCTGTCTGAAGGAGTGTAGAGAACCTTAAATCCAACCCAATGATGAGAGTGAAAATCCAAATGGTGACATTAATATTCACTCCAGAGTGCCTCGGTAACTGTGTTTGCGTAAAAAAAAAAAAAACAAAACAGTGGAACTTGAAGTAAATAGTCATAAAGTCACAAAAACAAAATGGCGGATGAGGGTGGTGCTGTAAGCCATATTGCACTCTGCTGTAATTACAAGAGTAGAAGAAGCAGAACATTCTATTGCAGTTTTCTGCCTAAGTTGTGATGTGATAATTTGGTCTGTCATCAGTCCACACCATCTGATGACTTGTTTTAACCCATAAAGACCCAGAGCTACTTTTGCAGCAGTTAAATGAATTTTTCTCGATGTCTAGCTGTTCTTTAGAGATTTAGCACCATATATTATAATATAAGGGTCTGTATTTTTTAAGTTTTCAATGTAAATCATGATTTTCACTGATCATGTAGATGTCCAGAAAACTCTGATTAACGTTGAGAGTTATTATTTCGAAAACTGAAGAAAACGTGACTTTTTTAGTAAAATCTATTATCAACTGAACATAATTCCAGTGTGTCCATCCACTGTCGTTGATCCAACTCCATGGGTTTTACTGGTGAATCAATGTTGTAGAAGATGGCGGTGTTTCCACGGTAACTACGGAGCCTCTGAACGTCCAAATGGGTCATATCTGATGACCATGAAAAGATGAAGAACTCTATTTTACACCAATTATTTACATGTATTGATAGGATTAGAGGATCAACAGGTGTTAAACAGTTTAGATCAGTAGATGGTTTTGGTCGTCAGTGGAGGTTTGGGTCTTTATGGGTTAATATTTATGTAAATGCAAACACTTTTAATGAGATTACCAAAGTTTTCGCTAATTTTGACATTTCCATAAACATTTTCTGACTTGATACCTGAAAATAGAAACACGGGTAATGTCAATTTTTCCGCTCTTCTACAACGACAATCTGCAACACTAGCTAATGTTAGCTTAGCCGGTTAACATTAACAAACAAACAGCATCCAGTTTGTACAAAACAAACTGCCAGTGTAAATATTACATATTGTTGCTGTCAGACGGAAACATCTCAAGTCATTTTGTTCTTTTTTTTTTTTTTTTTTCATAAAACAATTCTATCGGTCAGTTTTTATATTGGCCTGGCAGTTTTATAAATATGTAACCAATGAAAAGTGTTGAAAACCGCTTATGACTACATCTAACTCAGTTCATTTATTTAGAATATACATTGTTTTTCCAGTTTCCTGAAAAATAACGCAAAATTTCCACCTTGACGATATGGCACCATAAACACAAGAAATGTCTAATTAGATGTGACAAATGAGAACGTAGTTAAATTAACCACAAACCCGAATCGAAGGGCCGGTGCCGGAGTCTAGCCCTGGGTTAAAAATATCACTTTACGATTACATCCATGTGTTTTATTGATACGAAAGGTAACTTTGGTTCACAAATATTACCATCAGACATATCCATGGTTCGCACAGATGTTTGAAAGTCACGTGTTTTTCCTGGGTTGAGCAAGAATCACAGAAGGTTCTGGAATCGGTTCCGTTTCGGTTCCCACACGAGCACGTTTCATTTACAGTAATCCATTCCTCCTATTCGTTCAATGCACTCGCCAAACGGACTTTAATTATTAACCCATTCGACTCAGAATAATCAGACTAATGCAGATTTATGTTTATTCACACACTCGACCCTGTTTGTCTCATTTTTTTTTAAAGCAAAGACGCTAAACTCCTTTTATGCAGTTTTTGCGAAATGTTAAGGCTGACCTCGAAATGTGTGAAGTGAAGCGTTAAGTAAAAAGTTGATGTAATAAGCAAATGGAAAATGAACGAACGGTCGGGAAATTAGAGGTTATTATTTTCAACACTTTACACAGAACGAAAAAGATAACTGATCCTTTTTAGGTGCACTAAGAGAATGTACATGGGTTTAAAACCATGTTTGTTATTATGGGGTTTTTTTATGTGTAAAATGGTGGTTTTCCTTCGTCTGCTGGCAGTTGGCAGCTAAATGAAGACTGAAACACGCTGCTGGATTGAAGCCACGCAGACCCCGTACACTACACTGCTCCGTGTGTTTATATATAATCCTGACATTTCATCGTATACGGCATGTCGCATTTATCCTGAGTACGTCTAAGGACTGGATGTGGTTGGTTTTCTGTGTTCGAACAACGGGAAACAAAAGAGCAAAGACAAACACAGAAGCAGAATCTGTTCAAGTTTGGATGTTAAAACGTTCAGAACAAATGTAAAAGCTAACGTTCACATTTTCTGATTACAGCTGAAAAAATAATAATTAAAAAAAAAAAGAATATGTTGATGATGAGTTTACTACGGAAGAGGATTAGGGCCACTGGGGAAAAAAATGAATTAAGGTCCAATATATATATATTTTTATTATTATTATTATTCTGAGAAAAAAGTCAGAAGTCAGACTTTTTCCTCAGAATTCAGACTTTAATTAATATTTAAAAAAAATTAAAAGTCAGAATTCTGAGATTAAAGTCAGTCTGACTTTTTTCTCAAAATAATAATAAAAAAGTATATTGGACCTTCTTTTTTTTTTTTTTTTTTTCCAGTGGCCCTAATCCTCTTCTGTAGTTTGCTGAATCTACTGCAAATGAGAAAGATTCCCTGATCAAATGTTTAGATTTAGTTGCAAAAATTTCACAATTTTAATTAGTGTCGATGAATCTAATGAACAAAATCCAAAAAAATATATATATATAACTCTAGTGTGGAATATCGTCTGTGCCAATATGTGGAGATTTTGTTTTAATATTAAAAATCCCGCTAACAGGTGTAGTTTGTACAGTTTAAGTTGAATAGATTTTAAATGATCAAGAATTGCTGAAGTTAATCTATTTTTACAAAGAGCTTTAGGAAAATCTAATGTGAAATAATTCAAAAACATGACTATAAATTATTGGATATAATTCAAAAAGTGCCAGAATCTACTTTTGTTGCGAAATTCATTCAGAGAATCAAAGGAGAGCATCATTTGGATCCAGAAAATTCTAACAAATATCACAAAAAAAAGGTAAAATTATAGGTATTTGATGTCATTTCAGCCCATAACCCTTTTGTGTCTAAAACTGTAGAAAATATACTTAACATGCATTTTAATGTCGCTTTAATGCATCATCTCCACGTCTTTATTTGCACAAATGATATTTAATGTAGAATTCCACAACATCACTGACTTTTTTTTTTACTTTTTTTTTTTTTAATGTCCATTTTTACGATATTCGCGGATACCAGAAGTCATTCGTTCATCTGTCTTGTGTCTATAGTTCTACTCTGGTTTCGTGGTGACATATTTGTAACATTTTTTGATGAAGACATTTAGAAAACCACAAATCAAACACAACCTACGCTTCATCTTGTGTGTTTTATAACTTTTTAAATACATAGAAAATGTAGAGCACATAGCAGTTATTTTTATGTTTTCAGTATGACGACAAAAAACTATGAAAGAAAAGCTAAACCTCATAACCACAATTATATTCCAAATATATGTATTTATTGCGGTGTAAATATACTAAGTCATAAATACACGATTTTCTAAAGTGGATATTTTTAACTCTATTTGCACATGTATTATGTTCGGTGGTTATTTCTGTGGCTCCTCTGTGGAAACACTGTCTGATCAGATTATACGTCCTCCGGTCTTTTATTTTTTCACCCCATTTCTATTTTGTTTTTAATTCAGTTAGTTACGGTGTATTTTCTTTATCCACTTAAACTGTGAATTTTGTAATAAAGCAAAAATGAAACAAAAATTTAAAAAATAAATAAATAAATAAAAATAAAAGATGTAAAATGTTCTTGGTTATGATAGAATTAAAGGTGACTTTTTCAGACGTGGACTGTGTGATGTTTCTGTTTGTGTTTGTGTTTGTTCTCCAGCCACACACACACACACACACACACACACACACTCCAGTGCAGTGATGCCGTGGTCTGGAACCCAGTTCTGAGCAGTTTTGTGGGTTATTTCTGCAGGAAAAGGAATTCAGCATCTCCACGAGGAGGGGATAGAGATGGGAATGAAGAACAGGTCAGAGCGTACCCCCATCTGGACGACACCCATTCAGGTATAAACGACAAAAACAAGTAGCAGGAAAGAAAGAATACGAAAAAATATCTACATCCATCCATCTTCAACTTTGTCATTACACATGTTCAGGTACAATGTAATTATATAAGTATGTATATATTAATCATTTTGGGATACAATAGCCTTACAAACACGTTGCTATGCCCATGCCGGTTGACGGGAGCACAGTACCACGCTGCATGATGGGAAATGAAGTTTAAAACCGGAACGATGCATTTGCTAACTTCGGTCACTAGATATCAGTATTAATATATTAATTGTTCTTTACATTTTAAAGGATGATTTACCAAACAGTTTTTGGCAGTAGTTATAGAAAATAGACTCACATCTTCTCCCAAAAGTCAGCATAAGAACGACCACATCTAACACTCTTCTACATATTCTCATAGATAAATAGACACCTACATATTAATACACCACAGAACAGCACTTTGTACATATGATCTATATGATAATTAAAAGGAACATACATAAATAAGTGTGCAAAAATATTGTTGTGTAATTGTGATCATGTGGTTCTACAGTGGAATTAAACAGTCTGATGAACACTTACAGCTGTAAGTTTTCTCCAAATAATGAAAACGACTGAATCTAAAGTCGTTCATTTTCTGTCGACCTAAATGCAGCTGAATGTCTTTTACGGGTCAATAAAGTGACTCTGAAACCCGAACATCAGACTAAACCAAATAAAGGCACCTTCATCCACATCAGTCCGACTGGGTCACACAGGACCCGGACCAGCCCGGACCCTCCTCCTTCAGGGTTTTCTACTTTACCAAACCTTTACTCCTCTTTCACTGTAAGATGTTTTGTGAAACTATTAGTTGCTGACGGGAAAAATCCGCAGAGAAGCACGAATGGATGAAGGCGAATGAATTGTGTCAAATTCAGAACAAAATTACACCATGAAAATCATTTAGATACAGTTATTTTAAAAAGAAATACAGTAGAATAGAAATACCACAGAAAGTTAAATATTTTAGTATGAAAACCCACAAATATAACTGAATCTATTATCTTTTATCAGACACATGTGGGGTTTGTAACAGACCAAACCTCTGGAAGCCGACATGGTCCAAAATATTATTGTGATGAAAATCATAAAAATTCTCCCATCAGTGGATTTTTATGGTTTATCTTTCATTATTGATAATGAGTTATTGATCATTTTCACAGTAAATGTCAAATCAGTATTTCTGTGAGTTTAAAAGCTGATTTTTGGTGGAATCTAGACGGTTGTTTATGATTTTAAACACCTTTTTATGGTCAGAACATTTAGCAACACAATATTTCACACATCTAGAGGAAGAACCTTTAACATTTATTCAACGTTAAATACTTACAAATTAAGGGTTTGTGTTTAAACTGACAGTCTAAACAAGAAAAGTCTGCAATAAATAGAATTATCTTAATAATAAATATCATTTAATAAGCATTTGTAAAACATTTTCACATATTTTCAGGTTTTAATGTTGTTTAAAGGTGAAATATCTGTGGAAGAGGATTAGAACCACTGAAAATAAATAAATAAATAAGGTCCAATATTTTTTTTTTATTATTATTCTGAGAAAAAGTCAGAATTCTGGCTTTAATTGCAGATTTCTGACTTTTTTTCTCATAATAATAATAATAATAAAAAATATTGGACCATAATTTTTTTTTTTTTTTTCCCCAGTGGCCCTAATCCTCTTCTGTAAATATCTGTTTCTTCTGCCTCAGCTTTTTTTTTTTTCATCTGGACTCAAACCTTCCTGGACTCTGGACAAGCGTAAAAAGGGGATTTCATAAACTCTTGGCCTGTGTTTAACAGATCGAACTTGTAAATGATGTTGCGGCTTCTGGCTGAAAAGTGAAGATGAATTAAAACCTTAACGTGATCCGACAACTCGATGGGAGCGAAGGGGGCCGACGGCGAGGTTCACTCGGTGCGTTGGCGTGGGAGGAGGGGGGTGAGGCGGGGTTGGGGGGGTGAAAGTGGGACAGGACACTCTGAGCTCATTCCTCCTCTTTGCTCTGGATGAACTTATTACATCACCTGCTTGACTCATACGTCCTCCCGTCCTCCAGGAACATTTCTTTGGAGTGTGATCTGGAGCTGACCCTCACACCATCATCTGATCATCTATTTTCTGTTCTCATTTCACCCTAGTGTGGAAGGCGGGGCTCATTTTCTGCACCACATCCATCTTCTACCACTTATCTTCGTCCAGGTCACGGAGGGACGCTTCTGTGGTCACCACCTGGAGGGGGAGGAGGTCCAGGTCCTCCAGTCCGGTCTGAAACGCTTCACCAAGGAGGCGTCAAGTTTATATCATCCAGACCAAAGTCATTCAGTTCAGGGTCCACATTCAGAGCAGTATGATCTCAGCTGGGTCACACCCCTAAAATAAAAACAGAAGAACCTATAAATAATGACGACGCCAACGTTTGCTCTGTGTTTTAGAGTGAAAAGCAAAATTACATCATGAAAATGTTTACATCTACAAAGTATCCATTAAAAAAAAATGCAAATAACCCGAATAAACATAAACAACCTGTCGCTTCTTAAGAAAAATAAGTGCAATTTTGATCAGATGAGATAAAATTAGATAAAATAAGATAAGATGAGACGAGATAAAATAAGATAAGATTAAATAAGATGAGATAAAATAAGATTAGTTGAGATCAAATAAGATAATATGAGACGAGATAAAATAAATAAGATAATATGAGATAAGTTATGATCAAATAAGACAAGGTAAGATATGTATTTATCAGTCCCACCCACAACAAGGAAATTCAAGTAAAGAAATGATTAAAGTAATAAATATAAAGGTAATAATTATATACTGAAATATAAATAATATATGTGAAGTAGTATTAAGTAGAAACAGTAAAAATAAAAGTACAAAAAATATATGTTAAAGACTAAATTAGGAAGTATTATAACAAGTCTTGCAATAGTAATAATAACAAAAAGAAGAAGAAGAACTGGTCAGTTGTGTGTTTGGATGCACTGTACGTTGCATTCAACTGTATATTATAAAGTACCGTATAAATATGTGATCTGTTCATAGCAGGTTTAACTAATTTAAAGTCATAATTATCTTGTGGTAACCTCCAAATGATTTATTTTCTTTACATTTAACCTTTCTGAAGTGGTTTACAAGCAGTTCTTCCAAAAGCATCCTCTGCACTTTTGCATTTTTCAGTGAAAGTTTTGTCTTTAAACAGTTCATAAGTCATACAATAAAGGGTCATGTCAAGGATGGTTGAAGAGAGGAGATCAGGAAAGAAAGGAGCAACATGTGAGCTTAGAAACAGAAGGTGAAGTAACAAGAATGAAACAAAAAAAAAAAAAAAACTCAGGTTCCACCGAGATTTGAACTCGGATCGCTGGATTCAGAGTCCAGAGTGCTAACCATTACACCATGGAACCAGATGACGACACCGAGGAGGAAGCTTTGATACATAAACTAAAACCATGTACATTTCTGATATGATTGTGTTTAATTTATTGTTGATCTGTGCCCATTATATAGATTATTTTACTCCTTTTACAAATATAAAATCTCGTTTTTTATTGAGAGCTTTACGGGACTTCCGGTTTCGCCGCCAAACGCAACATCTTACGTCCAACAACTATTTAACAGCAAATAAATCAACATCCACGCACAACAAAAGCTACATGAATACTGTAAAAATAATCTACATTTACCGAACAAGACTTAGATTAAAAACTGAAAAGCACGCCAACAGTCTGCGGTACGGGGTCTGTAGTTCCGGCTCTGACCACCAGGGGTCAGTGTGGCGCCGCAGGAGCCTGCAGGACACTGTGTAGGGCAGCAACAACTCACAGCATAAACAAACCTGTCTTCCCTTTGCTTTTTGTACATACAGCATCTTTTTTTTTTGACACATGTATGTGAATGTACATGATTTTTTTTTTCTACTTGATTTTAATTCTTATGAGGTTTGTTACATATTTTAGTTTGGTTCCAGGGCTGTGCAATAGTTTTATTTTAATTCTTTAATTATTATTTACTGGTGCTGTGTCCTGTACTATGTCTCAGTATGTCATGTCATTGTATTGTTGTCACGTGTCTGCTGTGTTATTTCTGTGCCTGCACTGGGATGTCTTTTGTTGTGCGATGTTCTATGTACGGCGTTGTAGCCCCATGCACTATTGCCTACAACAAATTTCTCCAAAAGGATAGTAAAGTATATCTCATCTTATCTTATCTTATGATGTTTACATTTCTCTGCATAAAAAATACATTTAATTATTTTTTTTTCCAAACAAGAAGTCAAATATCTCGGAAATATCTTGGAAATGGTCTGCTTACAACCACATGGCTATAAAAAAAAAAGTTTCCAGTACAATGTCATGTTTTCATCTAAAAACACAAAGCCTTTGAATATAAGAAGAAGAAAAGAATCTGAGGCCCTTTGAAGCTCATTGGAAGGTCAGTTCAAATACAGAATGTATGAGAACAGACCAAAAATACATCCTGAGCTACAAACAACAGATAAATATGTGCTTAAATGTGAAAAAGCAGACTTTAGAGTCCACTGAAATGAACACGAATCCAGATGGATGTGTTTTACATAGACTAAACAAAAACATAAATGCAACACTTTTGTTTTTCCTCTCATTTTTGACAAAGTGAAATCAAGG
>JAPQRP010000019.1:2787047-2797816 GCA_037367295.1 Apogon hyalosoma
AATGTTGTAGAAGATGACGGTGTTTCCACGGTAACTACGGAGCCTCTGAACGTCCAAATGGGTCATATCTGATGACAGTCAAAAGATGACAACTGTATTTTACATCAATTCTTTCAGTGTATTGATAGAATTAGTGGATCAGCAGTTTATATCAGTAGGTGGTTTTGGTCACTGGTGGATGTTTAGGTCTTTAAGGCCCATATTTTGGTTGTTTCTTGTTCTGGTTCTGCTCATTTTTACTGATGGATGATATAAAAATGGTAAATTGGCATAAGAATCAACAAGCTTATGTCAATTTTTTAGATCTAGATTTTTCACACCTAGTTTTTTTGTTTTTTGATCATAAAAACGCCTACAGACACGTGGAATTTACATGTTTTCTGTCAAATTTCCACCTCAGCCAAACATCAGCCGTGTGTTTCTGTGTAATCATCTGGACTGTTTAGTTAATCGATGTAGAAACGTGAGCCTGAAACCAGCCCCGAGGAGAAAACACTCAACTGATTAATGAAGAGAAAATGTAAGAATTCCTGCAGCAGCAGCACTCGGCGCCCAGCGAGTATTCATTATGAAACCATGAGCGTTAATAACACACATAAATCTGACAGTACAGGAGAAGCAGCGCTGAAATAACCCTGACCTACTGTACAGCTCCACAAAACAAATGGACGGTGGAAAAAAAAACCCGGTGCTTTACAGGTTTTTAATTGTAGCCGGAGAGATTTCAACCCATAAGTCAGTGAGGAGGCGGGACGAACGAGGAAAACAACATGGAGACAGATTCAGAAGGAAGAAGAGAAGAGAGGAGGAACAGGACTGATGGATGTTTGGACCATCAAGGAGAAAAAAAGGATTTACTGGGACAATTATTGAAGTTATTGACTGATAATGTGACTGTTTTTTTGTAATAACTTTTAGGTCATAATCTCACACTTTCATTCATCTGAAAAACACGAACACAGACCAGTAGGTTCAGATATGGTCGATCCCCTTCTTTTTCATTTGCAGTTACACTAAATAGACAAAAGTATGTGGACACGTTGAATTCAGGAGGTTTTTTTTCTAACAAAAATGACAAACGTTATAATATAGTTTTAATGTTGGGATAAATATCATTGCATTGATTAGTTTGGTTTAAATGATTAACTTTGCTTCCAAAATGCCTCAGAGATGGTTATTACTTAATTTCTCTGAGCATTGATTTTTATTTATTTGTTTTTTTTAATCCATGACTATGATTTTAAATGTTCTTGCTCTAAATTTCTAAAATATTTTTCCTGCTCTGACTATAAAGAATAATTTTCTACCACAACTAACCATCTACTTTCTTCACATCTCACTTAAACTTTGAGGAAATATTGATGTTTTTATCTCAAATCCTCATGAACAGGACATCTTACAGCTGTAGACGTGATGTGTCCATATACTTTATAGACATCGATATTTCCTTAAATATCCCAGACCGCTGTTAGAAAAGAAACACCTGAATTCATGTCCCAATACTTTTGTCCATGTAGTGTGTCTCTTATTGTTCCTTAGTCCTTCTATTCACTGTGATCTGATCCAACTCTATTTAAATAGAATCCCCAAAGCTAAGATCAGGAGATTTATTTTTTTTTTGTTACCGATCAGTACATTGGATTTTCTAAATTATGTTTATGACCCAACAAATATGACCGTTTCCTTCAGACTCCACATACATGACCTCCACTAAAGGAGGAAGAACCTGAAGATGACAAGAACATGGGTTTGGTAGAACTTTAAGGATTAGAAGGGGGCGGCCGTGGCTCAGGATGTGGAGCGGGTCGTCCAATAACCGCAGGGTTGGTGGTTCGAATCCTGGTCATGTGGGCAAGACACGTCACCCTGCTGCTCACACTGGTGCATGAATGTTTCTGTCAGTCTGGATACATATGTAGTTTACCTCCACCAGAGTGTGAATGAATAGTGGATCCATTGTACGTACATAGAAAAGCACTGTATAAATTTAATCCATTATTATTCATTATTATTAGAATAACATATAATTATGATAGTGTTTATTATATAGTTACATGGATGGTAGAGGTTTCTATTATTGGTACTAAGGCAAATACAGGCAAGTGTGGCCCAAATCTGATTTTTTTGCCCATATGTGACCTGTATCCAATGTGTTAAAGACAGTTTGAACAGCACAAATCTGATTTTTTTTTTTTTTTCAAATCCGACCCAGACCCCTTTCATGAGTTCATTTGTCTTATTTTCTGTAAAGAAAAAAAAAAAGTAAAAATCCCACTTTTGCATTTCATTTATACATTTAAATTCTTGAAATAAAATCTTGCTTGATTAATTTCCATTCAAGGCATACAACCCCGTTGCACGACAGCATTTAAATCATTTGGCACAGACTGAAGGTTAATTCACGCGCAGATAGCATATCCGCTCCTAAGTGCGATACGTGTCTGATATTTTGAACGAGCACGCAAAAAAAAAATTGGATTTCACCAAAAAATGTGAATTGTGCGTTAAGACCTGCTGTGTGAGCGTGGCCTAACAGCTGCAGTAGTAGTACATCCACTGTTAAGACTTGTATTTGGAGTTACAGTATTAACACTTATGGGCATTTGTACTAGTTATTGACAGCAGGTCCAGTTTTATATAGTTCTAGTTTAGTTCTAGTTCAGTTTGTTTTGCCTCCCCCTTCTCCCCCCTCCCCCAGTCTCTCTCTCTCTCTTCCTTTAACCTTCTCTCTTATCCTCCGATGTTTATTCCAACTCTAAATGGAAAATGTCATTAGTTATGATGCGGCGCTGTATAAATAAAATTGGATCGATTGATGATTGATTTGAAGTGAAAGTCGTGTATAGCAATAGAAGTTATTTTCTGATACTGGGTGACCTACGTAGGGTTAGGGTTAACACGAATTTCTGGGAAAACCCAAAATCCAGCTTTGCTGCGTTAGGGTTAATCCCATTTTGCATAATATGTAAACAACTACAAGATCCGCACATTGTCACGAACAGCGTTTATCCTTCAGAGCTGCTAGTGTAGGAGTAGCTGTTATTTAGAGGTTATTATAAGAATAAACTAAACTAATTATAAAATGATGGCGTCAGACACTGTAATGATCTGAGTGGGTGGGATGGTTTGTTTGTTTGTAACATTATTAAAATGTCTTAATGAATGTAGGAAAATAGCAGCGTTGGTAAAAATGACCTAGACATGAATGATTGTTTCGCAGTGATTATGCCTTAAATCAAAATAAAAATACACCTGCACAACCATAAGGGAAGGTTCTGAGTGAATGCACAATGAGAGCGATTATTATGTTCTGAATCATCTCTAACAGTAAAGTTCTGTTTTGTCATGTAGTGAAAAGGGAAAAAATATAAGATAATTAAACATTTAATTTGACTGTGCATTTTCAATAAAAACTTACATCAGCTCATGGATTAATTTTATTAACAGGCTGTACTAAACTTATTGTAGTATTTTCTTAAACATTGTGGAAATTAATGAAGACTTAGTGAACATTTAAATTTTTATGCACCTAATTACACTGGTCACGGAGTAAAAAAACCCTCCAGAGTAACAGCAGTGAAAATAACAGAATCCAACTGGACGTATCTGATATTTTGTTTCTCAATACTTCATGCATGAACGGGTTCATTTATATTGTAAATCAGTGTTATTTATTTGGGTTTATTTATTCTAGCGCTTGTAAACTTTGGTCAGTCCCAGTACCGTCTGTCATACTGTAATTCTACTTCTTATGTAAATATATGCACAGCCTGTAGACTTTTATTACTATTATTGTTGTTTTGTTTGTTTGTTTTTAACTGTTGTGGGATCAGTGAAGTTCCATCCTTAAATCCAGACGACAGACAGGATGATCACAGCTATTCGTGTGCGTAAAGCAGACTGTTCACACTCACCTAAGGATTTCTTTGCGGGTGAAGAAGGTGCAGTCCTGTGGAAATAAAGAGTTAAAGGTCAGATACAGGGAGGCTGCGTTTCCATGCCATCGGTCAGGGATGGACATGAGCATCACAGGGATGCGGAGGCTGGAGCTCGGCCAATCACAGCAACAGGAGGCCCCTGTCCACCACATCCTCTGCTCTGGCCCTGCTTTCACTCCATGTTCTATTTTACTCCATCACATCCTCATGATCAACACCAGAGTCCACTTTAAGGTCACTGTGGATCTCTGCATACCCCCTCCATCCTCCCTCCATCCTCCTCCATCCTCCCTCCATCCTCCTGACTCTCACCTGAAACGCCTCCAGCTGCTCATCGGTGAAGGTTGTCTGCTTGTTGCCCATCCTTGTGGTTCGATTCTCCCATCACAGAGACGCATCACACAGGGAGTTTCCGGTTCTTTGTCGGTAAAAGCTTTCGGGACATGTCCACGTGCGACACTCACGCATCTGCGCCGCGGCTCATTCTGGGCGCAGGTTTTTTCCTCATCCGTTTCAGCGCAAAGGAGAAAAAAAAAGGTGGATTTTACGCATCCGCGGTGAAGAGGAGGAGGAAGAGGAGGAGGCGGTGCGGGTACCAGCGTGGTGCGTTCAGGGGCTGCGCGTAAAGGCTGCATTCATGATGGGAGTTACATTCAAACGGAGTCAAAATATAAAAATATTGTTCTTTATCAGTTCACCTTCACTGTTGATCACTGCAACTGGGATTCGTAGCTTATTTCAATGTTTTTTATTAATGATTTTGATGTGATAAACTGCGAATGAACTAACTAGTCTTCCTTAATTTATTCACCTTTGCATGTTGTCACTAATTAAGTACTTCAGTGACCTTTTTTTTATGATATTGATGGAGCAGGAACTAAATATTGACCTAATGTTTGAATGTGTTTGTTGTTTTTGTGTGGAGCGCATGAAGAACATTTGCCACTGCTGTACAAATAAAGGAAATCCTAAGGAAATAAATGAATAAATTAGTAGCTTTTAAG
Organism: Apogon hyalosoma; assembly: GCA_037367295.1. Lineage (NCBI taxonomy): Eukaryota > Metazoa > Chordata > Actinopteri > Kurtiformes > Apogonidae > Apogon > Apogon hyalosoma. The sequence continues at coordinate 2,791,990 of JAPQRP010000019.1, forward strand.
TTATTTTGTGTCATTGGAAACTATTCTCAGCGTCAGAAAGAAGGTTAAAATAGAATAGATAACATATCACGTTAGAACTGAAGCTTATCTCAAGTTGCTGCCTGCCTTTTATGTAATTCTGTCAGAACTTTGCATAAAAACAGACTTTTTTTTGTTTTAGACACTGATTTTGATGCAGAATTTGCTCTTGCTGCAGAGTATTCTCACAGTTTGCTGTACTTTTACTTTCATAAAACTCTCAATACTGCTTCCAACAGTGTAATGACGTTATGCTTCTGACAAAAGGCACCTGAACGCACCACATCATTTGCTGTTGCTCCTCCACAGTCCGTCCACAAGGGGCCGCCAGCACCGCCTCAACCACAGCAGCAGGTACTAATAATAATGAACCATATTTCGGTATTTTTTGGAGCGTTTTGTCTTTTATATTTTACTGAGCAGAAAAAAAATCGAGACATAAATTGTAATTGAATATTTTCAGGCCTCATGTTTGTGCGACTGACACATTATTAGACTTTATTTCGTCCCATTTTGTTCCCAAATGACTCAGACTTTTCTCCTCAGCTGTTTTTCATCTGTTAATGAAGCCACTTCAGCTGATCTGGACTGGATGGTGTTTGGGCTCTTCCACTGCAGCCACTTTCAGGTAAATTTAGCTTTTTATTCCATTTTTTAATACTGTTAAGCTGTTCCTGTGTTTACAGGATGTAGATAAAGGCTCGGTTTTGACGCAGCTGTGGGTTGTATATAATTATCATGAATATTCAGTGTTTTTTCTCAGCCCTGGTTGTGTATAACAGCAATACAACAATATACAGCAGAAGTAAAGCTGTTACTGGTACAGAGTCACTTTAACCATTGAGTTTGAAGCAGTAGTAACTTAGAATACATGAGTTATTAAGTCCATGTGTTAAGTGTAATAATTATAATTTCTGTGACACATCTCCTCTGGTGATGTTTTCAGTCCCATAAAAGTTCATAGAAGACGTGAAGCAGGTTTTGTGTTAGTGTAATATTAGCATGGTTCAAATACGCAGTAGAAATTGCAGTTGTATGTTTATATATTTGACTAAAAGTACTATTTACAGTAGGTTAAGCTTGAATAAAGATGCGTACAATTATTGAACGTGGTATTCAGCAGGTTATTTCACTTTGCCAAAATGTAAAATGACATTATTTCGGTGTACAGTAATATACAGAGCAGAGCATGAGTGGGATTTACTGCCAAACCTGATTATGTGAGAAATGACTCAAATGGATTAAATTAACAAAATAACTTTGCATTGAAGTCAGTCAGTCTTCTCTTTGAAAAGTGGAAAATTGTAGATTTTACTGCTTTTTTTGTTTTGTTTTTTTTTAATCTTATTTATTAAGTTATTGTCCATCCACACCCCATCAGATCAGACAGAATGTTTATACTAGTGCAGGGGTTCCCAAAGTGGGGTACGTGTACCCCCAGGGGTACTTGGAAGAAGCCCAGGGGGAAAAATACATTCAATAAGTCATCATGTACTGAATACAATATAAATAATGATAATTAATGCTGGAATATAAAACACAATAAATACAATTATATCACAGTTTTATTGTCAATCAGCTTGTTTAAGCTTTTGGTAACATTTGTATTTTATATTATTCAAAATGAGTTTGAGTAGATAAGGATTTTTTTTTTTTTTTTTGATGAAAGGTTCATTTATTAATTAATGACCAATTTATTTAGTTTTCTTATCAATGAAAGAGGGCACGTTTCAGTTTATATTTTGCACAAAATTTACTCTAAATTTCTTGTTATATATTACAGTTAAATATATGTAGTTTGTTTACAAAGTTTTGAAAATATAAAGACACCTTTGGTACAGGAACTAATTACTTTATTTTAGCGGGTACTCGACTGTAAAAGGTTTGCCAACCATTATACTAGTGGAACCCAGACCCCATCATCCAAATAAGAGTTTAATTTACGCATTCATTAAACCTTTTTTTTCTTTGGTCAAACATTGAGAGCTAAAGATTATTTCCAGCGGGATCGAAACATGTTGTCCAATGGCTCTTTTCTCTGCGAACCTTCAATGTTCTGCCAGAAAAACATACTTTAATGAAGCCCATGAACCGAAATGTGTTGAATCAGCTTTTCCACAACTTTGGCAACTGATGAAATGCTACTTTTAAAGTAAAAGTATGCATTATGATCACCGTCGTCTGAGAACATTATCCTGTTTTCAGGTGTGTGATGATGCATTTTCCAGTGGATACAAGAGGATTAGAAACAGAATCTAGTCTTTGATAAACTGTGCATCTTATTTGGATCTGGAGAAAGAGGAAATATAAATCAGTCCATCAGCAGTATTTACTATGTTTGACCACAAGGGAGCAGCAAACCATCATGAGGAGAGAAAATGAAAGTAAACCAGTGACTGCAGTGAAGGTATTAAAACAATCTAAGTTTTGAGTCCTAGAATTGTGGTTCTAAACTATCCTTTAAAGACTTCAGAACGTCGCAGAAATCATTCAAAACACTTATGATTAAACATTTTTCTAGCCAGGAGAGAAACAGAACATTTGTGCGTGAAAAATAGCATCAAAATAGTAACAAAGGGAAAAAATGAGTCAGTATTTTGATTAGAAGTCTGAGGCAACATCAGTCAGCTGGTTCGAAATGAATTTATTGCAAGATATAGGAGAAAGTGCACAACTCCAGTGTTAGGAGCTGCATTTGCATTAAAACTGACTGTACATTTTATGAAATAACACATTTGCATTTGAATTTCTCATATAAATATCCAGACGTTACCAAACAGAAACAGACAGAGCTACATGTTCACGCTCATGTTTATGGGAAAAGAAGCAAAAACAAAGCATAAATACCATGTAGACATGCAAATGGTCCCTGAACACACATTCAATTAAATCGTAAAATAATCCTTTATCGGTGACTTTAAGGCAGAATGACGAGTCCATCCATATTTTCCTGAGAATGACAGAATACACGTGAACAAATATGGATCGAGCTGCTCGAGAGTGATGTTCTTTGGCAGAATGTGAGAAGTGATGATGAGTCGTCTTCATCCTTATTGAAAAACCCTGAAAAGAGAAAATAAACCATAATGAACCAAAGGTCACGACCCCAAAGACTTGATTTACAGTCACAGAATCCTGAGTTTATTTTTTACATAGAATTTTCATATTTATTACTTTTTTTTATTTATTTTTTTATTGCGTGCTCCTATTACAGGGTGTTTGCTCTTTATCCAAATAAAAATTCCAGACTTTCTCAAAAGTGCTGTTTTTCCCCCCAGACCTTGACTCTATATACTTTTATACTCACGTTCCTACTTTTTTGGTTGAGATTGTACCTGTTGTGTGTAGTAGAAAAGTTCATTTAAAACAACGTATGAATGAATTAATGCATAATTCTCTGTAAATTATGTTTCACTGACAAACGTTTTCAAAACATATGAAAATCAAAGTGCACGGATATCACACAAACAAGTCACACTAAAATCATTCCAGTACCGACTAGTTAGTGAAATTATATCAGGTTTTTTATGTTTTCCTCATGTATTTCTTATCTTAGGAGATGATGTGCCTTTGTGCTTACTCTAAAATCTGACAAACTTTTTTCCATAAAGACTTTCACACAAAATTCCATACTTTTCAAGGTCTGGAAAACAGTGTTTCAAAATTCCATATTTTTGAAGACTTTAAAGATCTGTACAAACACCCTGTATTAAATGTATATGAATGCATTTAATGTTTTATATTTCTTCCTTTAATCCTTACTTTTCAATTTACTATCCATATGCTGCAGTAACTTATCACTGTGAGAGTCTTTTCTTTTCCTTTTTTTTTTTTTCTTTGAACACCTTCAAACTGTGAAACCAGACTCTACCTGAACAGGGTTTGTTCTCACAGAAAAAAAAAAATCTACTATCTTTACTTTTCATTTAAATTTGTTTTGAATCTTTGTTTGAATTTTCATATGATGTGCTGCCACCTGCTGGTGTAAAACTGGAATAGCTAAAAATAGTCCAACCTCACATTCAGCCAAAGCACTGGTCTTAATGGATGAAACAAATGGGGGGAAATGACAACAGTCCTTAGAATGAAAGAGGTGTTTAAATACCTGCATGTGAACAGGAATAGAAGAGATCCTCATTTTTATTACTGTGCGTTTGTCTTTTTCAGAATAAGGGGAAAAAACGGACTTATGCATGTAAACTTACTCTAATCACATTTAAAATGACCTGAACTGTGTTTTAGTTTGTGCAGTTAAAACTCTGTCCAGCAGATTAAATCTCTCCTTTCATCCTCTTCCTAGCTTTCCTTTTATTATAGTGTCATTTTTATACTTCAGTGCAGATCTATGTTAATCTTATCATTTATTTGTGACGTGTATGTATTATTTATGTGTTTTGTTTGCATGTTCACTAATATATAAAGTTTCTTGTCCACGTCTTGACGACACTGTTTCCATCGTACCTGAGTCTGGGATAATTCGATTCAAGAGTTGTAATTGGCTATAAACAATATCTTATTTACAGAATGACAATAAAACTTAGTATTCGTTAAAAGGAGATCTCAAAATGATATTCCAATGTGCACTTTTCGCATTCAGACACTTAATCAAATTACATGTACGACTCTTGATATAAATGAGGGACGTGGCGGGAATGGATAAATATTTGTCGACCGTAAACGGGGGGTGTCAAAGTCATTTTAGTTCCGGTTCCACATTCAGCTCAATATGATCTGAAGTGGATCAGAGCAGTAACAGACAAGCATAAATAACCTAGAAAAAAATGACAACTCCAAAGGCTTCTCTTTGTTTCCGTGCAAAAAAGTAAAAATTAAAAAATGAAATGTTTATATTTACCAAGCTATGCCTTCCCAAAAAATGTGAATAACCTGGAAAAACCTGAAATTAAAAAAAAAAAAGAATGCAGTTTTATCAATATTCTGCCTCAGTTTATCATTTACACATGTACATTACAACCTACAGTGGATCTACAAATACACAAAACAATTACTAACAGGGCTAATATTGTTAACATTTTGGAGTTTGGAACTAAAATGAGTTCGACCCCTTGACTGTTAATATCTTCAATGTAATTTTTGCACTTCGCATATTCCTCCTGCGGGCCGGATTGGGACGGGTGGCCGAACTGTGGCCCACAGGCTGCCTGTTTGACACCCCCATATTCAAGTGTCAGAGCCTCATGTGTCTGACCTCGCTGGACTTCCTGCCCTCGTCTCATTTCCCTGCAGGTTTGGCCAGAGCGGCGATGGCTTTGTTCTCCAGGATCTCCGTCTTCTGCTCAGACTTGATCACCGTGTTGGAAACCATCGCCTTGGCAACCACCTCGACTCCGACGGCCATGGACGTGGTACAGACGGCGGAGACGGCACCGAAGAACTTCCTGGCCATCCACTCCCCGGGCCGACTCTCCTGCCTGTCCACCAACAGGACCCTGGGAAGACGAAACCAAGATGAAGAAGGTCGACCTTTACAACCTCTACACACAAATTAGAACATCATACACCATGTGGACGAAAGTATGTGGACACGTTGAATTCAGGTGTTTCTTTTGTAACAGGGATCTGGGATAAAAACTAACAAATGTCAGAATATAGTTTTATATTGGATAAATATCATTGCATTGGTTAGTTTGATCTAAATTCTTATCTTTGTTTTCAAAATGCCTCAGAGATGGTTTTGACTTAATTTCTCTCAACATTGATTTTTTTTTTTTAATCCATGACTATGATTTTAAATGTTCTTCCTCTAAATTTCTAAAATATTTTTCATGCTCTGACTGTAAATAATAAT
>JAPQRP010000019.1:2803421-2814371 GCA_037367295.1 Apogon hyalosoma
TTCTCCCTTTGTGCAGTAATCTACACCTGGCTTTACTGCCTCCGTCCACAATAATAGACATTAAATAGACTAAATGTCCTCTGAAATTAACCTTTATTTGCAACATAGTATAGCAAACTATTACATGATCAAAAACAAATTAATTTTAGCAAAAGAAAGTCTGTGTTTTGAATGTGTGGGGTCGACAGAAATTTGTGATGTTAAAACGGGGTCAGAGATAAAAAAGGTTGGAACCACTGGGTTATTAAGATAGTATTTTACTGGTCTGACCCACTTGAGATCGTATTTGTGTGTAGGTCCTGAACTAAAATCCACCCCACAGGCCAGATTGGACCCTTTGGGGGGCCGGTTTTGACCCTTGGGCCGTATGTTTGACATCCCTGTTGTAAAGTCTAAAAGTTGTTCGGGATGGAAGCAGCAGCGGTAATTTAGTCCCAAGATGAAGCCGGCACCCAGAGCCTTACAGCAAACCCTGAAAAAAATGTCTTTTGCCTTTTGTCAGACCATCGGGGGGTTTCATTAGCTGAAACCTCCTCACAAAGAAGCCAAGTCCAGTCACATGCAATGAATTCATCAACACCCCATGTTTTTAACACCCCCGCCACTTGGAACACAAGGCATCGACCCAATCTAATAGAATATGATGGAGCCAGGGATGATCCTGTAAAGATGTCAGCAGTAAGAGACAGAAAGAAAAGAGGCTGAGGTTGAGAGAAGAGGCCTTAAACTGGCACTCTGCTCAAATGAAATGTCGCCTCTTTGTTTGCGAGCCGCGGGTGCTAATTGGGCCTGACCACGGGGAGCTGAGCCGCCGCTGGGCTCCTGTCTGTCGCACCTGTTGAGTCATTGTCTCTGGCATTGATCAGACAGGAAGTTTGAGTCAGAAGGCTTATGCCTCAGTGGGTGCGTGGCAGAAACGTGGTTCAATTTCCTTTTAGACGTCCGCTGTCGGAGGTGGAAATGCCAATGCTGGTCAGTGGTCAATTGTATTTGACCATTGATTAACGCCCGCTAAAGCACGTATGGATCATAAAGAGTTGGTTTTCATTGGCTTCTTCATCTTCTTTATTTCGCTCTCGGTGCATTTTGTTAACAGCTCGTAATGTCTGTGATGTCTCTGTCACTGCCACACGTCACCTGATCAGGTCGTGTTTAACCACTGTGGATCATATGGAGATGAAACAAATGACCCGTGTAACGCAGAAACTAATGGGCATCAGTCTAATATGAAGACATCTGTCATTATCAGTACATAGAGATGCTCTATATGTGGACAAAAGTATGTGGACACACTGAATTCAGGTGTTTCTTTTCTAACAGGGGTCTGGGATACAAAACAATAATGATAAATGTCATAATATAGTTTTATATTGGGATAAATATCATTGCATTGCATGTTTTTTTTTTTATTTGGTTTTACTTTGGTTTTTAGATGTTTTTTGCTTAATTTATCTCAACATCATGAGAAATGTGTACAGATGTTTTTGTAATAAGGGAAGCGTGATAGCGAGTGTATCTTTAACTGAAATGTTTAAAACAATGTGCTTTTGGTTTGTAATATGTAATCATTCTGTTCATTCTGTAGGAGCAACTGTTGGGTACTTTTTATTGAGCTCATTCTTACAATATTGTATTTTCCTCTTGGGGATGTATGTGTTGTTTAAATGTTGCAGGTAAATTGAGGTTTTTTGCCCTGGAGACTTCACTGTATTTGTGTTCTCCAGGGCAGCCCCAGCCCCAGTGGCCTAATAGATAAGGCATTGGCCTAAGCCGTGGGTTGTGGGTTCGAGTCCCATCTGGGGTGACTGACAGCAGAGTGACGCAGCGGAAGCGTGGTGGGCCCATAACCCAGAGAAAACCACGCTCTGCTAATTGTATTTGTAATTGTATCCTCCCCCACCCTCACCTGTCTGCATGGACCTCCTCACCCTCACCTGTCCCATCTGAGTAGATGGACCCCCTCATCTTTGCCGAGAAGGAGGGTCTAAGGACGGGGGATGAATCCATTTCCGTCATCTGCTGTTTATTTGACTGTTGTTTATTTTCAAATCCAACTAACTCTGTCATTTCCTGTGAGGTGACCTTGTTATGATACAGGGCTCTGCAAATAAAATTGAACTGAATCATATTTGGGGGCGGGCCTAGATGGCTGGAGAGTTGGCTTGTGACTGATGGGTCACCGGTTCAATTCCCTGGACTGGCGGAGAGTTGCTGGCTGATGTGCCCTTGAGCATGGCACTTGATCCCCTTTTGCACCCTGGGTGCCTGATATGGCGATCCCACTGCTCCTAGTATACAGTGTGTGATGCTTGATCTAGTGATGGGTTAAAGGCAGAAGACAAATGTCGGTGTGTGGTGCATGTGCGTGTGTGAACCCACTGACAAAATAAAGATTCTTAATTACTACTGATTTGATCATGTGATGAATAATGACAGTGGGGCCTGTGTTATGTGTAAGTGTTTTGATGCAAGTTATTTAAAAAAGATGAAAAACTGAATAATCCCGACAAACAGTCAGATTGAAAAAGACAAAAGTCCAGGCACTCCCTCAGTTGGAAAATTTAGAAAATTTCAAAAGCCTTTAGCCTATTTCATGAGGGCATGTAGATCAGTTCATAGGGACTGGAGCAAAAAACACACAGCATGAGCCTTCGTCAGGGTGACAGTCAAATCTGTCGGAAACGTCAAGCCTTAGATATAAACGCATTATTAAAACAGTCCTAACCTCTATACTTTTAGTTTTTCTGGAGTGGTTTTAAGTTTCTGGAGTTGTTTCGTATGAAGGAAACGAACATGTATTGTTTCTGTTTTCAAAGGATGAAGATACTAGAACATGCCTGGTTTTTCCACTGTGCTGACCTGAGGACACTTCAGACAGAACGCTGAGGTAAGAAAAGCACTTACTACATATTTCCTCCTAATGCAATAACTGATATTAAAAGAAAAGGAAAACATTGTTACCATTCAGCATATTATGATTGAAGTATCTTAAATGGAGACTAGATTTCTGTATATACTCCTCCTTTTCATGCAATAGAGAATCAACTCCGTATATATTTGGTATATAAGGGGTGTGTGTGTGTGTGTGTGTGTGTGTGTGTGTGTATATATATATATATATATATACACACACACATATATGTTTAACAAATGTCAGACTAATATTATCAATACACTGACTTCTTGAATACATGATCAGAGTCTGTCCTGCACTTTAACTCCACTGAGATTTTCGATGCAGGACTAGTAATAGAGTATTTTTACGCTGTGGTATTTATACATTTACTTCTTCTGTCACTGTTTATAGATTTGGGCATTTAAATCTAGCTCTGTACGAGAGAGGGAAATTAAATATAGGTTTAACTGACTGAAACGGTTTGACTGGTGCTAAAGAAGACTGGGTGGAAGAAGAATATGATGAATATGAACAGAGAAGTTGAATGTCTGTGCAGTCAGATCTTTATTTCTGCTGTTCATAAAATGTTATTGTAATGACTGACTGAAGTCTACCTGCATTTTAGTATGAACGTAATGTATCACATAGAATAGTGTTCATTCTGAAGTCCTGAAAACATCTGTATCTGACTCGAGGCCATTTGGCAAAACAATGAAAAGGACAAGACGATGGAAAACAATTCTTACTGGTTAAAAAGAAATTAGCTTGAATTGGCTTGAATTATTCTTAATCCTCCAATGAGAGCACAACCTCATGTCACCTCCAGCAGAAGTTTTAGGATCCTTGTACACACTTGTCACCCTGCAACCAGGAATATTAAAAATCTTCACACAGAAATCCGGTGCCCTCAAAAAAAAGTCCTTAAAAAGTCTTTAATGTGATCGTCCTAAATCCTTTATTGTCCTGAAAAGTGATAATTAATCCTTAAATCTGACACTCAAAGGTCTTAAAAATCCCACAGATAGTCAATAATATTGATGTATGTTCTTTGCACAGAATTAGTCCAATGTGTAATTAGTGTTGATCATTTTATCCTCACGGAGATAGAAATGAGTGGAGCCTCCAACGGTCATTCGTGGATGGGGGGGGGTTCAGGTGTGAGCTTCAGCAGCTTCAACATCAGTAACAGAAACATTAGTCATGGACAAATGGAACGTTTGTGCATTGAAACATGGTTCAGGCTGGTTTAATACAATATCTATAAGACCTGTTAGACTGATATTTATATAAATGTAAGGAATTAAATTTAACCAGTGTCTTAAAAAGTCCAAAATTCAGCTTCATCAAACCTACAGATACCCCGATTTTGAATTTTATGTCTATTTTAATGCATTTTGGTGTATTTTTTGAGCACCGTAGTGCATTTTTTTGTGCATTTTAGCATATTTTGTGAGCATGTTGGTGTATAATAACGGATACCCATTGCACTGTCACGGGAATTCAATGTCTGAAATTTGACCAAACATGTCGAGAAAAATGTCTTAAAATGGAAGGTCTGCAATTGGACCAAAAACGATGAGAAAGGTGTGTTAAAAAGTAAAAAAAAAAAAAAAAGTGGCTTCATTAAACCTTCAGATACCCTGCGTGTATTTACCATATTTCTGGTTTATTTTAGACCATTATAGTGTATTTTTTGAGCGTTATAGTGTATTTTTTGTGCATTTCAGTGTATTTTTTGAGCACGTTGGTGTATAATAACTGAGACCCATTGCACTGTTATTTATGGCAATGTAATGCCTGAAATTTGACCGAAGATGCAAAGAAAAATGTCTTCAACAATTATAAATTTGGCTTTGTCAAACCTGAGGATGCACTGAGAAATGACCTGAATAAGAACTCAAACCATTACTGAACAATAACTCACCTGCTGCTGTTGCATTTACATGCAATACAAAAATACACAGTCCAATATTCACCCACGTTTATCACAATTACAATGTGCAATAATATGTTTTTACATACATTTTCTAGTCACTTCTCACCCTCCAAGCCCGTTATTTATCATTATAATACTACCTGGACTCTGCTTTTGTTGTTTTCTATTTAAATGTGTGTGGTTCTTTTTAAATGTTAGCCTTGCTTCACTATTGACCCTGTGGATTAGGATTTCATTCTACATGTCATATGTTGAATGACAAAGAAAGAATCTTCAGTAAATGCAGTTTAAAAAACAACTACAATACATGATGACCGGAACTATAGAGTATAATAATAATTTAGACGTATTTATGTGTGACATTTTTGCTAAACTTAAGTATAAATTGTTCTGCCTGTCACTCTAAATCATTGCAGAGCAGTGTTGTCTGGTCCATTGGGGCCATAAAAGCACCACCCCAATGTATTTTGACATTAAACTGAATTGGATTATAGGCATGACACATATGTATACAAGCATGCATTCATACCTGCATATATGTCACAAATATAGATCCTCTTAGACCCTCTTAGACCCACTCAGACCATCTCAGGGCTTACAGGACCCGCTTGCACAGACTCTGGAGTGTGATGCTAATGATGGTAATTAATGGAGCCTGACAGCACAATCTGCTGCCCATTGTCTCCCAATAAACAGCTTTACAGTCCACATGAGCCTCTGAGGGGGACGGTGGGTGGGGTGGCTTTACGCTGAGACAGAGGGAAGGAGGGGGCCACACCTCAGGGGACCGCGTTGATCCTGAAGTGGGGATTAGCTCAATTAGAGAGGCACTGTCTGATCAGCGTGCAGCCTCGGACGCTACCTATGATGATGTGTGTGTCATGAGCGAGGCCTCCGTCATTAGAGGCCACTGTTGCCTTCATGTGTTGCTGCTTCGACGGATGCAGCTGGTGTCAACAACAGTCAGGATGATGCCTTTTGCCATGTGTGACCCTCCACTCGCGTATCCATTTATTATGACGGATAATTAAACGCATCGTCCGCATGAAAACAAATCCATGAATATTTCAGTGTGTATGAAGTCAACTTACTATTGGTCATATTAAGAGTAAAAAATGACATTTATCAAGCAAATGTCCTGTATTATTAAACTGTCTTTACTCCTCTAGAAGTACAGACGCTTACATTAAAAACACTCTTTCACTTTTATAATAGGATAAATTAGAAAATATTATAATTATAATGCTTGTTTTTTTTTTTTTTTAATCTGTTGCTTGTATTTTACTTATTTATTGTAGCTGATTTTATTTGTATGTTTATAGTGGATTTTATATATAATGTACAGATTGGATGGCACTTTTACATTTTTTTTTGTTCTTGTTACAATGACAGTCAAGATATTCTAACTCTAATAAAATCAGATTTATTGACATTGCAAATGCAAAACAATTAAACAATATACAAATGTAAAAAGAAGGTATGTAAAGGTAATAAGTGGACAGTATGGATTGAAATATAAATTATAAATATGACTGATTATAAATATACACAAAAATATGGCTGTTGGTATGAATATGTGCTACACAGAGAAAATATTTCCTGTATAAATATGTTCAAATAATTGATCAGTATTTCTATTCTTACCAGAGTATGAAAGTAAGATGCAGCCTTTTTATGGATAGAAACTGAAATAATATGACATCATTCTTTCTTGTCTATTTTAGTTTGTCGTGTGTTTCACGTAATTTTTGACGAATTAACCTTTTTACACAATTTTGTTAGAAAAAACCCCCTCAGATTGCATTCTTTTTGATTTGCTTTCGCAGTATTAAATCAAAATGAACAAAATATGTCCAAAAAAACCCCCAAAAACACCCAAAACGATCAGGGACTACAGCTGTGTTTTCATTTCTAACATGTTTTACATCCTTATCATTTTGTTTTGCCGTTTTCATCTTGTGCCTTTTGTTGATTTTGACTCATTTTGTCATTTCACATAGTTTTTACTGAACTCTTTTGCATCATCAATGGCTTGTGATTTGTAGTTTGATGTGCACCACCGCTGGTGAGCATCTTCACTCCTCTGGCATTTTAACCTCTAAGACGTTTGGAAACGGCTGATCTTGTTTCAGTTTGTCAACTCCTGTACTGCTTTGATTAGATTAGATTAGATTGAGCTTTATTGATCCCTTGTGCAGAGCTCTCAGGAAATGAAACAACGAATATACACATATAAGAAATAAGACAAAAGGAAAGAAAATGGCAATAACAATAGCTATTAAAAAAAAAACATTGTGAACAACAGGCAAACAAAATCAATGTTGAGGGAAATTAAGTAAAAACGTAGTGTAAGTCAGTTATGCTCCACCAGTTTCAGAATCAGAATACTTTATTTAATCCCAGGGGAAATTACTGTGTGTTCCAGTTGGTCTGTACAAGTAAAATAAAAGTAGTAGGAAAGAAATTATCAATACTACTCCGTCCGTCTGTCTGTCTAAAGGGATGACTATGAAATGCAAAAATGACAGTGAAGATATAAACAATAAAGGCTGTTAAATTTATTTTAGTCCAGGTTCCACGTGCAGACCAGTAAAATACTATCATAATAACCTATACATGAAAATGTTTACAGTTACAAATGATCCTTTCGTAAAAAATGTGGATAATCTGAAGAAATACGAACAAAATTAAATGTCTTAAGAGAAGTGCAATTTTAACTATATTCTGCCTGTTACTAAGTGTTTTGTGTATTTGTGGAACCACTGTGATCTGTAAGTTGTAATGCACATGTGTAAATGATAAACTGAGGCAGAACTTTGTTAAAACTGCACTAAAATTAAACAAAATGCCTTGACGATGAGCGGTTAATTCAACCCTGCCACTGAATGGCAGGCAATTCCGTTGTTGTTTCCCTTTCAGCTGCTGTTGAATTCTGCTTCTCTGTTGATACTGTTACCTGCGTTAACAGCATGTGAGCTGCTGTTGAAGGAATTCGTGGTCCTTCACATGTTCAGCTGCGTTATCATCGGACCTTATGTGACGCACATCTCGGGTGTGGTCAGATACTGAGGCTGGTATTCTGATGCATGTCCTTTAGTAGCGGTGATCCCAGCTCTCAGTGGTCTGATCTGTGAATAAAGGTCCAGTAAAGTCCCTCCTCAGTAGGACTCCAGCTCAGTGTCTTCCTCAGACTTTGTTCGCGGCTCAGGCCAAAGCCGAGTATCAGTGGCGCTCAGAGGAGCTTTTCCTGCTCAAAGAGCCGGAGCTAAGCAGCAATGAGACCTGCTTCTGCTCCTCCGAGGAACAATGGGCTCATTAAAGGGGCAAACAGATTATCAGTTTTTCAATAGAGGGCCTTGGAGAGATGGGGGGGGGCTGGAGGCTCCCAGCAGGTCCAGATCAGACGGTACTCCAACATCTGGCCAACCTGCTGCCAATGAGGTTCACCACTGTCTGAGGATACGACTCCAAGGACGAACAGGAAGCACGAAGGCCACGGAGTTATACAGGGGGTCCCAAAAAATGACACATCATTTCATCACCTAATTTGTTTAAAATTTGTTTGCTCTTTTTGCTCAAAAAAGTGTACTCATTTTTATTGTTGTGCTTTCAGGAATAGACATGCCGTTTACTGCAACAGAAAAGGCCTTCTGTGTGTTGAAGTACGAACAAACTCAGACAAAAATGTAAATGCACAACGTGAATTTGTTAGAAAATTTCATAAACGAGTTCCAACAGGAAAGTAGATTTAGACGTGGAATAAGAAGTTTCAAGAGGAAGGAAAAAAAAGACTCCACTACCGACTGGATGTGTGCCGCGTCACAGGTGACGCACATATTGAACATTTGGAATAACTTTGAACTTTATAAAATGATCATCCAACAGAATTTTTCATTTGAAATTTGTAGAATAAAACATTTTATGTCCAAAATCAATCCGATTAAGTATCAGTTCTCCTGACCATGTAGTCACTCCCATGTAGACATCTCAAATGATGTCATTTTTTTTTTTTGGAAAACCCTGTACAATATATGGACAAAAGTATTGGGACACATCATGTCTACAGCTGTAAGATGTCCTGTTCATGCTGATTTGAGATGACGCAAAATCAATGTTGAGAGAAATAACTGCAAATGAAAAAGAAGTGAATTGACAATATCTAAAACTACTGGTCTGTGTTAATGTTTTTCAGATTAACTTAAATTGCAGTTGTGACATTATAACCAAAAAGATATTTAAAAAAAAGTTGCTATAACCACTCAATATCAGTAATTATCACAATAAATCTTGTGTTTTTAAGAGTTTAAGGCAGATGTTTGGTTCTAAGTGTAAGTTGAAGAAACCAAGTGTTCATTTGTGGCATTGATTATTTGTAGAAGATGAATAAAAATATGCAGACAAATATTTATATTTATTAAAGGGATATTAAACTAGTTATGTTAGAGTGACCAAGGCCTAAAAGAAAACACATCCGTTAGCCTTTTATTTGATCATTTACAGCCATATTTTCACATCTAATGCACTGACACCTAGGCAGATTTAACTGTCCATATTTGGGGCCTATTTTTGGACCCAAGATTTGATTATAAATTCATTAATTATGGGATGGATCAGAGCAAGAGGATCATTTTTGTGCATTTATCTGAGGTCATCATTAGGTCCATCCTGGGGAAAATGTGTCTAAATTTCTCTTATTATTGGGTCTAAAAACTTGCAGCTACTAAAATGAACCCAGTTTCATAGAAGAACCATACAGAAAATGTTTGTGTTTCTGCGGCACAAAAGGGAAGATAAATGACAAAAAAACAAAGAAACTAGTGGAGAAAATAACACTGGTATTGGCATCAAATCGTCACTTTAAATATTGGTGATGATGCAGAATTTGGGCGCGTCTGTTAAAAATCTGTAAAAATTTAGTGAAAAAGCTGAGACTCCAGATGAGCAGGTTTCACCACCGTTTCTCCAAATCTGCGTTCCGTCTGAGGATAATCAGGCCTCCGTCTGCTGAGCTCAGACGTGTATTGGCCTTTTCTTCAGTCAGACTTTGGTTTTAGGCTCATCAGATGATTAGCAGGAGGTTCCTTTTTTTTTTTTTTTTTTTTTTTTCTTCTGGTTGGTGTTTTGCATCCATCGTCAGCCCTTATTCTACATTTTAGTTGTGTGTTCGTACCTCAGATTCAGGATCACACGTCACTATTTGTGAGTGTTCGTCATTACTTTTTACTCTTTGATGACTTATGATGAGCCTTTCCCAGGAGAACATTCAACTTGAAACAGTCCAATCTGTGTCGCCCTTTATGGACCAATAATAGCATAATACACCAAAGCCTCTTAGTGGACGGTTGTGTTTGGCTTTGAGTTTTTGCTATCAGATCTATTTGCTGTCTTAAATCTCCCCTTTGTGGCGTGACGGCCAAGGCTTAATGACTCCTTTGAACCGCCGACATCTCCGGCGGCGTGGCTTCAGGAATGTCAACCAACTAACCTTTAGTCGCTTTTCCCACATCCAGCAACGGTAAAGGGCGTGTAATACCCGTAATTGAATTCGCAGCCACCTCCTATATTTAACTGATCATTTTGTCCGTCGCACATGCAAACACGGAGCAATTATTGTGATAAACAGGAACGGCTTTATTTCCGAAGACCCACCACATATTTTTGGTGCTTTGCGAAGATGGATTTAGAGAAATATCGGTCAGACCTTGTCTCATAGAAGCGCAGAAGACGTAATATTCAGACATGTTAACGAAGTCTCCAGACCACAGGGAGTATGCGTGTTCATTCCAAAGAGAAATGAAGTGAACAGCAGCTGAATGTCGATCATTATATGATGTTATGGCTGGTTTTGGTGGTTTTTATGGTGGAAAACTGGCCTGTGTTTGGTGGTTTTGTGGTGGAGGACTGGGCTGTTTTTAATGGTTTTGTGGTGGAGGACTGGGCTGTTTTTAATGGTTTTGTGGTGGAGGACTGGGCTGTTTTTGGTGGTTTTTGTGTGGAGGACTGGCCTGTTCTTGGTGGTTTTGTGGTCTAGAACTGGCCTGTTTTTGGTGGTTTTGTGGTGGACCACTGGGCTGTTTTTGGTGGTTTTGTGGTCTAGAACTAGGCTATTTTTGGTGGT
>JAPQRP010000019.1:2846308-2863676 GCA_037367295.1 Apogon hyalosoma
TGAAAAAGGAAGAAGCTGAAGCCTGAGGCTTATTTCTGCTTCTCCTACTCACATCTTTTGAATTACCTGAAGTTGCAACAAAAAAATAATAATAAAAAAAATTAATAAACAAAACATTAACACAAATTAATCTACATTCATTTGCTGAAGTCACCTGAAATCGTACTTTCATAGCCCTTGATAATTTGACAAATTAAAGCTTTTTTAAAACTCGACAAGAGAAATTAAACTACTATGAGCTATTTTTATTTTTATCATTATTTTTGTCCAAACAAATGTACCTTTAGTTGGACCAGGAATTAAAATGAACAAGAAATTGAAGAAAACAAGGGTGGTCTAATAATTTTTTCCGCGACTGTATAATTAGAATCACTGACTGAACCTTTGGAAGGGAACACATGACTGTCACTGATATTTTTACACTTGCTGATCATTGGAATGAGTTTTCATTTGAAATGGAAGTAGAGGCCTCATCTTGACACATTGTGTGTTTAAGTGTTTGTCGTCTGTTTGCATGTGAATGCATCCGTGATCCCTGGACTCAGGAGATGACCAATCAGGGCTGTCATCTCTGATCTGCCAAATATTGTCTCAGTTCAATGAAACCCATGAAACTGGAAACATGTGTGTCATTATTCTGTAAATCTTTAATTATTCCGCTAATCAGTCCCCTTCTCACAGACGGGCAGTTTTTAAGCAGTAGTTTTGTCATTCATGGCTCCGGATTAAACTTCAGATGCATGGGAAAAAGTATACGTTTATCTTGTTGCAACAAATGTGAGCTGTGATTTCCCATCCATCTGCTGGGATTTGAAGATTGTCTCAGATCTAGCCATGCTACGCTATTTGGACACACGTCGTAAAAGTAATGCTGTGACTCCCAGACTGTAACGATGAAATTAGATCAATTAGTCTCCAGTCGCTGCACTGTATCAACCCCAGACCCATCAAAGACAAGACGATGGGAAAATATTTAAGCCGTGGATAATAGCTGGAATCACACTGATTCCCAAAGAATCTGGTGAGTAGAAGAATTGGAAGCGCACTCTTCACCTCCGTGTGTGGTACAGGCAGACAATGGGCAACTGGCTTCAGTTTTTAAGTCCTGGATTCAATAACGAGGTGTAAGAGCAGGTCGCGGTCTTTCCATCCTCAGACCTGCTCATATCTGACCAAATGGTTGGAAATTTGAAGTATCTCATTGAAGCCGTGGTTCTTCAGAGGCAAGAGAACGTTTCAAATTCCTGTTCTTGGGTTTGTTGTCTTTGGAGTGGACACTCTCTGGGGTCTTTGTGCTCTCCTTGACCTTTAGTGTCTTATCATTTGACCCCGTGGGAGCAGAGGTCGCCTTGGAATAGGTGACCCCCTCTTCCTCCCCACCGGGTCCATTCTGCAACGAGAGGTCTCTGAAGACTCTCCAGTTGAAGATAAGTCTGAGGCAAACCCTGATGCAGCTGTACACCACCAGCTGAAGACAGAGGACGAAGACGAATGGAAGGAATGACTATTTTAACAGTCTACACACAAATAAAAACAGTAGGAAGAGTATGGAAAGGGCAAATTCATCCATAAAGGTCCAAACGTCCACTGGTGACCAAAATAATTTACTGATATAAAATGTTTAATACCTGTTGATCCATTAAAACTATCAATCCATGCAAATAATTGGTGTAAAATGCAGTTCGTCATCTTTTCCTGGTCATCAGATATGACCCATTTGGACGTTCGGAGCCTCCGTAGTTACCGTGGAAACACCGTCATCTTCTACAACATTGATTCACCAGTAAAACCCATGGAGTTGGATCAATGACAGTGGATGGACACACTTTATTACAGGTAGACCAATATATCAGGCCGATATATTGATTTTTTTTTCAATATTGGCCTTAAGTTGTTGTTTTTTTTTTTTTGAAAGCCGATATTTGCTCAGTATGGAAAATGTTTTAAGATATTTGATCAGGCACCTGTGTGGGCAGCACTTGAAGTTCAGTAAATGTTAAGAGTACTATGTGTATCTCTATTAATAATTTCATTTATATTGCTGCATAAATATCTTAATTATCTGAGTATTTCAATTGTATTTAATGGTCAATGAGCTTTAAAAAAAAAAATTGGTCTTAAATATCAGTCTCAAAGATCAATCAATCAAATTTTATTTATATAACGCTATATCGTAACAAAAGTAATATCTTGATGCTTGACATGTAGAGCCAGTCAAAACCAGATTCTCTAGCCAGTTTATAGAAACCCAACTAGACTAACTAAACTAGAGTTCAGCTGCAGATATCAGACATCAGCTGTCCAATTTTATTATTTTTTTTAAAATCAGCATCAGCCTTAGAAAAACCCATATCGGTCAACTTCTATATTTTTTTGTTCAGTTAATGATATATTTTGGAGAAGAAAGCTACTTTTTCTCAATTTTTCTCAGTTTTTGATAAAATAACCCTCAACTTTAATCAGAGCTTTAATGAGCATCTACATGATCAGTAAATTAAATATAGAAAATACCAGACTTTACTTAAAATGCAAAATACAGAGCTTGACATTAGAATAAATGGTGATGAATCACTTAAAAAAGGTTAAAATTAGAGAACAATTAATTTGGAAACTGCCCCAAAAGTAGCACTGGGTGTTTATGGGTGAAAATGTAGTTTGATGAAACTGAATATATTTCATGTTTCGTCTTGTATCCAAACATTCTTCATATTCAAACTGCAACAATTGCAGAAAAGGTTTGACCAAGTGACGAGAACAGGTGATTGTGATCAAAATTTGGTCCAAAAGCAGCATCCAGGAAAGATCTAGTCCTTCAGGAGCAAAGATGGGCCGAGGACCACCGGGTGGACAACACTGAAATGTTTAAAACTGTTCCTCAAAGAGAAGATAAGAACATATGGAGACATTTTAGCATCTATAGTATAGACTAGAATAAAAAGGTTTAGGTTCAAATCTGAGATGAAGACTGTGATCTGATCCCTCAGACCAGAACCACATCCAAAAACATTCCAAGATATTTGTACAAGTCCGGAATTTGGACCTCCTCACCACGAATAATGCTAGCTTCAGGCTCAGACTTCTCCTTTCTAAAATCAATAATCAGCTCCTTAGTCCTTGTCACATTCAAGTCAAGGAGGTTCTCATCACACCACTGCACCAATGATGTCAAAGCAGGACCAAGACTTCTCTGTGAACCCCAAACTAGCGATAGCAGAGCAGTATCATCCAAGAATTTGACCAGGTAGCAACAGCTATCTGTGTGCATTATAAAAAAGGAGGAGTGGAAGTACACAGCCCTGAGGAACGCCAGTGTTGGAGGCGATAAAGTTAGACATAAAAGCATTTATTAAAATCCCCTGTACTCTATTGGTGAGAAAATTTAAAAGAAACAAATACTGATCCAGTAAAATAAGACCTGATAAAGCCACATGGGTCAGGATTACTGTGGAGAACCTTTGTCCAGATCTATAATATAGAATTACAGACACAAACGGAAGCCTCATGTGGACTCGGGTGTCTGGGATGGACCAGGTGGAGCATGGATTATTCTCAGACCAATCAGTAACTTCGTCTCTTTGGGAAGAAACGGACGCTTCGCACTCCAGACCAAACCTGCAAAGGACCATCCAGACCGTTACCAGCCACAAGCCCAGGAGCCAGGGTCTGTCATGGTCTGGGGTCAAAGGTCATGGTCTCCTGTGATGCTCCATTATAGATTTTGGATCAACATATGCTCCTTCAAGGGGACCAGATTTTCCAGGGACATCCATGCAGCTCTCAACCAGATCATGTAAAACCACATTCCAAAGGCCTGAAGAAGAAGAGGAGGGTTCTGGTCCTGGAGTGACCTGATGTCCCCAACAGAACGTATAGAACATCTGAAAACAGAAAAGACAACCACCCTGTACTGGTGCACATCTTAGGACTTTTCCCAGAAGAATGAGATAAAATGAACTTGGAAGACTTCGTCACGTGGAGTCTTCAGTCCTGAATGTCTTGCGTTTGGTGAAATGAAATGGCAGAACTAGAAAGTGGTAAATGTTTTACTGGTTCGACTTTTTAGTGAATGTGAGGAGTGGATGTGTATTTACAACTGAAATGGAGTTGACCAGACAGAATATGAAATCTATTGTGGTCTTACTCAGGGTTCCCGCGGGGTCTTAAAAAGTCTTAAAAGTCTTGAATTTACAAATCTGCATTTAATAACGTAAAGTCTTTAAAAGGTATTCCATTTGATACGGTGGGTCTGAAGTTATGTTGCCTTAAACTTGTCCAAACTGCAAAGAAAGTAACATTAGTCGATTCACTTCCACCCGTTCCAACTTGATAATTTATATTGAAACTAGGAAACAATTATCGCTAACTTTGCAGCCCCTGATGAGAAATGACTCTGAATGGTGAGAATCAAGGCGTTGGAGTAAATAAATACATTTTTCTTAATTCTAGGAGTCTAGGAGCCAGCATGGCTGTGAAATGGGCATTTAATTCTGTTCTAAGTATAGTCTTAAAAAGGTCTTTAAAAGTCTTGCATTTAACTTGTAGAAACCTGTAGGAATCCTGCTTACTATGAAGATAATGGCACATACTTAGATTTTATTTACTGCCTGTATAATAATATGTCTATATAACTAGAGAAATAAGGTGAGGCTGGGTGAATGTGTTGTGTGCCTTATTAGTATTTTATAAAACGAATCACACTTGTGTAAAGTAGTTTTTGACAGAACTTGTTTTGGTGGAACATTTGCACGTGGAGAACAAACCTCGTCATATCATCACATAACTAAACTCACAGAAAACAGGGTGCTTGTGCAGGCCTTGAAAGTCTTAAAAAGTATGGAATTTTGAAATGCTGTTTTCCAGGCTTTGAAAAGTCTGGAATTTTGAGCGAAAGAATAAAGTCTGGAAAAAGTTTATCTCATAGTTACATTTTAGAGTATGCTCAAAAGCACATAACCCTGTAAGATAAGAAATACAACGTGATGTTACTAATCAGTCGGTACTGGAATTATTCTTGTGAAACTAGTTTGTGTGGTATCCATGCACTTTTGTAATTTTCTTATGTTTTGCAACTGTTTCTGTCAGTAAAATGTAATTTACTGCAAATTCTTCTTTCATACATTTCTTAAAATGAACTTTTCTACTACACATAACAGGTACAATCTCAACCAAAAAAGTAGGAACACAAGTATAAAAGTACATGAAGTCACAGTCTTGCGGGGGGAAAAAAATAGCAGTTTTGAAAAAGTCTGAAATTTTATTTGGATAAAAAGCAAGCACTCTGGAAAATGTTGCGTAAAAAGAAACATCTCTTTCCATTTGTAGTGAGTAGATGAACCTCAGAGTTGGATGTTCTTGCAGAAAGCAAGGAGGACGTGGCTTCCTGAAAATGGACATAGATGTTTTTATTTTCCATTGTCAGACAAGAACAATCCTTTATTAAAACACAGCACGTGTTAGTAACATATTTAAAACATCAAATTCAGTTCTTCAACCTCAAAATGAATACATGACTTTAACCCTTTTCTGGTAAAATGAGGAAAATAAAAGGTCAACGCTTCAAACAGGTTATTTTTTGGGGGGTTCAGATTGGAAAGAGCTAATATATCCAGATAAAGCGGTCCGTAAATGCCAGTGCGGTGGCAGCTGACGTGTGTGCTGTGGTTTTCTTCAACCCGGATGTGGACCATCAGCTGGTCCATTTACCCCGTTGAAACTCTGTGATGCATGATGACTGTCAGAACCCTCAGCTCTTTGGTCCTACCCCCCACCTCTGATTCCTGGAACAGTCAGAGTCCCGCATCTCAAAGTCACTGTTGAGCATTGGGAGCCACTGGCCTGTGCTGGTCCTCGTCCTCGGTCCCACTGTGGCCTGGAATTGATCCCATCATTGCATGAAGTGGAATCCAACAGGCAGTAGGTGAGGCGACCTCTGCTCCGGCAGCCTCCCCCTCTTCTGCCTGTCAACTTTCCAAACCATCACGCATCGATCCCTTTGACCATCTCCTGCACTCCATTTCCCCCTTTCTTCTTCTTTACGCCTCTTCTCTCCTCGGTTTAGCATCCGTGTTGAGTTTAGAGCAACTTAATGAGGGAGAAGTGACACAGTTGTGCCAGATCAGAGACGCCCAAAAGTACTTTCATGTTCTTTTTCTCAGAGCTAACAGCCGGTGAACAAAGAACCATTGGGCAGTAACTGGTCTCATATGATGAACTTATGACCAGGATATGAGGTTAAGTCTGTTCACTGGAATCAACATAAGCCGTGGCACAATGGGCAGGAGAAAAGTGAGTTGTCTGGGTCGATTTGCTCAGGTGGGGTTGTCTTCGGGCCAGTGATAGTTTTTCCACTACTTCAATGCGAACATGGATAAAACGTCAGAAGCTAAAGGGTCTAAACAGTAACTGTATTTCACTTGATCTGTGACTAGAAGCAGTTGGAAGCTGCATGAAACACATTTAAAAATCTGTCCACACTAACGTGGATATTTTTCTGAATATCCAGGGTGTCCCAAAAAATGGACATAATTTGAGATGTCCATATCAGAGTGACTACATGGTCAGGAAAAATGATACTTAATAGGATTGATTTTGGACATAAAATGTTTTTTTCTAGAAATTTCAAACAAAAAAGTCTGTTGGATGGTAATTTTATAATGTTCCAAAGTTATTCCAAATGTTCAATGTGTGCGTCACCTGTGACGCCGCACACATCCAGTAGTGGAGTTCTGTTTTCCTTCCCCTTGAAACTTCTTATACCACGTCCAAATCTTGCTTTCCTGTTGGTGCTTGTTTATGAAATTTTCTACCAAATTCACATTGTGCATTTACATTTGACTGAGTTTGTTCGTACTTCACACAGAAGGCCTTTTCTGTTGCAGTAAACAGTACGTCTATTCCTGAAAGCACAACACTAAAAATGAGTACACTTTTTTTTTTTTTTTGCAAAAACAGCAACAAATTTTAAACAAATTATTAGGTGATGAAATGATACCAGATTTTTTTTGGGACACCCTGTTTATTTCATTTTTACATTTTACAAAAAGAAATTCTGTCTGTGATGGCACAAAATCACCTAAACATCTCCAAAAAACACCAACTTCCTGAGGTTCTGTCAGTGGTCACAGTAAAAACACCTTTTTAGAAATTGCACTAAAATGATTCATTTGCAGACAAAGAAAATGCAAAATGTAGACTTAAAAAGAACCAGATGAAACTTCGGGTTCATATCTGATGTTGACTTCAAATTAGAGTTATTTAGTCGGTTGATGGTAACAGGAAGGAATGGTTTGTGCTGTGGTAAACCGACGCTCTGTCCACACTAACCAGTATTTTTCTAAACAGATGCTTTCTTTATTCATGGGGGGGAAAAAATCTGTCCACATGACCGTCATTTTATGAAATATCTCCATCCATACGACAATTCAAAACTAGTCCAAAGTCTCAGACAGACCATAGTTGTCGGTTGTTGTGGATAATACCGGACGTATCAGACTGAGGCTTTAATCTGTCATCAAGGTGTAGTTCAGTTGTAAACGTGTTTCCTTCAGTTGTGGTTGTGGAAGTGTATTCTTTACATGATGTGGATTTGTCCATAACGCCGGTCTGGTCTGATCTAGTCTGGTCTGGGCCGATCCGGTACCACCCGTCTCCCAAAGGTATCGGTGCTCAGGTCGTACACTGATTTATACACCTGGATTAGACGTTTCAGGTGCAGCTTCATCACACAAACACATAATAGACATGAACAGAACGGGCTGAGACGCCATCGATGAGCAACCTCTGTTTTCCATCGACCCATAAATACACACAAACCAAAGTTTAGAACATGTACACTTCAGGGGGTGACTTACGCCGCCATTTACATGTGGACGAGAGGAGCAAAACGTGTGGACGGGACATGATTACAACACTACCAAAGTCCATCAGTAATTGCAAGAAGAAAAAAAAAGACTCGAACATTATGAAACACAGCAGGGAGCCCTTATTAGTACTATTCATATCACTAGAAACTATATGAGAACAGATACGAGGATTTGTCCAAAACTGGATCACTGTAATACTCATGTGGATTCCAATGGTGACCACCTCCAAAATAACCTGAAGTGTTCAGTTTTAGTATTGAAACAAGCTAAAACGTATTGGAAACTAATTCTAAAATCCACCCAATCCAGCATCTTGAAGCACATAGTATAGTTTTACTATCTCGTCACTCAAGGCCGTTGGTTAATACCTGAAAAATCCATACAAACTGCCTGAATTGTATCTGACTCCCTCTAGGAACATCTATAAAAAAACCCCTGCAAAATGACTGTAAAGCCATATTATCTCCATTTACTTTAGGATTCTCCCTGAAACTTGATGAATAAAACCTGTCGAATGTGGAGGTCAGCGGCGTTTTCTTTGGTCGTGTGTATTGAGCACATAAACACTGAACTCCTGCTCCCAGATCTGCGTTTTTTTTTCACCTATAGTGAAAGAAGATAAGTGGAAAAAGCTAAATGTTCTGTGGTTTTGTTGTTGATCTTCGATTAATCATGAGAGGCCAAGTGCAAGAACCGTGTCCAGCCTTGTTTATGCGGGGCTCAGCCAGGGCCTTTTCAGATACACAACCACACACTGGCACATGCAAACACACACTTGTGCAGCAGGAGCAGCAACAGTGCTGAAAAGATCACTGGTTTCCTCCTGTTATGCAAATGCATCAAAACGCTTGAGTGAGAATTATATATGAATCCAATGAGGCTTTTTCTCTCTTTTAGAAATGCTTAGCCACAAGTACTGAGAGCCCTCAATGGCAAGCGTCCGCTTCATTCCCCGGCCATGCGTATTATTCAGCTTGACGAGACGCAAACTGACATAAGCACCCGGGCTCACTTTCACCCACTGGCAATCCGATTATATGGCCAACACGGCATCAATGCTGCAGGGCCAACAGGCAGTGAAGTCCGTCAAGCATCCCCTCCTCCACCCAAGCCCCTTCTTTCCCCATTCATACCTTCTCCTTCTTCTTCTCTAACTGCCCTGCACAGCTACCCCTCCCACTCCCACACCACCTCAAGCCTTCACCCCAGTAAACAACGAAGCCCAGAAACTAAAGAAACAAGAGTAAATAAGAGTAAAAAAGTGAACGGCTGCTTCATTTCTTAATAATTTCAGGTCCAACTTACTTTTCTGATCTGAATATGAGAAAGTTAAAGTTTTTTTGTTTTTTTTTTGGACATTTTAGTCCGTCATTGGAAAAGAAACCTTCTTTTAAAGTGTCACTCTGAAGGATTAACATGTGCATTAATGAGAGTCTGTTGTTTTTCGACATCAGCTGACTGCATTTCTAAGCTCCACATATGGAAACACGGGCTGTTGATGAGGGTTTGGGATTGAACTGTTGTTAGTGTAGAGATGAAACTAATGTCAAACAAATAATCGACGCAAAACGAGATGAAAACAGCTGAAAAACCATGAATAAGTGCTATAATCTTACACAGTGAAGCTGATGTTCAGTATCTTTTGTCCATTCTTCATTCATTTGATTTGAAGTTCGATCATGGTTTAATCGTTTTTACATTACTATACATTTACATAAATTTCTGAGCCTGAACTTTTCACTTCACTCAGTAAAGAAGCACTACTTGTAGCAGTATCGTGTTTCTACTGAAGTAATGACTGCACTGACATTTGCAGAAAGAATTTGATAACCATGAGTGAACTTAATGCGAAAAGTTTTGGAAAACATAAAAATGGAAAGAAAAAAAAAAGCCTCAAATTTTCACTTGACTTAAGATGGTTTTTACCTTTTTGTAAAAGAGTAAATGCATGTTTTTTAATACAGCCTGACAAGAGGTCATTTTAGTCATGTGACTGATCAGCTGACTGTTAGTGTCTTCATATTTATTCTGATAAAGTACAAAAACATGTCTGATCAACAGGTAATGAGACCACATTAGTCCTCATACTCTGAAATGAACATTAGACCTTTTAGTTCAGGGCTGTCAAACTCATTTTAGTTCAGTTCCACATTAAGCCAAATTAGATCTACAGTGGGCCGGACCAGTGAGATAATAACATAATAATATATAAATAATGTCAACTTCAAACTTTTCTCTATTTTTTTAGAGCAAAAAAAGTAAAATTATGCGATGAAAATGTTTACATCTGCCAACTGTCCTTTAAAACAATGTGAATAACATGAACAAACAGAAATGTCTTTAGAAAACAAAGTGCAATTTCAACAATATTCTGTCTCAGTTTATCATTTACATGTAAATTACAATTTACAGATCACAGTGGATCAACAAACACACAAAACATTTAATAACAGGCGGAATGTTGGTAAATCTGCACTTCAAACATTTCAAAATGTTCGTATTTGTTCAGGTCATTTGCATTTTTTTGAAATGATAGTTTGTTTTAGTGTAAAAACAGTAAAATAACATGAAAATATTTACATTTATAAAGAGAAAAATTTGGAGTTGTGAGTATTTATAGGTTGTTATGATAGTATTTGACTGATCCGACCCACTGGAGATTAAATTGGTCTGTATGTGGAACCGGAACTAAAATGATTCATATGTTCAGTGAAATTTTTGCATTTCACAAATTCATCCCAGGGGCCAGACTGGACCCTTTGGGGGGCCAGATTTGGCCCTCGGGCCGCATGTTTGAGACCTGTGTTTTAGATGGAACTCAACTTCTGAATGCTGTACTTCTTCTACTCTTCTTAGACCCATGTGTAACAGAGCCTACAGCGCCACCCTTTGACCACAACTCTGCAAAATGTATTCAAGGTTTTCTTCACATTGTCTTGACATTTTATAGAAACAGTTTGTACAAACAACTTTAAACCAAACCTATGCCCTCACAGTAATTATCACCCTGTCAACAAATATATAGATACAGAGAAATAACCAGAGATAACGATTGGATCTTAAATTGAAGATGTTCCGAAGAATCAGTTGCCTATTTTCCTAGAATGTGCAAAATTATATCTGTATTTATTTGCTCAAATGCTCAGAAACATCCCAATGTATCATACACTTGCAGAGCAAAGACTGAGTATTATAGGCCTGTTAAAGGAAAGACTTCCTCTAATTCATCCCATAGTTTATTTTACTGCTTTTGTTGTTTTTTTTATTCTTGCTGTTGTGGTTTTTATTCTGTGCTTTTGCATGTGCTATGCTTGTAAAGCCCATTGACTGTGAAATGTACTGTAAAAATGACATAAATTCTCATTACTACATCGGTTGTAGAGCATATTTCGGAAAATTTCAAAACAAATCCACCATTTTATTGCATTTCCCAGCTACCTCGAGTTGACAAATGCAGGGGTTTTGCAGCTCTGCAGAGCACAAAGACAGTATTAGACAGCTGCATGTGGTGGCCTCTTGAACCCTGTCTAGTGCCTGTTCATTCCATAATAATCAGATATTAGCGGCTATATCTATATCAAACAAGTGCTGCAGGTCGGTCTGACCATGAGGAGTCAGCGCTGGTGTCACGACGGGACTCCTAAGCTAAACCGGTGTTGACAACCACACAGCATGGTCTTCTTTTCCGTGCTGTGCAGCGACGCTTGGGTCCTCAGACGGGGCACCCGTTGACGCAGCGGGTGTTTACATGACGCTACCCGAAAAGACTGCCAGGTGCTCGGAGGGGGGGTGCTGGAGGCCACTCTAGCAAATCGGCCCCGCATCCGTGAAACTAATGTAGAGATGAGATTAAACTCGCATAGAGATACATTTGCAATTGATTAAAGCTGAGCCACTGTGACAAATTGTATATACTTTTGAGCGAGTGTGTGCAAGGCTTTTTGTGTGTGACCGAGTGAGTGTGTGTAAAGGACTTAATACAATATGAGTGCCAGATTATAGTTAAAACTACTCAGGTTGGTTAAATAGCAGCAGCAGCTCACATGCATGTTTCAGTGTTTGTGAATATCAGAGCAGCACTAGTCCAGAAAAGAGCTGGAATGTGAATAAGATCAAATGGTTTCAGGTAAAATGAGTCTGGGCGGGACATCCCACCTGCCCGTCCCTTTAAAACAAGGATCTGCGCTTCCTCTGCACCCCTCTGTTTTGTCTGGTATTAATGAGCAATTAACTTTGCATACAAGGTCATGGACAATGGTATTGGTTGTCAGATTATGCTAATGCTTTTGGCTGTGGCTGCAGTGAAAGAGGACAGGGAATCCCTGTGAATAGAGAGGGTTGTGTCCTTTCTCGGAGATGAGAAAATGATATGCAAACTGTACCAACATGCGCTTTAAGAGGATTAGGACACCACTCGACATCCAAACTGACAACTGCTAATAAATGAAGTGCAAAAAAAGGGAGGCAAACGTCCGAAGAAAGAGCAGATCTGCCCTGCTGAAAGTGCAAATAAAAGTGAGCCCCGCATGCGAGTTTGATGAAAATGTAAATCTTAATGACGTGATATGCTGAGCTGTAAACGTGGGGATTGAAGACGAGATCAAAACGATGACAAAAGCTCAACTGAAAGAATTCAGTGTGGGATGAAGCCTCAGAAAGAAGAGCCTGGGGTGAAACTAAGAAGTTGAACTCCCGTGGGCCAAGTGAGAGGGAACAGGTGCAGCCGAGTTCATACAGAGCGCTTTGTGCACCGATATGGCTCCAGTCCATTCGGGGACGAGGGAGGGGCCCATGTTTAATACAAAGTTAATATCGATTTAATGCTTGTCACCGCTCTTCTGAATCTTGTGGCATCGCTAATTCGCTCAGTGTCGAGCCCGGCCTTTCGCGTCGCCCCGCACCAGATGCCGCAGGGACCTTCGACGCCTGCCGGTGGGCTGAGGTGAAGCCGCGGCCAAAACACCCCGAGTGGGATCCGCTGCCGGGGCGAAGCTCAGGCACCGACTCAACCTGATGAAATAGATGTTTGGTTAACTCCACATGGCAGGAGCCAGAACCCACCGCAGATTTACACTCAGGGAAGTGTGTTTTCAAGACCGTTTGGGTTCTGGCTTCGATACAAATCTGGAAAAAAAAAAAAAAACATGCAATGGTGGAAGAGTTGAGGGTTAAAGGTCAGACTGTGGAGGAAATATGGGCATGGATGAGGAAAAGGAAAACAGCAGCATCCACGGGGTTTAAAGGAATGTAGTTTAGGTGTAGTTTATTAAAAACTGAAACTAGATAAAGCTTAAAACATGCATATTCTTCTGTTGGGTTAGGGTTCCATGAAAAGAATCAGTGTTAAAAGCTTTATTTTAAGTTCATTTTGTGCTTTTGTATCTGCAGCGATGGAAGATGAATGTATATCTTTCACTTAAGCAGTTTTATGAATTCAGGAAACTTAGAATGAACACGGTTTTTGTGTTTTCAAAGCTTTTTCAGGCTCTGGTTTTAGGTTGTTGTAAGTCTAGGGACGACATACAATGGTGGAAGAGTTGAGGGTTAAAGGTCAAACCGCGGTTTGGGCATGGATCAGGAAAAGGAAAGCCGTAAGCATCCATGGGGTTTAAAGGGATGTAGTTTAGGTTGCATTTTAGTCAGATATTAAAAACTGGAACTAGACAAAGCTTCAAACATGCACACTGACCTCTTCTGTTGAGTGAGGGTTCCATGAAAATAATCAGTTTAAAAGCTTTAGTTGAAGTTAATTTTGTGCTTTTGTATCTGCGGCGACGGAAGACGAATGTAGCTCTTTCTCTCAAGCAGTTTTATGAATTCAGGAAACTTAGAATGAACACAGTTTTTGTGTTTTCAAAGCTTTTTCCGGTTCTGCTTTAAGGTTGTTTGGTTGTAGAGTCCAGGGTTAAAGGTCAAACTGCAGTAGAAACATGGGCATGGATCAGAAAAAGGAAAACAGTAACATCCACAGGGTTTAAAGGAATGTAGTTTAGGTTGTATTTTAGGTTCACATTAAAAACAGAGAATACACGTTCCCAAATAAAGCTTAAAACGTGCATATTGACGTCTTCTGTTGGGTTAGGGTTCCATGAAAAGAGTCAGTGTTAAAAGGTATCTACATATTTTTAATAGTTCTGTGAATTCATGAAACTGAGTATGAACAGAGTTTTGTGTTTTCAAGACTTTTTGGGTTCTGGCTTTGATACAAATCTGGAGGAAAAAACAAACATACAAACAACAGTGGAAAAGTTGAGGGTTAAAGGTCAAACTGCAGTAGAAACATGGGCATGGATCAGGAAAAGAAAAATGGTAGCATCCACAGGGTTTAAAGGAGTGTAGTTTAGGTTGTGTTTCAGGTTGTGTATTAAAAACTAAAACTAGATTTTCCTAAATGAAGCCTAAAACATGCATGTTAACTTCTGTTGGTGTAGGGTTCTGTGAAAATAGTCAATGTTGAAAGGTTTATCAGATTGTGAGTTTGTGGTTTGTATCTGCGCTGACGGATGAAGTATCGACATATTTTTAGTAGTTCTATGAATTCATGAAAGTGAGTACGAACAAGTTTTTGTGTTTTCAAGACTTTTTGGTTTCTGGCTTTGATAGAAGGCTGGAAAAAACACGCAGTGGTGGAAGAGAAGAAGGTTAAAGGTTTAACTGTGTCAACCAAAGGAAAACTGTCGCCTCGGCATCCATCAGGTCACTGTGTTTAAACCGACTGTGCTTCAGCCTAATTTTAAATACAGAAACTAGAAGATATTCCCTTTACATTAAGTACATTCACACTGACTCATTCTGGTATAACGCTAAACCTGTGCTAGTGCTAGCGTCAGGGTTCCATGAAAATAATGTTAAAAGGTTTATTATAGGCCTCTGCACTGATGGAAGAAGTATCAGCAGTTTTATGAGTTCATGAAACTTAGAATGAACACAGTTTTTGTGTTTTAAAGACTTTTTTTTTTTTTAAGGTTGTTATAAGTCTGGGAAAAACATACAATGGTGGAAGAGTCCAGGGTTAAAGGTTTAACTGTAGCAGGAATATGGACACGTATCTGGAAAAGGTAAACGTTAGCATCCATCAGGTCGTTTTTTCAGGGTTAGGGTTAAGGTTACATTTGAGTCCAAGTGAGTTTAAAGTGATATAGCTTCGGTTGTGTTTCAGTCAGACGTTAAACACAGAAACTAGAGGATGTTCTCGTTCCAATGGAACCTAATACATGCACATTGACTTGCATTTCTGCTGTTAGAAATCTAACGCTAAGCTAGGGTTAGAGTTGGGGATCTGGGAAAATCAGACTGATCTCATGAAATCACGTTGTATGTCACGCCAGTTCTTATGGCATTTGCCGCGTTATATGTACGCATTTTCATTTCACGTGTTATTCAACGCCATTTAATCGCGTGTCAGTGTGCGCCAAGATCTCCAGTTTACATACCCATAACCCCTAAACACTAACCCCTAATCGCGTGGTATTTTACGCAACATGAACATACACGCGGAACGCTTATAACGCGTACAGAAAACACGGCAATTAAAAGTTTTATCTGTACGCAAGTCATGAGATCACATTAAGGAAAATAGTGAATGTTAAAAAGTTTATCACAAACGAAATTCTTCTTATAGTCACTAATCCAAATGTATCGGCTAATGAAAAATATATAATGAATCTAATCATTATTTTATCAAAATATTACTTACACAAAATGCCCTCCTTCTACAAATTTAGAATAACAGATCTCAAAAATTATTGGAACGCCACTGAAAATTTGAAAAAGAAAAACAATAAATTAATCAAAACAATTAAATTATATCATGAGTTTAAATGTAATGTGTAGCAGACCGCTGAGAGTTGTTTTGTTATTTTCTTTTTGTTTATCTTTTCTTCTTGTCTCGTCTTTCATAGTTTTGACATAAACATGTGTCAAGCGAATGTATATTTTTATTATGTTTTTGTTAAGAATTAATAAAAGTTAATGGGAAAAAAATATCATAAATTGATAATTTTGTGCTTTGTGTGTCTGCAGTGATAGGAAGTGTCCAGATCCTTCTTTTCAGCAGCTTTATAGATCCATGAAACTCTGATTATTTGCGTGTGTTTTCACGGCTTGTTTGATTTATCGTTTAGTCACAAATTTGGAAAATAACAATTTAGGTTAGTTATTAAAGAACCTGTATTTAACAGACACTCAAATACTAAACTCAATACACTAAATGCAGAATAAAAATATGAATCTGTACAAGCACAAAGTAAAAGAATTGAATCCCTTAGAAGCTCAGTGTGTTATTTTTTGTGCATCTCCAGTGTTGGATCAACAGTTCAGATGAGTATTCATGTTCACTGTGAAAATACTCCAAGTACTGCATTCAAAACCTTCCTTCAGTTGTAGTATGTGTGTATATCAGCAAAATAAAGTTGTCCGTAAGTAAAGTAGTGTTTTTAAGGGATGTTTGGCTTTTTGCTTTGTCACAAAATCTGTAAAATCTGCGAAAGTGAAAAAAAACATTTGAGTTGGACATTGAAAACCGACTGCGATAAATGTGTCGGTAAAATGATTTATTACTACTGATGTGTTAAAATATAAGCAGGAGGTGACGTTTTATACACATGAGGAACCTACAGGAGGTTAGTCTAGTTTATCTGTCATGTTTTTTTTTTGATGGAGAAAAAAAATGTTGTAGAAGATTAAATACAAGTAAAAGATTTACAACCTTATCCACAGCAAAAGTCAATAAATATTAATAAAATGACTGAAATATGATGCGAAGTGTTCATTGTTCAGTAAAATGGTCCATGTCGGGATTTTACTTTTACATCAGATGTTTGGCTTCATTCATGTCTGTTACATTTTACTTGTATATGTTTAATTTTCAGCTCGGTTATGACTTTATAGACGGGTGTTAGTTTAATCAGCCGTGAATCCTCTTAAGATTAACATGTATTTCTAAAGTCAACTTTTCCTAAACTCAGAAAAACAGGCCGTTTTCCACTGAATCCAAAAAGGATATTTAAGAATGTCTTCATTTTGAGGAGCTGATGCTGTTTTCTTCTCCTGTTGTACTTTTTACTGCCCTCTATGTATCTTAAAGCCACTGATGATAGTTTTACTAGGGCTGTCGAAATTAACACGGATTAATCCATCATCGTGATTAATCTGATTAAAAACAAAATGAACGCGTCTGTAGTGCAGAATGACTCTGAACGTCTCTGCCGACACATTTGGGTTAGTTTGACCAAGTAGAGTTACCGTCGCACATGTGCAAATGGTCAGTTGATCCGGTAGAGACAGGTAAACAGAACCAGCCCATAAAGATGGAAGAACATGAACAGCCCGATGGCTCTGGATGGAAATATGAGGACAACAAACCAAGACGGAACAGTTGTTTTGTTGAAACTGCCGAAGGTTAATAAACCCGTTAAGTGCACACACACACAAAAACATATATGTGTGTGTATATATATATATATATATATATATATATATATATTCACTTCTTTCTTGAGTCTGTT
>JAPQRP010000019.1:2868902-2879470 GCA_037367295.1 Apogon hyalosoma
CCTCCCCCCGCCGGCATCAGTATTCTGGTATGCAGTTGTGTTTAGTTTGAAAGTGTAAATCTCCTTTTGTTGCGATAATATATGGCCTTCGCCGCCTGTCCAGAGTCTTTTCTGCGTTAGTTCATTACTACACAATTACTGTTCACGGTTTATTAACTCCTCTATCCGCCCTCACAGGGTTCCTTAAAGGATACGCTACCTCTTTACCATACCAATGCGCTTGGGGACCGGCCAATGTGCTAATTAGTCACCTCGTGCCATTTCACTCAAAACGGAGACGTATTGCGCGGTTCCAAAGAGAGAAAACGTCCAATAATAACCGGCTCAAAGTAGAAAATCATACACGTGAAGCCTTTTTCGGGATCATGTCTGTCCTCTGTGGTTGTTGATTTGGGTTTGAATCGTATTTAATGTCTTCCATCTGTTGAGTTCATATTCACCTCCCATACTTGGGTCAAATAAATCACCTTAATTTCCCTCTGTATTTGTGTTTTGCAGCCTCCTCATCCGTCGTCCCCATCCCCGGGACCTTCTCGTGGCCTTTGGCCGCCAGAGGAAAGCCCCGCAGAGGGATGCTGAGGAGGGCAGTGTTCTCCGACGTGCAGAGGAAAGCTTTGGAGAAAATGTTCCAGAAACAGAAATACATCAGCAAACCAGACAGGAAGAAACTGGCCTCTAAGCTGGGCCTGAAAGATTCACAGGTAAAAAACAAAACAGTCAGTGCTAATTAGCCTGTAGCAGTGGATGTTTGTTCATGCAACTAGACCCATTTAAAAAAAAAAAAAATCCCCGTAAATTAAATAAAGGAGTGTGTTGTAAAAATAAAAGTTCTACCATTAAACTCCAAACACATTTCCAGCACAAAAACATAACATGTAAACACTGGTTTTAATGACTGACAACAGGAGCCTTGTGCGTCTTTACGCGCAGGATTACGCACGGAATGACCGTGTGAACCTCCTCCAGGATCGTGTCTTCAACTAAACGGGTTCATGCTTGTTCTGCAGGTGAAGATCTGGTTCCAGAACCGGCGGATGAAGTGGCGGAACTCCAAGGAGCGGGAGCTGCTCTCCTCCGGGGGCTGCCGCGAACAGACGCTGCCCACCAAAGCGAACCCGCACCCGGACCTGAGCGACGTAGGCAAGAAGTCCTCCGCCGAGGATGAGGAGGAGGAGGAGGAAGAGGAGGCGTTGAGAGCGGAGGGTCTGCGGGCGGTGGGCTCCTCTCCGTCTCTGTCCAGTAAACACTCGGACTTCTCAGAGTCAGACGATGAAGAAATAACAGTATCTTAATTTATTTTCACACAGAGATTTGGTTTTATGAGACTTTGAAGCTTGTATGAAGCTGAAACAAACAAACGAAACAAACACAAACAAAAAAGACAAGTTTCAACTTCTCAGGCGCATGCGCACTGTACAGGATGGGCTTCGGACACAGTTTGCTGTTTTGCACAGCTTCGTTCAATTGTACAGGATTTTGTACAATTTTGTATGGAAATTTTAAGCCAAGATTATTGATTTACTTTTACCTTGACTTTGAATAGAGTTGTTTATTGAAAAAAAATGTAGCTATTTCGTTAATAATTTATATGAATTTGTTTAATAAGTATGTTGTATTATGTGCTGTATATATGTTTATTTCACACTTTTTGTACAAATGCCAAATAAAACTGTAAACGAAAGTAACAACACAAGGTCCACTTTATCTGTTATTTGAAGATAATCATAAAACACGCTTTCAGAACAGTTTCCATTAGGGCAGCAGTTAAAGTACCCCCAGGGGTACGTGGAAAAAACAAAATAAACTATGAAATAAGTTATCATGTACCAAATACAAAACAAATAATGAGAATTAATACTGAAATACAAAAAAAAAAAAAAAAAAATACATTCATATAATAGTTTTATCTTTATCACCTTGTTTAAGCTTTGGTAACATTTGAAGAACATTTCTATTTTTATTATTCACAGTGAGTTTATTTGAGTAGATAAGTCATTATGTTTCATTGATGAAAGGTTCATTTATTCATCAGTGACCAATTTACTTATTAATGAAAGAGGGCACTTTTCAGTTTATATTTTGCACACAAAGTTTCCTTTAAAAATATTATGTATTGCAGTTAAATATGTTTGTTGACAAAGTTTTGAAAGCAAACAGACACCTTTGGCACAGGAACAAATTTTGCCCAATTTTTTTTTTCAGTCAAAAATGCTGAAGCCAGAGTTGGGGGTACTTGGCAAAAAAAAAAAAAAAAAAGCCCATTTCAGGGGGTACTCCGCTGTAAAAAGTTTAACGACGACTGCACGAGGACATAAAATAGAATAAAGCGGCACGTTCTGGATAAAACACATGAAATGGTCGTGTGAGGTGTAAATTCAATCGCCTGAGATGATTGATAAATGCAGACGTCTGCATGTAGATCCTCAGGGATGGAGAACTGGTACCGAACCTCAGATTTACCACCAGAGTGGGTTTGTGTCACAGCTCCAACAGCCTCTGAACACATAAAGACCCAGACATCTACTGAGCTGAACTGTTTCATACCTGCTGATCCACTAATCCTATCAATACATGTCAATAATTGGTGTAAATACAGTTCGTCATCTTTTCATGGTCATCAGGTATGACCCGTTTGGACGTTACCATGGAAACACCGTCATCTTCTACAGCATTGATTCACCAGTGCTTAATTCAAGCAAAACAAATCTTGAATTAAGCAAAAAAAAAAAAAATCTTATTTGTATTGTTTATATTTTCATGTGAGGGTTTTTGGCACCTTCTTCTTCCTTGACACCCCCCCACCCCACCCCCCCATCCTTCCATGTCAGGTCCAGCATTGAAATGTGGTTCAATAAAATTCATAATAAAGACAGTAGAATATCAAGATCTCACATACTTTATGAAGTTTCCCTCGGCAAAGTGAATTTGTTCAGCACCAAAAGGCAGCGTGACTACTATCAGCTGTTAGGATGCTGGACAAGACAAGTTAAAGGGGAAAAAAACAAATCTGCCAATGGAACAAAGTGAAAATGATCTTGGTCAGATTTCTTAAATCAGATTTTCCAGATCTATCATCTATAAATCAGTTCTTCTATCTCACTGAAAAGTTCCTCTTTAGGTGATTCTGTCTTATTTTAAGTGTGATGAGATATTTGGACTAGAAATGACACAAATACACTGGGTCAGATTTAGAGTTTTGCAGTGTGGCCCCAGACCCCTGTCCACAGGTCGGAGCTAAAAACTGTATGTGACAGAACAAACGGATGGACAGGAGTAATCAGATGAAGGTTTAGACTAGATTAGATTAGATTAGATTAGATTAGATTAGATTTACTGATTCCACAATGGGAGAAATACAGTGACCATTGAATTTCTCCCATTGTGGAATCAAAGGCTTATCTAATCTAATCTAATCTAATCTAGTCTAATCTAGTCTAATTAGATTAGATTAGAAATCACCGAAACTAAACTAAATACAGAAAAAAACAATGTGAGATGTAGAGATATGAGATATAATAATATATCTAATCTAATATATAGATTAGATTAGATTAGATAATCTAATCTAATCTAATCTAATCTAATCTAATATAATATAATATAATTTAATCATCTAATCTAATATAATTTAATCTAATGAAGGTTTGTCTCTTAGTTTCTGGAGGTTTAAGGCTCATTTCTGTGAGAAAATGAGCTCTTTTCCAACTAAAACCTCAAACTAGTGTTATTGTCATATTTGGTTTGTTGTTGGAGAGAATCAGAGGGAACATTGAGAACTGGAGAACAGTCAGAACACCAGGGATGAAAAAAACAAACAAACAAACAACCATTTACTTTAGAACAAAACACTTTTACATCAGTTTCTAACAACAAACTTTACTGGTTTTGACCATAAACTGTTTTAAAAGTTTGTGAGTCCATATTTAAAATATCCTTATATAACATTAAACTTGACATTAATTCTAATTGTTTTTCATTTTCTTTTCTTTTTTGTTTTACTTTTTATTTTATTTGACACAACAGAGTAACGGACATCGTCTGAAACACTGTTTAAGACATAATAAATGCACGTTTTCCAGCTGTTTGGGGAAATAGATTCTGTCTGTGAAGTGCTTTGTCTTTTCTAATAGTCAGTTTGGACGATTAACTGGTCTTATTGAGTATTTTCCTGTTTTTACATTTACGTTCTATTCTTCGTAGTGTGGTCCATTTACACTAAATTGTTCAAATCTTGTTTTTGGTTCCTTTTCCTGTATGTTCTACATGCAGGTTCTTTTACCACTGAAGTTCGTACATAAAGTTAAATAAATGACTGAGACAGTAACTGTACACATGAACCTGTTAAAGCAGTACTAGTACTAGTACACAGTAGTATATGGGTCAGTGAATCTGAATCTGTTTTCTGTGGTTTGTTTTGTAGACGGTGAAAAACGAAGGCGTTTGGTCTGAAGCGTTGAACCATCGTCTCCGAACCCTTCGTTTATCGGTAATGACCCGTCGTCTGTGTTGACCTTTAACCTGCCAACGATGGAACCGGACACATCAAAGGTACTTTTTTTTTTTTTTTACATCTTTCTTCCAGAACTACTTGAACTTTTCTTCAAATATTCACAGTTAACATTCATTGAAATATGGAGGTCCATCTTTTTAGTAAAACAGCTACATTTATATTATCCTTATTCAGACACACATTTGAAAAGGACTTGAATTAGAGAAAATCTATAGTGTTTCATATATTTTCCTTCTATTATATCTCATATCTCTACATCTCACATTGTTTTTTTCTGTATTTAGTTTAGTTTCGGTGATTTTCATGATTGTCTAATAATTTTTAAGGGGAGAAATTTTTCTTAAGCCCTTTTTGGCCTCAACTGCACAATGTGAACACTTTTTTTTTTTCAATCATATTGTTTTATCTTATTCTACATAGTGTGCAAATAAACTAAACCAAACTAAACTGTAAAAAGGCCAAAACATTAGAGAAAGGGATGTTTATATTGTTTTTCTTAAATTGTCCTTACTTTACCATTTATGTACATAGTTAAATAAATACAGCAAATTAATAAATAAATTAAAAAAAATCATTACGTAGTTATACATCTGTCATTACTTTTATCTGAAAAGATAAAAATACAGAAGTTTAGCCAATGAGCTTTTAATCCTTCTTTCAAATATCATTAGACTGGCAGCTTTACTGTAGGACATATAATAAATATAGGTATCAGTCAATATGACAAAAACATATTAAGTTCTTTACTATGGTTTCTTACTTATTAAACTCTGTGTCTGTTTTTATTTCGTTATTGTTGCTGAATTAATCCTTTCTTCAAAAATCTGTTAAAATAAAAGAGCCATTCAACCAAATTCAATCATAAATAATTATTCATTTTATTGAATCACAATAACTTAAGACTAGTACAGTGATATCAGTATTAATTCTCGGAGCCCTGGACAGACCAGCGATGACAAACGGCATCAATCTGCTCTGATGTAAAGAGACTGTACACAAAATAGTCCTTTTTCAAGTACTGTAACAAATCAGCTAGAAAAAGTCCCAAAAATGCTGCGAGATAATCAAATATTTACAAAGTTATATGTTACATATAAAAATGTACAAAGCAAAGCAAAGAAAGGCTAAACATTCATTAAGTGTGAGTATTAAACTTGCAGACAGGTCCTACACGACGTCCTCGTCTTCCACAAACCGGCCTCTTTGTGCTTAACGCCAAAGCCTCCAGAAAATCCACAAGAAGACACGAAACGCGGGCCACGAATCCAACAAAAAAAAAAAAAAAAAGGCTTCACAATCTGGTTCCATGCTGTACAACTCTAGGCAGTGCTCAAAACCGTTCAGGGATCAGCTTTTGGCTTCCACTCGGAGATCAGAATGAACGTTGCATAGGGGTTGGTGAGGAAAATACAGAAAAAAAAAACAAACAAAAAACATAGAAGCTGAACCGTTTTAGCCTGCCTTTCCCAGAACGCAGGCTGGGAAATGTAAGGAAAAAATAATTAAACAAGAGGAGAATATTCAGATTTTTTCAAGCCACATAAAACGATCAAACCTACAAGTACCTTTTATACAATATATGGACAAAAGTATTGGGACACGTTGAATTCAGGTGCTTCTTTTCTATTATGACATAATATAGTTTTATACTGAGATAAATATCATTGCATCGGTTAGTTTGGTTTAAATTATCTTTGCTTCCAAAATGCCTCAGAGATGGTTTTTACTTACTTTCTCTCTCTCATTATTATAATTATAAATGTTTCTAAACTATATGGACAAAAAATATTTGGACACGTCTACAGCTGTTATTTGTCCTGTTCCAGATGATTTGAGATAAAAACATCAATATTTCCTTAAAGTTTGAGTGAGATGTGAAGAAAGTAGATGGTTAGTTGCGGTGGAAAGTTATTATTTAAAGTCAGAGCAGGAAAAATATTGTAGAAGTTTAGAGGTTGAACATTTAAAATCAGTCATGGATTAAAAAAAAAAAAAAAATCAGTGTTGAAATGACTCTGATTTTAAATGTTCTTCCTATAACTTTCTCAAATATTTTTCCTGCTCTGACTGAAGATGTTGTTGATGTTTGATAATTTGAGATGAAAACATCAACATTTCCTTACAGTTTAATGGGAGATTTTTCTTCTTCAGTGAGATGTGAAGAGAGTAGATGGTTAGTTGTGCAGGAAAATTATTCTTTACACTCAGAGCATGAAAAATATTTTAGAAATTTAGAGGAAGAACATTTAAAATCGTAGTCATGGATTAAAAAAACCAACCAAAAAAATCAATGGTCAGAGAAATTCAGTCAAAACCATCTGAGACATTTTAGAAACAAAGATAATTTAAACCAAACGAACCGATGCAATGATTTTTATCCCAATATAAAACTCTATTCTGACATTAGTCCTTATTGTTTTTATCCCAGACCCTGTCAGAAAAGAAACACCTGGACTCAACGTGTCCACACACTTTTGTCCATGTCATGTACCTTTTATATCTTTAACATTTCTTTCTATCATTATAAACAAAGCAGCATAGACACTGGTTTCACATAGTTCAATCAACATTTTGTTCATCACAAATCACATCCAGACAATGATAGTGAGAGAGGACAGAAAAGGATGGGGATGAGGTATAAAAACACAACCGGTTCGATTCCCCCATCCGACCCGAGCGTCCACACGCTTCTTTCTCGCTACTGGTTCATTATTTACAGCAGCTTCTCAGCACTGAGCGCCACATGCAGACGTATCCGTCAAAGCTCAAAGTGCTGCTTCTCATCTCGTCTCTTTTTTTTTTTTTTTTTTTTGACCCTCCAGCCTCAGTGTTTTTGATATGATGAGAGGTCGACGGCGCCCCCGTGAGGACGGAGGAGTCGACCAGGAGCCCTGTAAGTTTACAGCCACTTAGACTAAAATAAAATAAAAAACAAGAATTCGACAATGAGCTAATGCACATATTTTGTTGTAGAAAAAGAGTAAGGCATTGAGTTCAGTCCAGCACCGTTAAGGATTTTGTGCTACAACAGCCTGTTTGGGCCAAAAAGCACGGAGACCTCGAGGGTTATGAAGCCAGAACGAGGACACCACGGCCACCACAGAAGAAGAAACGACATCAGGATGACATAGAGGTGAAGCCCCGCCCACTCGCTGTGCCTCATGGGATGGAACTTTAGAGAAAATACGGTAAGAGATGAATATTTTTTTTGTCCTGCTTGATTTGTGTCATATTAACCCGTAAAGACCCAATACTACTTTTATGGCAGTTCCCAAATGAATTTTACTCTTAAATGATTGATCTTTTATCGATTTATTTATGTTATCCTCTACATTTAGCATTTTTCAGTGTATTTTCTTATATTTAATCCACTGATTGTGTAGATGTTCATAAATGCTCAGTGTAAATTCAAAGATTATTCGATGAAAACGGAAGAAAGATGGACTTTTCCAGTCAAATCTGTCATTAACTGAACATAAACCCAGTGTGTCCATCCAGTGTCACTGATCCAACTCAATGGGTTTTACTGGTGAATCAATGTTGTAGAAGATGATGGTGTTTCCACGGTAACTGTGGAGCCTCTGAATGTCCAAATGGGTCATATCTGATGACCATGAAAAGATGAAGAATTGTATTTACACCAATAATTGACATGTATAGATAGAATTAGTGGATCAACAGTTTAGATCAGTAGAGGCGTTTGGGTCTTTATGGGTTAAACGATCATTTTCCAAGTCAAGAAAATCACAGTTTGTTGTAAAAATAATAAATAAAATCTCTGTTTTTGGGTTAAATGGTTCAATGGACTGAATCTCTTGTCTCGCCACAAAAATGGCTGAAAATCAACATAATTCATCTTTTTTTCCCCCCTGATTGAGGTGTTTAAGAGGTTTAATGGATCCATCTTCAGACTCTGACAGTTGCCATGACAACTCCCATAGTCTCTATATTGATGGATTTTCAGTCTGATGCATCAACAGTTTTAGAACAAACTCACTTTTGATTGACTTGGAAAATTATCTGTAAACTGACAGACATGAGTGGAATTGATGAAATAATTGTAATAAGATCAATAATTTACCAGTTTCTCTACATTGACTCTAACATATAATGAAATAAGCTCCCATTGGATAGAACCTGAAGGGGCGGGGCTTCAGCTCTCTATTATAACCACATACTTTCATGTTAAATCAAGATTATTTCCACCTTACTATCATTTGATTAAACATTATTTTATTATAACAATGTCTTTTCATCATGTTATAACATGAAAAAGTCTTGTTATATAATTAAATGTTTG
This sequence comes from Apogon hyalosoma, assembly GCA_037367295.1. Taxonomy (NCBI): domain Eukaryota; kingdom Metazoa; phylum Chordata; class Actinopteri; order Kurtiformes; family Apogonidae; genus Apogon; species Apogon hyalosoma. The sequence goes on from JAPQRP010000019.1 coordinate 2,877,713, forward strand.
TATTTTATAACAAGGTGAAAATCTCTAGTCATAGAACAGACTTTACATGTTAGAATGTGATTCTAATGTTTTTCTGTTTCTGTCATGGCACTAAAACGTTTCCGTACAAAACACATAAAGATACAGAGGATGAGTGAACCACAGTGGACGTACATCCTCCAGAGCACCTACATGAGTTTGATCTGTTTTGTATTTGAACCTTGATTTTGTTTTAATTAGTCCGTTTAGCGCTGGATGTTTTACCAGAGGAGACAGGAACTGGTTTCTGTGTTGTTTTGTGTCCAGTGAGAATCATCGTTTTTGTGCTTAATTTCATTTAAAGTGACAGTGGATCGATGTGAGGCGTTAAATAAGACATTTTCCTGTAATGATGCCTTTTTATTTACTGATAATGTCTGAGTGGGCGCTCTGAAAAACTCAACATCCACTTTGAGATGGAAACAGTTCTGGGCCTGTGCTGCCCTCTAGAGGCCTGTTTGGTCCACTGCAGCTCAGTGGACAGTGGAGGACTCCTCTGGCTGGTGATGATGATGAAGATGAAGATGCCACTGATAGTGACAGGCCGTGTGCTTCTATTCTGTCCATCTGTAGTGAAGATGTAGACGACGGGCTCCTGACAGAGGAGCCGAGGGGGCCACAGCGGTGAAAACACAACCAAAAAAAAAAGAAAAAAACAAAACAACAGCAGTGCAGTAGAAAACCGTAGTTGGCCATTTTCTGAAATGCTTTGTGTTTCTTTTACTCTTTGGGTTACCTGCACCCAAGTTAAGGTGGCTGGATTCTGTGGCATCAGAGTTAAAGTTGTCACAGTTCTTGTATTAAAGTCCTGCTGAAACGTGACCCTGATGTTGTGGATGCGATCACAGCGTCGACTCCAGGGACGAGTCCAGGAGGTCGTCCTGGTGGCTGTTGCTGTTGGAGTCGCTGTCGTAGCTCTGCGGACTCGAAGACGTCGCCGCCTCCTTCAGTCGCATCAGCATGTTCATCTGTCGCAGGAAACAACGGCACACAACCAGGTTACTTTTTTATTTGTTGTACATATTTTTCATCTGTAGTTTACTCCATTCTAGAGAGAAAACATAGAGGTCTAGGAATTATTAGCACTAGTGTTTGTCATATCGGTACAGAAAATTAGCAATATATACATTTTAATTGATTGTGGAATATGCAATTTTAGTCTAAAACGGAACCTGCAGAAGCCCTGACTTTGATAGATTTGACTTTTTTCCATCTATACATGTTGTAAATAACTTTAATGCCATATCTTCAGTATGTGTTTCTGTTACAGTTTTACACATTTAAGTCTCTACTGAACATACTTAATGCAGGATAATTCAGTTTTTTTTTTTTTAACCCACCAGTGGGTCTGCGTCGCTGTCGCTCTGTGGCGGCTCCTTCCTGATTCCTTCCCTCGGAGCCAAGTAGCCGTCAAACCCCACGTCCTCTGGGCGGAGCTGCAGCAGCGGCGGCCAATCGGCTGGAGTGGACGACGCCGACCAAGGGTAGGTGTCAATCACCCAGGCGGCGGGGTCCTCCCACGCTGCCCGTCGGCCGTACAGCTGCAGAGGGGGGAGGAGGGAACACGAGCTGGGGTTAAGAGGCGGCGAGGGGAGGGTTTTCTGCACTAACCCGACTTATGAGGACGAGAAAACAAACGTTTATTGGTGACATTTAATGAAGACTGATAGATACTTAATTTATCCTTTGTAGGAAATTATTTGGTTACAACAGCAGTAAAAACACAAATGAAATATATAA
>JAPQRP010000019.1:2883053-2894257 GCA_037367295.1 Apogon hyalosoma
ATGAAAAACAAGATATTGGGGTCCGGCCCACCGCCTAGAGTAGGAGAAGACTGGAGCCTGAGTGTTTCCTACAGAACTGATGTGAATTTCATGCAATGGCGGCATGTTATTTTTATATATTATTGTTATGTACACGGAATCAGCCGTGAATGACGGATGTGATGTAATTTCATGCATGTGGGGTACCGATCGGGTAGCCACACCGCTCCCCAACCCCTGCCACAAAAAGTCTCATCAGCCTTTTTTCCCAACATTCTGCTGTTTATAGTGAAGTGATGTTAACTCTGGAGAAGATAAAACACCCTGATGAATAAACATTAAGTTATAAAACCAAAAAAAAGAAGAGGAAGTTGGTTCTGAGTGACTGTAGAAACCAACTGACGATTCCTATTTGCAGCTCATCTGACACTAATGAAAACAAAATTCTGATTATATTTAATTTCTGTAATTAGATCCTTTTCAACATGTGCAAATCTTACACTCTGGAGACTTTAAATGTCTTTCTATGTGATGGATTGAATAAAACTATCATTAATTATTAAGGTTAGCAGTTTTACTTTGTTTCATACTTAATATGACAGCACACGCTTATTTTCTATTAATTAATTTTAGATAATAAATAAATATGGGTTCATTTTTAATTTTACAACCAGGCTTTTCTCATATTGTAGTGTGCATTTACTGATATAAAACCAAAATTTACTAAGCTCTGATTAGAATTAGAACTTTTTTAGTTAAAGTTTCTCTAGCACCAATTCAGATTGACTTTATCTTTAAACTGTTTCACGATCGAAGCCGCTGGTACTGTATAAACTTTAAAATATACTCAAGTAATATCATGTTCGATTATATTATATTGGTGAATTCAACATTGGCACATTGTTTTCTTTGTGGTGCAGCTTCATCATTTGTACTGTCCGTTTCTTCCATAGAACCTCGTACCTTGCTGGACTTGTGGTCGACGTTGAAGGTGACGACAGCGTGCGGGGTCAGAGGTCGCCCCTCCAGCAGCAGCAGGTGTCGGGACAGCTGATTGGCCAGGTAGGTCTTCCCGGTTCCGCTGGGACCCGACAGGATGACGCGTCGATGCTCCTTCAGCAGCGACACGTAGCGCTGCAGCATCGGCTTCGGGATCAGCGTGTCGAACACCAGCGAGTCCACGTTCTCGCTGCTCACACCTGCACAAACAAACACACCCACGGGTCATTCACGCGCTACGGGAATCATGGTAGATACTAGGTACGAACTCAAAAATGACACATGAACGCCCCCTTATATCATATTTTCCACTGAAGGTCTGGGGAAAAATTTTGATACGAGTTTCCGAAATTAAAATAACCTTTGACCTTTTCAACATGGTGGAGAGCAATGAGGGATCCATGTCGAACAATGCTTTAATTAATGCTCTGCTGCTGTTAGCTGATGGTTTCGCACATTTACAGCATACACAATTTGCAAAAAAATGTACAAAAATAAAAAATGCTGTAGCAGTGTCACCCATCGCTATGACAACTGAAGCACTTGAACACAACGCACTTGTAATTTTGAATTCACAAGTGGGGAGAATTATCTTACCGATAGCACCTGAAGGCAGCATAAAGGCCCATTCATGCTCGCGTTACGTATGTTTGTTTCATACAGACGCATCTAAGTATAAAGGCAGACGCTTGACACCGTTGTGTTGGAATGAGTATGAATGAGTCCACCAGAGGGCGCCGCTCTTAATTAACGTACCGGCCAAATAGGAAGAAGAAAGTCACTAATAACAAACATGATATTGATGAAGGTAGTTGTCATAAATATGTCGGTAGTTTATCATTAACTGACACAGTCGCACTTTGAAAAGCTCAACCATTTCTGGAAATGATTCTCTTCAAATCTAATCTCAACACCGCCCCCTATGGTTCCAGGTGGTACTGCAATGTATTCTCCATCTGGGTTTGAATCCGCAAGCTCCCAGAGAACGGACAGAAACACGGACAGAAGGCTCCGTCTTTAACAGAGAGCATGAATGGGCCTGTAGTCTCAGACCGGGGTTCGGAGGCGGACCTTTGAGCTGGATGCTGATGGTGTTGCTGTCTCCCACCAGGTATCCACACGGCAGGAGCTCCGGCGTCTGGGCGGCGCTCAGGCTGCTGGGACGGTGGATTTCGCCGATGTTGTAGCCCTCCACGCTGTCGGAGGACAGACCCAGCTGGTTCACCGGGTCCACGTGGGTGATGTACTCCTGCCAGACACAGTGTTGTCAAAATCACGTTAGTTCAGGTTCCACATACACAACAACATAATAATGACAACTCTAAATTTTCTCTTTGTTTTAGTGCAAACGATAACATTAAATTATGAAAATATATACATTTAAAAACAAAAAAGGTGAAAAAAATTAGTGCAATTTTAACAATATTATGCCTCAGCTTATCAATCATACATGTGTATTACAGATCGTCTCTACAAATGCACAAAACATTTCGTAACAGGCAGAATAGTGTTAAAATGGCATGAAAAAGTTTATATACAAACCATCCTTTTACAAAAAATACAATCAATCTGGAATGTCTGAGGAAAAGTAAATGGACTTTTACTGCTGTTATCTGATAAAACAGGTCAGATTCTACCGTGTATATGTAAACGACCTCACTGGTGAAATAATACTGTCTCAATTTTTTCCAGAAAAAGGTCACATGGGAACAACCAGAGGGGGCGGGGCTTCAGTAATAAAGATCTAATCTAATCTAAATCCAAGACTATCACAGACAAGGAGCTGAATCCATGTCTGGGTTAGTCTTTGGATCTTCTTTCCCATAGAATTATAAAAACTTAAAACCTGATAAATCTGACCATAAAAGACATGACAGTGTTTTAGTTTCTACCTTGAAGAGACGGCGGACCACCCCGTCCAGGACGTCCCACTTGGTTTTCCCGCTCACACCGATGCAGCCGATCAGGAAGTGACGAGGCCGACCCTCCTGGCACGAGAAAAAAAACACGACGACTCGAGGTAAGAAACCGAAACCCTGACCCGACCCACAAACCCCGGTCCGGATCTTTTACTCACCTCTCCCCATTTGCCGCCGTCGTCGTCCAGGCTGACGAAGATCTTCACGTGTCGACCCTCCTTCCTCATCCCGCCTTCGCTGCCCGTGTCGTCCAACAGCATGTCTGACATAAGAGAAGAAGAAACGCATTATGAGACATGAAATAAACATATTGTTCAGACTGCACTTATGTATAAATGATGAGGCATAATTTTGTTAAAATTGCACTTATTTTTAAAAAAAATAAATTTCAGGTTGGTTGTGGTGGTTCATGTTCATGGGTATCAAACAGTCCAATCTGGCCCCGGGATTGGACCCTATACATTGCACTCTATAGTGGTGTCTTCAATCCAGCTGTTTTTATTCAGATTTTTAATTTGAGCATTGAAAGCCTAGTGGAAAAAACTTGACATGTTTTTTTTTTTTTTTACTAGGGCTGTCAAAATTAACGCAGATTAATTCATCATCATGATTAATCTGATTAAAAATTTAAACGCAATTAACCCATCTGCAGCAGAATGACTCTGAACGTCTGGCAAAACATTTGGGTCCGTTTGTCCAGTAGAGTTCGCATTAATGCACATAGAACCAACCCGTAAAGATGGAAGACGATCAACAGCACGTCGGCCTCTGGATGGAAATATGAGGACAATAAACCAAGACGGAACAGCTATTGAAGGTATTTACTAAAGCCATTAAGTGCAGATATGTTCCCTTCTTTCTTGAATCTGTTTGCTCATGCAAAATGAAACGCAATTAATATATATTAAAAATGAATGATATTTAATTGTGATTAATTTGATTACAAATTGTAACCATCTGACAGCTCTATTTTTTACATTTTAGAGCAGTGGTTCTCAATCGGGTGGGCGCGAGCACAGGATGGGAGGGAAAAAGAAATCACAAAAAATCACGGGCTATTTGTACAGAGGAGATGCAGCAGATTCCCCCCATACTGCAATGTAAGGTTGGACCATTACAGTGTGTCTCAACGGGGGTGGTACCCCCATGTAAAGACCCTGTGTAAGCTCTGACATACAACAGAGGCACAACCCCCCAGTCCCAAGCGTTTTCGGGGATAGGCGGGGGCGGCAGGAGGCTCATGATGCCGTTAGTGGGCCTTTGTTCAAAAAAGGTTGACAAACACTGTTTTACAGTGTTGGAAAATTGTATAAAATGCAGAAATTACACTGGAATATTAAACACTGAAGGATCATTTTAGTTCAAGGTCCACATACAGACCAATACGATCTACTATCATAACAACCTATAAATACTGATAACTCCAAATTCTCTTTGTTTTAATGTAAAAAAAGTAAAATTACATCCACAAAAAAATTTGAATAAGCTGAAAAAATATGAAATGTCTTAAATAAGTGCACTTTTAACAATATCCTGCCTGTTAAGTGTTTTGGATATTTGTAGATCCACTGTGATCTAGACGTTGTAATGCACATGTGTAAATGAAACTGAGGCAGAATAATGTTGAAATTGCACTTATTTTTCTGTTGACGTTTCAGGGTCCTCAAGGTTGTTCATGTTCTTCACATTTTTAAAGTATAGTTGGTAGATGTACACAAAATTTCCTAATACGATTTTTCTTTTTTCACTATTATTATTTTACTGGTCCAACCCACTTCACATCACATTAGGCTGAAAGTGGCACCTGATCTAAAACGAGTCTGACACTACGGTCAAATGGTGAAAATTGTCTACATTCACTGTTCCTGATTATTTTAGGGTTTATTTCTACCTCCACCCACAGCGGTACAGTTTTTAATCATCTGTTAGTTCTATTTTTTTCTCCACTGAATGTTCTGACAGGTTCTGTGTGTACGGGTCTCTTAAGGTGGACTTGGTCTTACCCAGGCTGGTGGACTCGCTGGTGGTCAGGTTCAGGCTGTGCTGGGGGAGTCCCGGTCCGGCTCCGGGGGCCTGGCTGTGGGGGGGTGGGGAGGATGAGATGGAGGCCTGAGATCCGGTTCTGCTGCCCTGGTTCTCCAGCTTCAGACGGTCGTTCTCCGCCTTCAGCTTCTCGATCTCCAGCTGCGAACATGACGACACGCAATCCAGACCTTAGACCAGATCCAAACCTGATCTATGTTTGAGTCCAATATGTATTTGGACATGTTTTCTAGCTGAGCATTCCAGAAAAAACTGTGAATAAATTAGGTTTTTAGACTAAAACACATTCTGCATTTACTTGGTATTAATTAAAATGTTTCCACTTTTAGCCTTTTCACAATCTACATTTTTAGGTGCATTTGTAGAATTTACGGCTTATTATTTGGACCCATACCATGAAATTTATATTAGTACAAGTAATACTGATATTAATAAATGATAACATACAATGGTAATGGTAATAATTAAAATGATCTTTATGTTGAGCCTGAATATAGTTCCAGAAACAAACGAAAGAGGAATAATTTAAGGTGTTTTATTCTATCACATGCATTTGTGATGGTTTTTTGCATTTTGCACATTATTATTATTACTTATATATTGTTGTTATGACTACTATTACTGTTATTACTTCATTATAATGTTTATTCTGTGATGATTAAACTACATGTGTCAATATTAGACATAATTTATTATTGCTCCTTTATTTTCTACAATTACGTGTTTTTCATGACTGATTTTTTTAAAATTGTTTATATAATTACTATTTTCTTGTAATATTTCTTATATGTGTACATTCTGAGTTGTGCTGCTATTGGAACCTCAGTTTCTTTAGGGTTCTGCCCAAGGATCAATAAAGTTCTGTCTAATCTTAATGACTTCATGTTCCTACTATATGCAGCTCTGTACCAAGTGCATTATTATAAACCACTTATTGTCCGTTTGTGCCCATTTTAACTGAACATCTGCATCTTGTATCTTTGATTTTTTTTTAAAATAAATTCTTGTAAATAACAGTGAGGACCTTTGACCCTAATGATAAAATGGCCTGTTGTACTATTCTGCCTCAGTGCTTTCCGTTTCCCAGACTGGTTCGGATCCGATGTGGATCTGCTTTTGCGTCCACTGACCTGCATGCGGTTCATGGCCTCTCGGAGCTGGTCCAGCTGGTGGGCGGAGCTTAGAGCCTCCAGCCGGATGTCGGTCAGCTTCATCTCCTTCTCCCTGAGCTCACTACGCAGCTGCATCACCGTCTCCGCCTCGCTGTCCAGACACTCCGACAACCTGCGGGGAAAGGCTCACGTGAAGGCGGGGCTGGAGGCGGGGCTATCTGCAATTTTGTTTACTTTTATAATGATTCAATAAAGAGAAATCCCCAAAACAGACTCTATGTGTGTTATTTCAATATTATGAGACAAGATGAACAGATTTGGTCAAATTGTTCTGGTTTTTTTTTTTGCCTGGCGGTGTATTCTGTTAACGACCAACAGCTTTTTCCACAGAGCCGTCTCCCTATTGAACACTGACCCCCCCCATATCATTATACAATCTAATGTGTTAAATGTAATAACAGTTAAGGGTCTCATTAACCCAATTCCAAACATGTTTACGTGAACATATTCCTTGTAATCTAACCCTTAAATTAGGATGTTGACTTTCATTAAATAAATCTCATGTTTTCCCCCAGAGTCAAATCATCAGTCATTAAACCGTGCACACGCACATTTATCCATCACTGTGCTGTGTGTGTTGTGAAGGTTGTGTACGTACAGTGTGTTGGAGTGTGTGTTTCTGAGCATGTGGCTGCTCGCCGTCGTTCCGTTGTGCGGGAGTTTAGGCGACGACGGCAGCGACGAGTCCGTCATCTCCTCGATGTCCGAGTGCGAGGACGCAGACTTGGGAGATTTCTTTTTGCTGAAGGCCTGTTTGAAGGAACTTCTCAGCTGTGGAACGAAAACACAAAAACACAAGGAAAAGGAGGTGAGTGACGGTCAGAGAATCAACCAAAAAACACACGGAGGAGGAAGAAGAAGAAGAGGAGGAGGAGTGCACTGGGAAGAAAAGGAACAGGAGGAAGATACAGCTGTGGAAAAGGGCAAGAGAGTCAAAGAGAAGAAGGGAATTATGGGTAGAAACTCTTATGACCGGAGCTTCAACTCAAACACAGATCAAGTCTTAAGGCTCATGGTTTACAATTTATAATAAAAAAAAAAAATGTTGAATTCATAGGAATACGTATAAAAAAAAAATACTACACTGCAGCATTTATTTTACCATCTTCAGTTCATAGACTACTAATTTTCTTTCTTTTATTTATTTGTTTTTATTATCTTTCCTGGTCTTGAGGTAAAAAATGACGTAGAGTCAACGCAAGGTGCATCTATGTGATGAATTTGTCAATAAAACTTAAAAAAAAATTCTTATAATTGCTCTTCAGTGCACTATGAAGAAACATATGAAGTCAATACTTTGTCCTTATGTATATAGAGTTTATATGTATATAGTTTATTTTTTCTTATTTAAATTCTCTTACTTTTTAAAAATTATATCTTGTATTTATAATTTACTAGAGATAACATCCACCAGCAAAGAATTTGTTGCATGTATTTAGATACTTGGCGATTATTCTGATTTTGATTATGATAAAAAATAAAAAAAACAAAAAAAACAAAATTTGTGTCTCTGCTAAAACTTTTGGCTACATCTAAAATATTAAGATACATCGATATGAAAACATAAAAATAATAAACAATGAGCCTTATTTATACTTATTTAGAATCTGAATGGATTCTGCTTATTTTACTTTGTGTTTGAAGGACAAATCCACCCTTTTTACTTTTGTCATTTATATCATTATGGCGATATAACTTTCCCAAAACCCTCGTCATCTGCTTCCAGGCCATATTTTCCTAAAATATTTCAACATGGGTGATATTTTAATATGCTTTATTATTAAGACAAATTATTGATTTTACTGTTTGGTGTGAGAAACTTCAGAAAATGTTATATATGACATCCTAAAATGTCATATTCACTCCATAGATATTCAATTAAAGGGTCTATATATGTCATATTTCTACTTTCAAATACTAAAAAATGACCTAGAACTCTCATTAGATTAAAGATCTGTGAAGTTCTGCCAAAGATGCCAATGTACTGGATTGTAGAGATATGAAGTGAATTAACGTCCAATGACGGGCCTGGATTTAAGTGACCACTAGAGGGAGTAGTGAGTCACTCTGCTGGTCAATATCAGTACTAAATAGAACACCTTTAAGAGACTGGGATCTGTCAAGCACAGGTCTCAGACATGTGGCCTGGGGCCAAATCCAGCCCCTTAAAGGGTCCAGTCTGGCCCCTGGGATGAATTTGTGACATGCAAAAGTTACACTGAAGATAAGAAACATTTTAGTTCAGGTTCCACATAAAGACCGATTTAATCTGCAGTGGGTCGGATCAAATACGATCAAAATAACCTAGAAATACAACTCCAAATTTTTCTTTGTAAACGTAAACATTTTACTGTATTTACACTAAAACAAACGATCATTTTACAAAAACGCGAATAACCTGAACAAATATGAACATTTTGAAACATCTGAAGTGCAGGTTTACCAATATTCTGCCTGTTATTAACCCTTAAAGACCCAAACACCATCGACCAAAACATCTACCGTTCTAAACTGTTTAATCCCTGTTGATCCACTAATTCTATCAATACTTTTAAACAACTGGTGTAAATACAGTTCTTTGTCTTTTCATGGTCATCAGATACGACCCATTTGGACGTTCAGAGGCTCCGGAGTTACCGTGGAAACACCGTCATCTTCTACAACATTGATTCACCAGTAAAACCCATGGAGTTGGATCAGTGACAGTGGACGGACACACTGGGTTTATGTTCAGTTATGGACAGATTTTGATGAAAAAGTAACTTTTTCTTCAGTTTTTTGTATTTTTCACATAATAATCCTCGACTTTACACGGAGCTTTTATGAACATCTACACGATTAGTAAATTAAATGTTGGAAAATACCTAATTTTCACTGAAGAAAACACAAAATACAGAAGGTAATATTACAATAAATGGTGATAAACCACTGAAGAACGGTTAAATATTGAAAAAAAAAAAATCATTTCAGAACTGCCACAAATGTCACAATGGGTCCTTATGGGTTAAATGTTTTGTGTATTTGTTGATCCACTGTGGTCTGTAAGTTGTAATTTTCATGTGTAAATGATAAACTGAGACATAACATTGGTAAAATTGCGCTTAGTTTTCTTGAGAAGTTTCAGTTTGTTCACGTTCTTCACATTGTTTTAAAGGATAGTCGGTAGATAGAAACATTTTCATCGCATAATTTTTTCTTTTTTTCGCTCTAAAACATAGAGGAAAGTTTAGAGTTGACATTATTTCTATATTATTGTGTTATTATCTCACTGGTCCGGCCCACTTCAGATGTGGAACTGAACTGAAATGAGTTCGACAGCCCTGCTTTAAAATGATTATTAACGGTGAAAAACGGTATTTGAGGGTGGGTTTTTCCTTTCCAGAGCTGGTTCAGTCGGTCATAAGAGCAGTTTTCAGGGAGAAGGAGTGAGGAGAAGATCTACGGGACCAGGAGGAGAACCGGGAGGACTAGAACCGGGTTAGTACTGTAGAGGAGGTGCAGGGTTAGGCTGCGTTCCTGATCTATGCGACTCAGCTCTGTTCTTACCTCGTAGACCTGCCACATGAAGCGAAGCAGAGGAAGACAAGGAGACAAAACAGTACAGTTCATATGGGCCCCAAAGAGGATCTGGACGGACTACGGCACATGTGGTGGGGGGGCTGGTAATAATCCACTGCTAACACCCACGGCCCCTATGCCCCCCCATCCCCCGGTCCACCTGCATGGACCAGGATCCTGGGGGGTCTCATCCACTCACTGTTTATTATCACTGGGGCTTAAAGCAGGAAACTCGACACAAGCTCAACAACCACGAAGAACAACAGGGAGCCGACAAACACTGATCAGGACCAGGACGCCGAGACCTGGACCACAAGACCTGGGCTACAGGACCACACAGTCTACGGGACGGAGGGAAATAACAGCACAAAAAAAAAAAAAAAAAAAGCGTACGTCATCATCTTTGACTTGTCCTCCCGTACACAAAATAGTCTTAAAGCAACAAAAAGAAAGAAAAACAGTCATTTTATGGGATAATAGGTGGTTTTTCATCTTATAAAACCAGTCAATAAAACTAATCTGCATAAAACACCACTAACACACTAAGCGCTGATTGGGGATTTGCAGGAGTGAGAACGCTAAATTCAAGATTTCTGCTCTTTTGTTTCTCTTTAAACCATATTAGAAACACATGCACATTTAGGTTTGATTCATGTAATGAAACAATAACAGAAAAACTACTTTTCAATATTAATTTCCAGAATCAAGATGAAGAAATGGGTTACGACTGTGCTCAAGTAAAGTAAAATGAACTAAAATGGAAAAAAAAAGAAAATAGAATGAAAAAGAGAGAATTAAATTAAAAACTATAAAATAAAAGGAAAAAATAACAAAATTAGACAAAATGAAATTACATGAAAAAAATTACAATTAAATTGAAATTAAATGAAAAATGAAATAAAATAAAAACAAAATGAGAAATGAAAAGTTGCATGAAAAATGAAACTTACATGAAATAAATCTTAAAATCATCTGTTTCTGGACCGCTGCTCACATTATAACTTATTTGGACAAAATAATTAAATGTTCTTCAGTATTTGGTTTTGGTAATTAATACTGAAAAGCCTTATTTTGGTTATTTGAGTTTTGGTTTTACTTTGCTATTCTTCAGCCTGTAGCTCAAACATCTGCGGTCTCCACCTGCAGATCATCATTACGTCACTGAACTGAAGCGAAAACCCTGATTATTCACCTTTTCTCCTGTGAACGACGCCTGAGGGGGAGAAACCCAAACACATGAGACACAAACACCAAAGTCAGACATCTGTCCGTCCGTCCATCCGTCTCTCATCACCTTTCGCTGCTTTTGAAACGTATCTGGACCTTCTCAACTTACCCAGTTCTTCTTGTTCTTCTTCTTGTTCTTGGCGTCGGCGTCCATGTTGGAGCCCACGCTGGAGTGGCTGGTGGCGCTGGCGACGCTGCTGACGCTGTCGGACGAATGCTGCCTCCGAATGCGGAGGTCGGGCTGATGATGCTGCTGCTGGGGGCTGCCGTTGGTCCCAGCTGGCGGAGGGGGGGGGGGTTTAATGGC
>JAPQRP010000019.1:2905319-2924608 GCA_037367295.1 Apogon hyalosoma
GTATTCACCCCTGTATTCACCCCTGTATTCACCCCAGTATTTACCCTAGTATTTACCCCTGTATTCACCCCAGTATTTACCCCTGTATTCACCCCAGTATTTACCCCTGTTTTCACCCCAGTATTTACCCCTGTTTTCACCTCTGTATTCACCCCAGTATTCACCCCAGTTTTCACCCCAGTATTCACCCCTGTTTCCCCCCCAGTATTTACCCCAGTTTTCACCCCCTCTCCTCCTCGTTCCTACCGTCTGTTGCCAGGACGTGACGGTGCTCGTCAGGGATAACGTCGCCATCATTTTGCCTCCTCGCTCTGTTTTCCTGCTGCTAAACTCTCACTTCCACTCACACCTGAGTTCGTCCACTGTCTGAGAGCTTCTCTGCTCCACCTGCCCAGGTGAGGAGCCAACACAGGGAGGAGGGGCCACGCCGGGAGGCTCTGGGCTCTGATTGGTCACAGTGGGCGTGTCTGAAATGCTCTGTATGAGCAGAAGGGGCTTTTCCTCGCAGAATGAACAGCTTTGGAGCTCTGTGACTTTAATGCTGCTGGATCTGAGTGAAGTCTCTCTAAATATGGTCTTTTTGTATCACAATACACTATTTAGGTTTGTAGAGTCTTCCTCCACTCCTCAGAGTTTGACTGATTTTCTACGCTGTTTGCATTTCATCCTGCTTTTGCGTTCTCGTCTCCCGTTTCTCCCAGTCTTTGACATCGATTGGTTTATAAATATTAGCTGGTTTATCGTCGTAAACCGCCACGATCCTCTGTTATTTTTTTCCTGCAAATCGCCAGAATTATCCAGGAGAGTTTTTTCAGAATAAAGGATCCGAACTGTGGTTTCACACGTACAAATTTGGTTCTAAACAACCTTGAAAAGTCTGAAAGTCCAGACCAAAGGAGGCAGGTGTGAAAACCTTTTACTCTTAATCTATGAATCACAGAACCACAGATTTTAACAATGACGCGTCGAACAGCGTGAGTCAAACGCACCTGGAATGTCAGGCTGAAGTGTGAGATGGATGCTTCAGACTACAGTAACATAACGTGTGCGCACTTGAAAACCCTCAGCCTGACTTATCAGTGCATGCCAACGTTTTTGGACAGGTGGACGGATGACCAACTGATGACAACGGCTGCAGGTAAAAAGCATATTCAAGTGTAATACCACTCACAGCCACTAGATGGTGGCTCCCTTTGACTGTCATTGCACCATTAAAACTCGTTTTTTTTTTTTTTTCCAGGAATCATTTCGGTCTCATTAACATTTCTATGAAACCAGTTTCCATAAAAATACATTTGATGTATGACGTATTTTGCTTCCATTAAAATTAAATTTAGTTAAGATTATGCTACAGTTTGTTCAGGTTTTGCAGCAAAATGCAAAAGAAAAAAAGCCTATATAGTCAAAAGTACGTGGACTCGTTGAATTCAGGTGTTTCTTTTCTAACAGGGGCCTGGGAAACAAAACAATAATGACGAAATAATGTCAGAATATAGTTTTATATTGGGATAAATATCATTGCATTGGTTAGTTTGGTTTAAATTGTTATCTTTGCTTCCAAAATGCCTCAGAGATGGTTTTACTCAATTACTCAACGTTGATTTTTTTTTTTATTTAATTTTTTTTTCCATGACTATGATTTAAAATGTTCTACCTCTAAATTTTTTAAATATTTTTTGTGCTCTGACTGTAAATAATAATTTTCTACCACAACTAACCATCTACTTTCTTCACATCTCCCTAACTTTAAGCAAATATTTATGTTTGTATCTCAAATCATCATGAACAGGACATCTGACAGCTGTAGACATGATGTGTCCCAGTATTTCTGTCCATACAGTTTAGAATAAATATCAATATAAAACTATATTATAACATTTGTCATCACTGTTTTGTAGCATACACCCCTGAAACACCTGAATTCAATGTGTCCCAATACTTTTGTCCATGTAGTGTACAAGCGTTTAACCCTGCGCCAAAAGCATTTCAGTGCATTACAGTTGTTTGTAAAGCTGCTGCAGGTCGGTTCGAGTCCCCCCCCAGTGTTGATGTTGGTTTGTACTCACCGTGGAGTAGATGGAGGAGGTGCTGGAGACCAGAGACAGTGAAGACCCATGAACTGAAGAGACAAAACCACAAATACAAACGCAGATTAGAAGCTGCATGCGCGCGCACGTTAACCCGACTCGAATCAGACCAGTCCACCTCCGCCCTCCCCTTCCTGTCAGAACGACGGCGGCGGCGGCTCCACGGTCAGAGATAAACCTCTCACACGTTACTGTACGACTCATGACAGCCGCTATCTGCTAATGACTGGGCTGAACGTCACGATGAACGCACTGTTTCCAGCTGAAGTGGATCAGATCAGGACTGAGATCCTGCAGATCCAGACAGTGAGGAGTACTGAGAAGCACATTAAAGGAGGACGTGAACTTCATCCGGTCCACGTCGGTCTGGTTCAGCCTGTTTGTACTGACTCTACATCAGGGCGATGGATTCATCGGTCACGAAATGTAATATAAATAATGAATACACATCAGGAGTTTAATTTGACCTAAATCAAAACTTTTAAGTAGAATAATGGATGATTTTATCAGGGTTTATAGAGTCCACATTAGCTGCATATCTGCTACACTTTATTCATCTTTCTGTAAAATTTGCAAAGCATTAAGTTTGTTTTTTTTTTTCTAAAATCAACCATATTCAATATATTCTCAGTAAAAATAGAGGAACACGCCCTTTATGACTCCAGTCGTTTATATTTTGTTAAATTCTTCCCTCGTGTCACACAGTTTTTAAGTAACAAGAGGAAGAAGAAGAAGAGGAAAAGAAGAAGAAAAAGAAGGAGAAGAAGAAGAAGAAGAGGAAAAAGAAGTAGGAGGAAGAGAAAGAAGGAAAAGAAGAAGAAAAAGAAGAAGAGGAAGAAGGTAAAGAAGAAGAAAAAGAAGAAAAGAAGGGATAAGAGAAAGATGGAAAAGAAGAAAAAGAAGGAGAAGAAGAAGAAGGAAAAGAAGAAAAAAAAGAAGAGGAAAAATAATAAGAAGAAGAAAATGAGAGAAAGAAGAAAATGCGGAAGAAGAGGAAGAAGGAAAAGAAGAAGAAAAAGAAGAGGAAGAAGAAGAAGGAAAAGAAGAAGAAAAAGGAAAACACCTGATTTAGACCAAAACATTCAAACTGCAGAGGATAATATTATAAGTGGTGATAAATAATCCCTTAAAGGTTTAAGTGTAAAAGTCCTTTGGAAGTCGTAACAAAAACACTGACTCTGTAATAAACGCGTTTGTAAAATGACAGATTTTAATGGAGCAGATGTTAGTTTGTTTTATTGAATCACAGGAGTCTGTATATCTATAAAACACCCCAGTGCTTTTTGTCATTAGTTTTCATTCAGTGTAAAGATACAAAGACATGAGAATAAAACAGATTAGTTCGACTCTTTTTTCTGCTCAGTTTCATTATTAATTCTCCAAACATTGTGCTGTGACTGTGTTTTTTTGTTTTTGTTTTTTTTTGTCGACTAAGCAGCGTTTGCATAAACCAGGAGGAGCAGCGACGCCGTTGTACCTGACAGTTAGTGTTAGCGCTGGAGGATGTGACTTTTGTCCCCTCAGTCATCCAGGTAACGTTACACCTGTCGAACACGCACACAAACTGCATGACCTTCTGCACAGAGACGGGACGGGGGAGGGGTGGGGGGGTGGGGGTGGGGCGCGGGGGGAGAAAGTGGTGCTGGAGGCTTCTTGTATGTCAACACGTCTCTGGCCGCGAGCTCTGTAATCATGGTGTTCTCGGGCAGCTGCAGACACATTCGACTACTGGGGGGGTCGCAGTAATAACAGAGTGCGATGGTGTTTTTGTGCATGTGCTCGTCAGATGTGGGTTAAAACAACCCACGGCACCGAGGAGTCCCATCACTTAAAGCTGCAGTCTGTCGGAACCATCCGCCTCTAGTAGGAGCGTTTCACTGCACAACCCCACAGTTTGGACCGGGGCTGTTAGTTCAGTCAAATAAGAACATAATCCACTGCAAAAATCTGCATCTGACCAAGTGTGTTTGTGTCATTTCTAGTCCAAATATCTGATCACACTTAAAATCAGACAGAATCACCTACAGAGGAACTTTACAGTCAGATAGAAGAACGGATTTATACACAATAGATCTGGAAAATCTGATTTAAGAAATCTGACCCAGATGATTTTCACTTGTTCCATTGGGAGATTTTTTTGCTCAGTTCAAGATTTTTTACTTAATTCAAGATTTTTTTTACTTAATTCAAGATTTTTTTTGCTTAATTCAAGATTTTTTTTTGCTTAATTCAAGATTTTTTTTGCTTAATTCCAGATTTTTTTTTTGCTTAATTCCAGATTTTTTTTTGCTTAATTCAAGATTTTTTTTTTTTGCTTAATTCAAGATTTTTTTTGCTTAATTAAAATTTTTTTTGCTTAATTCCAGATTTTTTTGCTTAATTGAAGAGTTTTTGCTTAATTCAAGCAAAAAAATCTGCCGATGGAACAAGTGAAAATTATCTTGGTCAGATTTCTTGAAATAACATTTTCCAGATCTATTGTCTAAAAATCCGTTCTTCTATCTCACTGAAAAGTTCCTCTTTAAGTGATTCTGTCTTATTTTAAGTGTGATGAGATATTTGGACTAGAAATGAGAAAAATACACTTGGTAACATTTAGATTTTTGCAGTGTAACCTATAAATAATGATAACTCCAAACTTTTCTCTTTGTTTTACGACAAAAAAACCAAAACATTAAATTATGAAAATATTTACATTTACAAACTATCCAAACAAAAAGCACACAAATACCCTGAAAAAACCTGAAATTTCTTTAAAAAAAGTAAAATGTTAACAATATCGTGCCTTAACTGATCATTTCTACATGTACAGTTCATATCAGAATTACAAAGGCACAAAACATTTAGTAACAGTTATTATATTGTTAAAATTGCACTTAATTTTTTTTAGACATTTCAGGTTATTCACATTTTATTGTTAAAAGATAATTTGTTATTGTAATTTAATGTTCATTTAACATTATAACCCTAATGTAATTTTTTTTGCACTAAAAAGAGAAAATTTGGAAAGGTCCTTATTAAGAGACATAATGTAATAATATTTTTTCAAATTAAACCAAGAAGAAAATTTGGAATCATTATTTAGTGTTTATTAGTTTTGTTATGATTAAACTATATATGTGCACTGTTCATATTATTACTTTTTCGTTATCATTTATTATTATTATTATTATTACTACTTTATAATTTATTTCTGCTAGTACTTTCTAATTCCATTTTTTTCCAGTATTTTTACAGCTATTGTTATTACTGCAGAACTGGAGTTACTTCATTTTTACACATTTCTGCTTGAGCCTGATGACATTAATAACTGGAGGGAAAACTAGAAACATCCACAGATTAAACCAGAGGAAATGACAAAACCAGGCAGAGGACGGTGTTTCTACACATACGGAGTTTCTGCAGGTTTCAGCAAATCTAATTTAATGCTTTTTAATGTCCTTTTTGATGCCACTTTAAACACATTTAACATCCATGTCCAACTGCAGAAACACTTTTATATATAGTTTTCTGTCAGTTTTCCGTCCACAGGTTTTAACAGGTTCTCAACAGTTCCTTCTCCAATCACTTCTGCTCAAACTTGCATTTTCACATTTTCCCCACATTTGCTAATATTCCCTCCGCTCTTTCGCCACAGCATGAACACGCTCACAGGACGTTACATTATAAGCATCCGCTGTTGGGACTTCATGTATGGGCCATAAACAATAGACACTTAAAGGGTTCCACCTGTCAATCATCACACTATACTAACGATCAAAATTATTAAATGTTTATATAAAATCAAAATTAATCATAAATAACAATGCTTTTTTTTCCCCCATCAAGTGTATTTAATTTTCTAATGCCTCTGGACATTGAATTTAATGCTTTTTAAATGTCATTTAAGGCCTTAATTTTCACAAAATCTCTTGAATGACTTTTAATGCTTCTTAATGACCCGCAGAAACCCTGAGATAAATACACAAGCACACACTGACAGAGGGTCAGGAGCGATGACTGAGGTTTATTATTCAGGTTACGTGTCGTTTTTGGAGGATATTTTGCACATTTTGCCTCGAAAATGTTGCGTCAGATGTGTTTTGTTTCATTCCACCTTGCAGGTCTGACTCTGATCCAGATTCCAGCTCGGCGCCTTAAACCTCGCCAGAACAGGGAGTCTGTCTGCTGGTGGGAAAGCTGGCCTCGGTACTTTTTCCCAATAAATAAGCTTATGGAAAAAACAAAGTTGAAGCAAAGCAGATTATGGATTTCCAAGGGGATCGAGGGCTTTTGTAATCCGCCTCGGCGTTCTCTAAACAAACGGCATAATAATTCTTTTGGCAGGAGAACATGGAATAAAGAGGGAGAGAGGCGGAGGCGTTGTTAAAACAGGATTACACCTAATTAAATACTTCACAGAAACCACATCCAGGACTCACGCAGCCCCCAAACAGAGTGTTTTCCTCTTACCTTCCTCGAATCCGTCCCTGAAGGAGCCCGATCGGCTCATGGTGCGAGTCTTCTCGTCCAGAGACATGCAGGAGTTCCTCAGTCTGTTGTCGCCGCAGGGGTCGAACGGGACATCCTGATTGGTCAGGCTGTTGTTACGGAGACCGGCGATGTTGATCTGAGCCGTGGAGGTGGGACTGGAAGCTGTGAAAGCAGCAGAAAAAGTCACATTTCAGTCCTGACCTTGGACCTTATCGGACAAAATACTGAAACTATCTACAACAGAGTCATAACTATGTCACAGAACACAAGGTCAAATGGTAACTTTACTGTCAAACAGTCAAAAGTTAAGGTACGTAGAAGAGGATCAGGTCAATAAACTACACCCGTTTCATCAGATTTGGCATTCCCTTCTATAATATATTCACTCAACTCAACACGGCTATAGTTAGAATTTGTGTGGCCTGCCCTGGTGTGATAAGTCCTAAGTCCTGGGACGGGGGTGGGTTGTTAAAATGTGTGTCTGATCTGTTTTCTTTTTTCTGATGTACAGGGTGTCCCAAAAAAAACTGACATCATTGGAGATGTCCATATCGGAGTGCCCACATGGTCAAGAGAAATGATGCTTAATAGGATTGATTTTGGACATAAAATGTTTTTTTTTCCTACAAATTTCAAACATAAAATTCTGTTGGATGGTAATTTTATAATGTTTTAGAGTTATTCCAAATGTTCAATGTGTGCGTCACCTGTGACGCGGCACACATCCATTCGGTAGTGGAGTCTTTTTTTTCCTTCCTCTTGAAACTTCTTATTCCATGTCCAAATCTACTTTCCTGTTGGGGCTTGTTTATACAATTTTCTAAGAAATTCACACTGCACATTCACATTTGCCTGAGTTTGTTCGTACTTCAACACACAGAAGGCCTTTTCTGTGGCAGTAAACAACATGTCCATTCCTGAAGCAGAACAGTGAAAATGAGTACACTTTTTTGAGCAAAAGGAGCAAACAAATTATTAGGTGATGAAATTAAATCAATTTTTTGGGACGCCCTGTACATTTGGTTTGTTTACTCTGTGTTTAATTTTCAAAATGTGGACAAATTATAATAATGGATGTTTTGTGATTAATTCCTCAATAAAAACATTGACAAACAAAAAGAAGAGGATACACGTAATATTTTTACTATCAAATATTTGTTTTAAAAAATGACCTATAAATTATTTAAGAAGTGTACATTTCTGCCAAAGATGCCAATCTATTGGATTGTACAGATATGAAGTGAGTTTATTTCCAGTGATGGGCTGGGGGATTTATGTGACCACTAGAGGGAGTAGTGAGTCACTCTCCCACAGTGAGGAAAACTAACACCATGGAGCCTTTGACCAGGTGGGATGAGAACCATGAAGAAACAACTTTGAGAGTCAAAGAAAATAAGTGAAAAAAATAGAGGCTATTGTTTTCTCCACTGGACTTCTACACGGGTGAGTTTGATTCTGAGGCTTATGAAGGTATAAAGTTATTATGGGATGTTCTTATCTTTGCTAAGTTGGTGTTTGTTGATCCACGGTTCAGACTAAACTGTGACAGTTCTGACCTTGTTTATTGGATTCAAACAGATCTTTAGTTCACCTACTGACAACACAAACTGAACAGAAACAGACGTGATTAGTGGTTTTACTGTGGCTGTGTTCAGTCGAAAAACAGAGCTACGCTAACAGAGCTACGCTAACAGAGCTATGATGTAAACTATCAGCTGATGTAGCATGTGACAATTACACATTCATTAAGAACTCCTACAACTTCCTGCCTGTTTTGTTCTATTATTTTGCAAATAATAAAAAAAGATCAAAACACCCTAAATTGTGCAGGTGAGATTAAAAAAAAATCCAGCTGATGCAGCAAATTATAATAATTTTATGAGTGTTATTTTGAGTGACAGTTAAAATAAGCATCTGTGAGTTTTAGTTTGAAGAAGAAAACTTAATGATACCATAATACAGATGTGTGAAAACAATGAGCTTCATACTTTATTCCGTGACTGATCCAGTCTGTTGGACACATGGGGTTGAATGGTTGGTGGTTCTGGCCATAAGTGTGTTCTGGTACCAGACTGACCCCTGCTGGTCAGAGTTTGGAACATCAACACTATGTAGAACCAAAGTAAATCCTCATATTTGAGCCATTCATGGATTCGGCCATTTTCACTAAAAATATATTTTTTTTAATTTATTTTCTCTACATGTACTGTTCAATTAACACTTGTCAATTCAATTCATAATATGATAAATTAGAGCTCGTGCAGTGGCTAAATGTCTGTATGGATGAAATCTCTATTGTCTGTAACTTCTTTGTAACACTTTGCAAAAGAGATTTTTAAACTTAACCAGTTTTTTCCTGGTTAAAAATATGCTGATATTAAAAAACGGTTCTTTTCTGACACATTTTACTTTTGTTTTTTTTGGAATGTCCTTTGTACGGAAGAGGATTATGGACAGTGGAAACAGAATTTAAATTAAGGTCCAATATATATATTTTTATTACTATTCTGAGAAAAAGTCAGAATTCTGAGATTGAAGTCAGAATTCTGACTTTAACCTCAACAATAATAAAAAACAAAACATTTAAAACTGTCAGAATTCTGAGATTAAAGTCAGAATTTTGACTTTTTTCTCATAATAATAATAATAAAAATATATATATCGGGCCTTGATTTATTTTTTTCCTCCCAGTGGCCCTAATCCTCTTCCATACCTTTGCAGTGAACATGTTTTTTTTTGTTTGTTTTTCTTGTGTGTGTTACTGTGAAACTCTTGTCCCCTGCAGAGGACATGTGTGGGTGTCCAGAGGTTAAACTACAGAAAATACACACAACGGCGGGTGTGTGTGTTGGACGTACCGAGCTGTCCAAAGTTGAAGCGTGTCCCTGAGGGGGACGTGAGGCTGGATCCGGGGGAGAACGGGGAGTTACTGGCCGAGTCCTGCAGCCCACTGGTGGAGTGGGAGCGCAGCCAATCACGGGCCTCCTCGTGGCCTCGCAGCTGAGGGGAGGGGCCGTACCTGCACAGAGCGAAACACATCTTTAAGGTTTGAGCAGAACAGAGCAGGCCCAGTGTGAATCTACGTGATCTGGATTGTGATTCTGACAAATCAAGCGAGGCGGGGGTTTCCTCTTAAGCAGCCGGATTAGTAGCCGGGATCAAACATGGGATGAATCGGACGCTGGAAGAGGAATTACACAGCATGAACACAAACCGATTCTCAGCTGTGGTCGAAAAAAAAAAAAAAAAAAAAAAGAAAAGAAAAGCCAAAAGAAAAAGAACTCAATCCGGGGAACTGCACAACACAGTGACATGCCTCTTTACCGAAGCACAACACGACAACAACATGTGCCAGAAAAAGAAATAATAAAAACCCAACAGTGTTTTAACAGCGTGAGAGCAAGGCTTTGAGGGAACAAAAACAGAGAAGACAGCAGTGTGATCAGTGTGGTCAGAGGGCGGCGGTGAGGCGTGGTCATGGGGGTGGAGTCAGTACCTGAGTCCCTTCTTAGGCAGAGTGTTTCTACCACAGTGTGGACCGCTGTGGAGCACAGAGAAACACTTCAGAGGACGACGGCAAGCAAAGAGGCAAACAAACATGTGACTGCAACGGAGAACCAGTCAGACCTCCACATGTTTTCATCCATTACCGACTGGACCGAGCAAAAAGCCTCCATCTGTTCAAGTCGTTTGGTCAGAAACTGAGCCGTGAAAGTATTACTCCACCAAACTGGGCCGCTCTGCACACGAGGGCTGCCAGCCACAGGTATTTTCATCACTGATCAATCCTACAATTATTCTCCCAATTCATTGTTTGGTCTATAAAACATCACAAAGCAGCCGTTTTTATCATTCAATCACTAAGAATATATATATTACAGACATTCATCATTCCCTTCTGCATTGTCAGAATGAATATTTCAGGCACATATCGTTCGCCTCATAGTGTGATTGCTTAAGTCATATTTTTGGCCAAATTGTGATATTTGTATAAAATGAAGCAGCGGTGCTAGGGGAGTCAAGTTACACACATATTACAATTTGGTCAAAAATGACAATAATATAGCAATTATGCTATGAAGCTATCGACATTCAGTTATATTTTATTACATTGCTAATAGCCATCAGTTTCATATCAAATATCCAATGAAAACACATTCAATTCCAAACTGGTTTGACCATTTCACATATATTTGATCAAATTTCATATCGTTAGCCTCACAGCATAATTGCTTAAGTCATTTTTTGGCAAAATTGTGATATCTTTAATGAAGCAGCAGTGCTAGGGGAGTAAAGTTACACAGATATTACAATTTAGCCAAAAGTATGACAATAATATAGCAATTATACTATGAGGCTAACAATATTCAGTTATATTTTTGATACTTTTATGACAGTGCTAATAGCCATAATGTTAATATCAAATATCCAAATGCCTCATAGCATTAGCCTCATAGTGTAATTACCTTAGTCATATTTTTTCCAGCTCAAAGCCAATGATGCAAAATGAAGCAGAGAGTAAAGTTACGTCGATATCACAATTTGGCCAAAACTATGACTAAGGGAATTATGCTACGAGGCTAACGACATGAGACAAATATACATATTTAGCACTTTCCCTTAAAAACACTCCATTAAGCACAAAAAGGAGGCTTTTTTTCCATTTCATTCGTCATTGCACGTCTATGGTAAGCTATTCTATGTATCATTATTTTATGTTTATAGTGCTTTTTTTGTGTCTCCCTAGAACCAAATCAGAAATAATCAAAGAGTCAAATAAAATAAAGAAACAAAAAGTGATGTCTGATGGATTTGTTTGCAGTTTGATTTAAATGAGGTACTTCTCCATATAAAATGTGTTACTAACAAGAGGTGTTCAACGCAGTTTAGAGACTGAAAAATGTAATATTAATAATTCTTAGAAAAAAAAATTAAGTAAAAAAACCAAACATTTAAAGGGCTGAAGAAACTAGACGCTCATTGTACACTTAATATATATTACTGGTGAACAAAACAGAAAATAATGTAAAAGACAAAAAGATGAAAATGTTGTAAGAGAAATAACAAATTAAAAATAATAGGCAAGATGCAACAAAACCAAAGCAACAGAAAAGACATATCAGAAAGAAAATGATGTAAAAATGGCAACAAGGTGGCAACAAGATGGTCATCACCAACTGGAGAAAAGTACCTCCAAAAACATAACAAAAGGAAAAATAATATAGAAAAATCCCAACGAATTTTTAAAGGTGAGTCTGATTTGCATGGACGACGGGGTAAACGTCACCGATACCCTCAGGGCTCAGTCCTGACCTCAGATGGAGAAGCTCTACAGTGAAGCAGCGGTGAGCATGCTACGCTCATACCTGCACATACAGAGTCTACCACAAGGTGGCGGTGCGTAAACAGTCACTACAGACCAGAACCACCACTAAACAAACACTGAAGCTGCCAACATCCACACACACACACACACACACACACACACACACACACATCTCCATTCATGAACACAGCAGAGCCTGAGGTCCTGAAGGAACCACAAACGACCACAGAAACAGACACCGAACGCGACCAGCTGATGCACATGGAGACGCACAATATGGACAAAAGTATGTGGACACGTTGAATTCAGGTGTTTGTTTTCCGACAGGGGTCTGGGATACAAAACAATAAAGACAAATGCCATAATGTAGTTTTATATTAGGATCATTGCATTGGCTAGTTTGGTTGATAAACTATATGGACAAAAATATTGGGACACATCACGTCTTTTTTGGATTCTCACTTATATTGACACACATGATGTTGTCTTATTCCACTCCATTTTTATGTTGATTTGACAGCATCACGTTATGTCTCTGTAATCTCCGCCCTCTCTACGTCAATGTATTTACATTTTTTCGGAGTGTCATGTTTTTCCACTTTGCTGTTCTTATCTCTTTTACTGTGTTGTGTTGTTTTTCTGTGTTTTAGTGTCTTTGCTTGCGTCTTGTTTCATTTCAATTTTAGGTTTATTCTGTCCTCCTGTTGGGCCCTCTGTTGGCATTTGTTGACTCCTGGGCTTCCTGCTGTTGTGCCCTTCTGCTTTATCCATCAAAGCAATTTGTAAACTCAGTTTTTAAAGATGCTATATAAATAAAAGATAGTATTACAGCTGTTAGATGTCCTGTTCATGCTGATTTGAGATATAAACATCAATACTTCCTTGAAGTTTAATGTTTGAAATTTTTTTCCTCAGTGAGATGTGAAGAAAGTAGATGGTTAGTTGTGGTAGAAAATTATTATTTACAGTCAGAGCATGAAAAATATTTTATAAATGTAAAGGTAGAACATTTAAAATCATAGTCATGGATAAAAAAAAAAACAAAATCAATGTTGAGAGAAATTAAGTAAAAAACATCTCTGAGGCATTTTGGAAACAAAGATAACAATTTAAACCAAACTAACCAATGCAATGATATTTATCCCAATATAAAACTATATTAAGGCATTTGTCGTTATTGTTTTGTTTCCCAGACCCCTGTGAGAAAAGAAACACCTGAATTCAACGTGTCCACATACTTTTGTCCACATCGTGGACTGGGTCTCTGTGCAGCAGCAGGTGGTGGTGGGTCAGGAGGACCCTCAATAACCCGACACATTTACCTGTCCTGCTTCCGAGGGAGCGTGTTTCGGCTGAATATAGGGCTAGCCGAGGGGGAGGAGAGGGGACTGATGGGAGACAGGGAGGCAAACGCACAACAGACAGAGAGAGAGAAGAGGATAAAACACGTGAGGAAAAGTCCAACACTCCACACAATTCACCAATCAACTTAATAAGAGAAGCCAGCGAGGAGGAGGTGAAGTCATAGCCTCTGGTTTTTCCTCGGAGACATTCCTGTCACGTTACACAGTCAACCTGTCAGAGAGGAATCCGCTACAATGACCACAATGACTGGGTAATCAGCCCAGGACGCCACGGGATTAGGATTGTCTGCTCAGATACAGACGGGTCGGCAAACGAGGACTGACACTTCACCGCGACAAATGCTTTGTGCATCAGTTGCGCTGCAGATGTTTTAGGTCAGGGGTGTCAAACATATGGCCCGAGAGCCAAAACCGGCCCTCCTGTGCCCCGAGTGTAAAACTGAAACTGTAGTTTTACACATGGTTTGTGACAATGTAGGAAAGTACAGCTGTTCTGGCAGGTCACAGGGCAGGAAATGAATGATTCTATCTGCTAATGGAAACAACAACCGCTTATATTTACTACTTGGCATATCTGATTTGTCCATCACTGACAGATTTAAAAGAAAACTTCACCAAACGCTTGCTTTCTGTGCTAGAACGTGTATTCTTCTGAACTGGATGATAGATAAAGTTCCATCTAAGGCTCAGTGACAAAGAGTGACACCGGAATACGTTTCGTTGGACTATCTGACGTGTAACTTACACAGCAAAGATGATGTTTTTTGTAAAACACGGGAACCCTTCCTGTCATATATTGGGTTGAATATTTCTACCATTCTCATCAGAGGGTTTGTATCATAGCTCTGAATGCTCGGACACCCTGCCGTTTGGTTTGGTGTATTAGTGTTTCTATGTATCGCTCTCTGATCATGTGGATGCAATGTGCCCTCAATTTATTTGACTTCATGTGTGTATCTACACATACGGCAGCCCTCCAAAGGGTTCATTCTTGCCCAGGACCCTTAGACGATCCACTGAAATCTGGAGGGTGTAATGTACATGAGCAAATAATAAACTATATTGTTAAAGTTGTTGTTAACGTTATTTTCCTCAAGAAAATTCAGGTTGTTCATGTTATTCCCATTTTTTTTTTTAAAGGAAAGTTTGTAGACTGTAGAAAACATTCCAAACTGTAATTTTACTTTTTTTACTCTAAGGCATAGAGAAAAGCTTGGCGTTGTCATTGTTTCTAAGTTATTACGTTGTTATTTAACTGGTTTCGCCCATTTGAGATCATAATGGGCTGCATGTGGCCCCAGAACTAGAATAACATTCATGTTTTAGGGGAACTGCTATCAGAGCTGGACAAACCTGGACACAGAGCAGCAGTATCATCATGTATGAGATCTGCAAAGTCAATGTGTTACACTGGTTTAGAAAATATCATGGTGGTTACTCTGCTGATGCACAGGAGTGTCTGCAAAACGCTGCTCAGTTATTTCACTTATAATGTAGATTGCATTGTTTCCCTGGCACAAATGACAA
This sequence comes from Apogon hyalosoma, assembly GCA_037367295.1. Classification (NCBI taxonomy): domain Eukaryota; kingdom Metazoa; phylum Chordata; class Actinopteri; order Kurtiformes; family Apogonidae; genus Apogon; species Apogon hyalosoma. The sequence continues at coordinate 2,920,097 of JAPQRP010000019.1, forward strand.
CAAAAACTAAATAAATACAAAACATCAATCATCTATTGGTCAAATCAGCCTAGAATTCCCCAATTAGTGCATCCAAACAATAACTAATGATGCTGACATTATCCTTTAACAACTCAACTCAGAATAATATATAATAACTAGTGTCTGTATCTAAACAAAAGTGTGTCTGAAGATGTTTCATAGACAGTAAACAGATAAACGCTCACAGTGTGAGCTAAAATACATCTTTAAAAATGTAGTAGTAGTAGCAGACTAATGATAATCAGTGATTTGCATGAAATAATTGATATAATATATATAATAATAATTGATATATTATGAAATATTATAGCAATCGACACTTTATACATGTATTAGTGGGGCTGGGCCACATTTTAATTTACAAATAATTTATCAAAAAGAAGGAAAGGTCCAACAAAAAACTGATTAAAGGGCCAAGAACAAACTTTTTTGGAAGCAGAACTGAACTAAACATCTAAATCAATGTAATAAAGGCCTAAATAAATTTGAAAAAATCTGGCACTGAACACCAAACTATTCTTTAATTTGTTGGAGCTATAATTTTCCCTCCTAGTCAGTTATTCCAGTTAAAAACATAAATATTATCCGTCAGCGCTCTGTTTCATCTTATGCATGTAAAACAAATTAGATCATTTATTTTTTTCTCTCACTGACCACGACCGTATGAGTGGAACTGCAGACAAAACAGAATGAAGTTCACCCACATTTGCAGGGAATAAGCACCCCCCACCCCCCCCACCCATCCTCACCTCTCCGACATGCCGGTCTTGACGCTGCCGGTGCGTCCCAGCGCTGACAGGGTGTCCTCCCTGTGGGCGCCGCCGCTGCCCAGGCTCATGTCGATGGACTCGCTGCTGGTGTGCATGCTGCTGACTGACGGGTATCCCATGCTGCCCGGCCCACCGTGGCCCCCCAGCGTCCCCTCCCTGCTCTGGGCCGAGGAGCTGCTGAAGGTGGTGCCCCACGTCAGGCTGTTGGAGGGGCCGGTGGAGGAGTAGACGGAGCCGGGACTGGAGGCCTGGGGGGGGGGTTAATGAGGACGTTTACATATACTTTCTTATGAACATGATGATTTAATTTTTTTTCTTTACTTAAAGCAACATATGACATTCGTCACCAAGTTTTCATCAAATTTGTAAAACCCCAGGGACATCCTAATTAATAATCCATTAGTCTTCCTGTGCTTACGCGGATGAATCACTTCCCTCACGGACACTTTTGAAGATGACTCCATCATAAACACAGTCTGCTAGTTTACATAAACCAAAACGTCACTCAGGCCTTTTCGGAAATTTTGTCGAGAAGTGCATTGTGAGAATGGCGGCCAAGCGAAAGTGGTTTCTCACAGTTTCGGCAAAAAAATGAGCCAGATCATTACAAAGTAAAGTCCGGTCCACCAGGGTTGTTTTAAAGAATGAGTCTAGTCGGTGGATGGAGGTTAAGGCCACATTTGGGTTCAGCACTTACGAAGAGACAGACAAACTGCTGCTGCGTGGAATTCCCATTCTCACAATGCACTTTGCAACAAAAATTACCGAAAAGGCCCGAGTGACGTTTTGGTTTGTTATGTAAACAAGCGGAACGTGTTTGTGATGGAGTCATCTTCAACGCTGTTCACCGTGAGGGAAGTGATTCAGCTGCGTAAGCACGGAAAGACTAACGGATTAGCGATAATTAGGATGTGACTGGGGTTTTACAAATTTGGGAAAAAAAACAAAAAAACAAAAAACTTAAAGACTTTTCTTTAAGTATCACATCACCACTTTCCTGTTTATCACGTTTTCAGATTTTTCAGGAAATACAAAAAACTTGCCCAGAAATGGAGTATTTGATGATTTATGCAAAAAAAGTCATTTTGTCAATTACTTTACAAAATGTAACAGTATGGATTTACAGTTCATTTCTGAGTATAAACACCTATCAACCTATTTTGAGGTAAAAACAAAAAACAAAAAAAACAAGGATTTCGCCAAGTTTGCATCCCAAAAACTAGACAAAATTAGCCATCGGAAGAGGAGGCTAGGGGTGTATCCCCGAACACCCCAGTCCTTAACCAGACAGCTATGATGTCATGAGGTGAGGCGTCCCCAGGTCATGACCTTTCATTTACCTTTGATTTGAAGTCAACCAGACAAATAGTTCCACACATATGAACAAAAGAGTGTTTAGTGAGTTTAAACTTTTGAGCGGCCCCTTGTGGACAATCTACAAATGGTAAATCGTCCAAAATTGAATCAGTTCTTCCTCTCCATGATATTGATAGATATGGAAAATGTGAAATTTCTAAACTCAATATTTTTCAAGTTATCGTGTTAACACGAAGGATATTCTGCGGCGGCGGATCCAGCAGAGCCGGCGGTCGAAGCAAAACCATAAAAATCAAATGACATGACTTTTCCAAAACTTCTGTGGATTCTAGGCCTAGAAATTGAGATAAAACCAGAAAGAAAAGATGCTTTATCTATATGAGCATGAATTTTGACAGATAAAATATAATACAAATATGCTGTAAAGATACTAACACCTACCTATACCTAATTATCTTCTTTTGCCATTTATTACTGGTCAAATACAATAAAAACAAAGACTGTGATTAACGGGTTTTAAGTTGATAAAGAAATAAAGCTGCTTGATGTTGTGAAATAGAACAGTTTACGATTCATGAAGTGTTGAACCGATTTGTTAAGACACGACTGCTCCGTTGAAAACAAAGCTCTGAGTCACCACATGATTCATGTTTAATTTCATAACCTGTTATGAATCACGTGAGAAGACGACGTCAAGATCATGACTGAGCATGCTCACACCGAGCCTTACAGCGGCTTTAATTAGTCATTAAAACACCTACACTTTCATTGAACATGTAGAGAAGAAAAACTCAATGACCTCAAGTGACCTTAGGATGGGTCTGTTGTATCGTAAATAAAAGCAGGGGGATCTGAGGTCTTCTGAAGATATTTTTAGGCTTTTTTTTTCTCCTTTAGTAGAGACAAGAAAGATGCGACAAAAGACCTGGACCAGGAATTGAACCAAGGTCACTGTGACGAGGGCCACAGTGGGAAAAAAAAAATTATGTCCAATATTTATTATTATTATTATTATTATGAGAAAAAAGTCAGAATTCTGAGATTAAACTTATAATTTTAAGAAGAAAGTCAGAATTCTGAGATTAAAGTAGGAATTTTGACTTTTTTTCTCAGAATAATAATAAAAAATGTATATTGGACCTTCATTTTTTTTTCTCCAGCGGCCCTAATCCTCTTCTGTAGGCCTTGGACTATGGAGGATGTGATGGAATTGATGCAGTGCTTTGTAGGTTTTCGGCGTCATTATGTAAATATGTCATATTCTTTTTCAGTATATTTGAATTCCAGTGGTCTAAGAGAAAACAAAAAGTCCAAAAATAATCTTAATAATAATATAAACTAAGAAGATAATTTAGAGTCATTACATATAGGGTATTATGTAATTATTTTCCTTGAGATCCTGTTGGGTCTGTATGTGGAACCTGAACTAAAACCACTTCCACAGTCTTGACTGTTAATATCTTCAGTGTAATTTCTGCACTTTGTAAATTCGTCCCACGGCCTGGATTGGAAGCTTTGGTGGACCAGGTTTTGACCCGCGGGCCGCTAGTTCGACTCCTCTGATCTACGAGAACAACAGGGACCTCTGCGCCCATGACGGTCACTTCATGAAATCATCCAGACTAACGAGCAGTTGTTGGTTTTGTCCGTCCTGTGCTCACCTGCTCACTGCCCAGCGTCCCCGTCCCCGAACCCAGAGCTCGGCCTCCGAACAGGGGGCTGCTGGTGTCGCTGTCCCCTCCTCCCAGACCTCCATCGGGGGATTCCAGCACCGTGGCCACGTGGTTCATAGTAGCATGAGGGTTGGAGATCACAGTGGAGTTCTTCATGTTTTCAGCTGTGGTGACTGGGGCCTGTTTACTGGGCTTCCCCCCAAATAACCTGAAGATTAGCAGCGAATTAGAGGAAAAAAAGGCAGATTAATGAGGTTTTAGGGCTAATCTCTGCATTCCACCACACAAAACATACTCCAACTAAATAATAACATAAAAGCAATAATGAGAGGGAGAAAATAGTTTATGCGGTGGGTCCAGAAAGGTCTGCAGAAAACAGAACCATACAATGAGACACATTAGGGTTTCAGGGAATCTGAAGTATTCAGCGTTTGAGGTGTAATAAGTCACTTTATTCAGTCTACTTTTGTTTGGACATGTTGCATAAGTCACCACATCAAATTAGAAGAATCTCAATGCATCCTGTTTTTAAGTTTACTTTGTATATATATCCTACATAACCTGTATATATCCTATATTACCTGTATATATATCCTATTTTACCTGAACATACCCTATATTGCCTGTATATATCCTATGTTACCCATATATATATCCTGTATTGCCTGCATATATCCTACATTGCCTGTACACATATTATTTATTACCTACACAATTTCTATATTATTAGT
>JAPQRP010000019.1:2925107-2941704 GCA_037367295.1 Apogon hyalosoma
ATACCCTATATCGTGTGTATATATCCTACATCACCTGTATATATCCTATTTTACCTGTATGTACCCTACATCGCCTGTACATAATCCTACATCACCTGTATGTGTGTGTGTATGTATGTATATATATATATATATATATATATATATACACACACACACACACTGCCTGTATCTGTCCTATGTTGTACATATTTCTTGTCTGTAGTATAAATAGCTTTTTGTATATTTTAGTAGCAGTTAATAGTATTTTAATGGGATTTGTATATTTAATGTTTTTAATCTGTGTATCTGTAGTTTTTGTATATTACTTATATTTTTTAGTATTTTATGTGATATTTTTATACAGTCTTTTGCCCTTTAAGTGTTTGCTGCTAAACAAAGCTCATAAATGGAATTTCATTGTTTCTATAATGACAATAAAATTCTATTCTATTCTATTCTATTCTACTGTAACTCTAAAAACCAATTTGTCTGATAGAGTAGGTTATTTTTCTTCCAAGTTTGGACTCAGTTTCTTCTTTATCCTTCACTGATTAGCTTTAGCGTACGGTTGTTGCGTGTTCTCATCTGTCAATGACATGATGCAAAAACCACACCAATTATTTCCATGAAAATTGGTAAAAATAACGCAACAACCCTGGTTGAAATTTAAATGTTGGCGCAGAGCCATTAAAGGGGGCGGGGTCTGGAGTTGTTTTAGACTCTCTTTAACCCTGCAGAATCCCGGTGGAAACTAAAGGTAATGAAAAAAAGAGGAAAACATAGGTAATAATTAGTGGTTTGCTTGTGGTTGTGTAATACTGGAGAAGAGCGGACTGTTGGCGTTAGCAGAGCTCTGCGCTCTGCGACTGCAGGACAGTTCTATGTTTGAGGACATTCCTTAAAGCTGCAGCGCTTGGAAAGTGCTTGTGCAAAAATTCTATAGTTTCCTTACAGTATACTTTAATTCAAATGAAACAAAAAGTCCACCTTATTCTCTTTGTGTTTTCAGACAGGTAGGGGTTAAAAATGCAGCTTCACTTTTCTGTCAAAGTATGAAACGGCATCAGGTCATTTATATGTACAGTGGTGTTCAGCTCATGTATTTATGATATATTTGCTTAAAAATCACTCTTAACCTTCCGGTAACCAGGTGAGCATATTATGCACACTTTGCACTTAATGTTATAAAAAGTCATATCATTATTATTATTTTTTTTTATTGAAATAGGTTAGAATTCAAAAGTTGTTAATTTTTGCATGATTTTTAAAATTCTCACCCAGATACTAAAACGGAAAATTACTACACTAACAGCCTTTTCCCTAGTGAGTAAAAAATACACATTGACACATTTTAACATTTAGCATTTGACCTAGCATCAAAAATAATAATGCCTATTAACCAACGATACTGTTAATCACTGACATATGCCAGGCTGCAAAAAAAAAAAGTAATCAAATTTTTATGTAATATATTGAAAATTATTTTTTTGTGTTTTCTGCATTAAAAATGTGGTTTGTTTACATTACAAATGTGGCATTTAAAAGGGTAAAAATATCACAGTTATTGAGTGTTTAGGATTTTTGTTTATGGCTGAAGCTGATTAAATACAAAAAAAATATCTGTAAAAAAAAAAGTGAAACATTTACTACGGCACCAAGCAGATCACGCGCTTTTGGTGGTTCTGAAGGACCTCTGCGGACCGGATACCAGAGGGTTAAGGCATTGAAGTATTATTCCATTCGAGCCCACATGCTCCCTTCTGCATGTGCTCTGTTCCATAGAGGTCAAAACCGGATGTTACAGCAGATAATGAACACATCCAAGACATGACGTGTTGAAACTGTCAACAATTTACTTTATTTTTTCTTATTAGCAATGAACAAAAAAAGTCCTTTGCGTCTGTTTGTGTCCGATGCAGCCACACCTTTAGAAACACAAAAAAGATTTTTCTGCAAAAATATTTCATGATACTATTTGAGACTGTGTAAACCTTTAAGGGTGTCCGTAAACTTTTTCCCACTACTGTATAATGAGTCTTTTGATTTGGACTGAGAGGAGAGATCTGCAGGAGGAGGATCTGTATCTGGCATCATTTCCTCCTGGTTTTACCTTAAAAGTATGGATTTTTTTCTCGTTTAAAAGTGAAAAGTTGCAAAACTAAAAAGGTCACGGGGTCAAAAAATCCATCTGTATTTGTGCTCCGGGGCTATGAATATTAAGATGAACTTAGAGGCTAATTTCATGGAAATATTCATGGCTGTTCTGGATCAAAGAACACATTAAAAACAGCAGCGTTGTTATTTTCCGCCTGAAACAATGATAGTAGGAGGTCTGTAGTCGGGAAAAGGTAGAGTCACACACACACGCACACACACACGCACACGCACGCACACGCACACACACACACACACACACACACACACACACTCACACACACTTTCCCGCTGTTAATCCTGGTTTAGAGTTAAATGCTGGGCTGTAATGACTGCAGCCTTTGAGGAGTTATCAGTTCCTCTCAGTAATGAGGGCACAGTGCTGAGGTAAGACTCAGCTCCCATTACGACGTACCACACCCTCCATACCCCGGCCCTCACCCGCCGCCGCCGCCACCACCACCATCATCACTGGGGCTTGGCAGCCGATCAGCTGAGCTAAAGACCTGCCTTTCACAACGGCCTGGTTTCACCTCAACAAGCCCACACGTGTGATCCTTACTCAGCGCTGCTTATCATTTACTCTGACTATGTCATTACTGTGTCTTTAAATGGACTTCTGTGTGTGTTCAAGTTCAAGCCCATGCAGGTGGATCCCACTCATCGCTTCGCCGTCGCTGTGTCTGCAGGATTAGAGGTGATCAAATGATGTGAGGGTAGATGGTTTCATATAATTGCCAAGCAAAGTAAAAGTGAACTTTCACAGTATTGCAAAACACAAAGAATGAGAATCGGGTACATTTGGGTCTGGTCATTTAAAGTGTGGTGGGGTCAGAAGGTGGCGCTAGAGTGGACGTTACACTTGATTCTAGAGGGCCAAGCAGAAGCAAGAAGAAACCTGAAACCGAAGCCAACGAGGAGCCGTCACAGGCTGCAGTAAATAGAATGTCCACTAGGGGTGGATCCAAAAGAGAGTCAAGGGTCATCGAGTTCACTGGAGATTCATTCCAGTACCCAGAGGAACCTCGATGCATTAGCGGATGTTAGCGTTAACATGCATTGAATTCTATGGTCTGTGTGCTAGCCGCTAATTAGCTCAGGAAACTGTTATTAGTGTGTTTGTACATTTATACAGTTATCAACACAACTGTATGTGTTAACATTTATGAAGGATCTGAAAGGACCTAAAGGGTTTAATATGACGCTAGTAGAGGAAGGGGGCGGGGTTTATTATGAGACTGGTAGTGGATGTGGGTGGGGTTTTCATAAAATATTAACACCGTCCTCCGTGTCCACTCAAAGTCAGTAATTTCACCACTTGGCGCAATGATCAATGCAATACGAAGCTAAAACAAAACACAACTGCAGGTGAAATCAGCTGTGTGTCCTTTTCTGTCCAATATCACTTGTTCGTGAAGAACGAGAATCAAAGAGCTTTGCACAAAATGGATCCTGAGTCCTTTATCAGCTTCTGTAAATCTTCTTAACACCTGAAAAACTCCAAAAAACTCCAAACACACTAAAAATAAACACAAACGTAACTGAAATATGCACTAAACTAACACTCAGGTGTGTGTGTGTGTGTGTGTGTGTGTGTGTGTGTGTGTGTGTGTGTATTTTCACCTGCGTAGTGTTGGGGATGAAACTTGTTGTCGTCCGGTCAGAGGAACGGTCGCCGCCCCTCCGCCCTGCATCGCTCCACTCCTCAGGTTGTCTATCTCAGACACGCCCTTTTCCCGGTCCGTCTGATTGGTCAGCAGGCCCGCGGTGCCGTTGCCCTTAGCGATAGTCATGTTGTTTTTGTGCGATGTGACGGACAGCACGGCGGCCTCGATACTGCTGGTGGACGAGCGGTTCCCGTTGCGGGCGGCGGCGCCGGAGCGGCTGGGCCTCGGGAGGCTGCGGTACTGCAGCGTGGAGCGGGCGCTCATGGGAAGGAAACCGTCGTCATGGTGACCCAACGAGCCTCCGTCCTGCCCGCCGGCCTTCAGCCCTCCGGTCAGTGAACGCGCTCCGGATTTGGGCAGTTTCCCCAAAGTGGCTGAGCCGCTGGTGATGGTGGCCCCGCTGGCGGTTACCATGGTTACCATTCCAGATCCCTGCTTCTTGAAGCCGAATGTGCTGGTGGGCGTGCGTGAGGACAGGGTGTGCGTCTGCGTCTGCGGGTCGGAGATGGTGTGTGTGAGGGCGTTCGTCGTCGGCGTGCGACTGGTGGAAGCCGATTTCTTCGCCTCGTCACCGCTGCTGCGTCCGGCGTCCGACGGCGAGCGGTGGAGACCGTTGGCGCGAGGAGACAGACGACCCTTCTCCGACACTTTGACGTCATCTGTTTTACCTGCAGAAACACAAAATGAGCCATCAGTGAATGTTTTCACTGTGAGATCACTGCCAGGAGAACCTGAGGGGAGGAAACTTTATCTCCAACGTGTCAACTTCTCAGCAGCAAATGAAAGGAACCTTTTTTCCACTGTTTATCCTAAAGTGTTCATCGTCTGACTGTTTAACTCAGGAGTAACCGTCAGAAAATCCAGCTCCTGATGTGAACACTGAAGGGGGAAAATGGCCACAAATTTGAATAATTACAGTGTATGAACCCATAAAGACCCAAACATTCACCTTCAACCAGAACCATCTGCTGATCTAAACTGTTTAATCCCTGCTGATCCACTAATCCTATCAATACATGTCAATAATTGGTGTAAAATGCAGTTTGTCGTCTTTTCACGGTCCTCAGATATGACCCATTTGGACATTCAGAGGTTCCGTAGTTACCGTGGAAACACTGTCATCTTCTACAACATTGATTCCCCAGTGAAACCCATGGAGTTCGACAAATGCAAAGGTTGGAAATGCTTGTTTTCCGTTCAGTTATTGGTATATTTTGCTGAAAAATTTATCTTTTTCTTCAGTTTTATCTGCTTTGATATAATTTGCTATAAATTACTCTGAGGTTTAATGAACAACTGCATGATCAGTTAATTAAATATAGGAAAAAACGGGATTTACACTGAAAAAGGCAAAACCACTAGGAGGATATTATTAAAACGGTGGAAAAGCAGGAAAAGGTTAAAATGGAGAGAACATTTTATTTAGGAGTGGCTGTAGAAGTAGTACTGGGTCTTTATGGGTTAAGTTTATGTGATGGTTTACTCCAAATACTTTTTCAATAATGTGTTTCTTAAGGTTTGCTCTAAAGACTGAAAGATCCAGTACATGAACTCATTTTGTTGCTTATTTATGTTTATTTTTGTTAGTTTTCTTGCCCATTTTGTTCAGTTTTTATTATTTTTTACATATCTATCTATCTATCTATCTATCTATCTATCTATCTGACATTGTTTTCCATTATTTTGTCCATTTGCATTGTTTGTTTTATTCTTTTTGTTCATTTTTTTTCCTATTTTGTTCAGTTTTTATCATTTTTTACACATCTATCTATCTGTCTGTCTGCGTAATACTGTTTTGTCCATGTGTTCCTTGCTGTCAGAGCTGCGGTGTATACACACACACACACCGTCTGCATGTCAGTGTCATGGTTAAATTTACTCTGTTACCTGAACCGTGGGTCTTGAGGGCCACGGAGCCGCTGGAGCCGGTGCTACTGGTGCTTTTGGTCCTGGGGGACGTGACCCCGACCTGAGTGCTCATTCCTCTCCTCCAGGACCCCGTGTGGGACACAGAGGGGGTCTTCCTCCCCGAGCCGCCCTTGTCGGACTCATCTGAAATGTCAGAGGGGTTCCGGCGGCTCCACTTGGACCCCGGCTCCATCCTGACGCCGCTGTCGGAGCCGCCGTCTGGCCTCTTCACCTCGTCTCCAGACCAGGCCTGCTGCACCGCCGTGGACGCCGAGTGCTTCTCTGCATCCGTCACAGGCTGAAAACGCACAAGTCAAAGTCATTACTACTGAGGAAAGTGACTTTTACGACACGTTGTAGAGTTCCTCTAAAAGACTCTGTTTAACGACCACAACCTCCTAAAAATAGTTCCAATGTCCCTGTACGTCAGCGTCTTGTGCTCTTAAGAATCAATCCCCAGTTGAATGTGTGAGGTTGTCAAAACTGTGAACAAACTTTGCAGACACTGTTCCACATAAAAAATAAAAAAAAATGAAATGAATCTGACCAATAATCTGGAGAAGATTGTTGACACTGGTGACCTTGAGTTTGACCCTTCAACGTCACTTAAGGTCAAAGGTCACGGACCCAAATGAAAGTCCATATATGACTTCCCATCAGTGATCAATAGGAACTATATTGATATCTGTAACCATTTCCATGTTATAAACCATTAAAATACGGACCATTAAATGTAAAGGCACATTTGTAATATTTCAAAACATTTGCAAAAATAAAAAAGTAAATTTAAATTTCTAAAACTGTGAACGAATTACAGTCACAGAAAAAATTATTAAACCAACCTTTTTTTCTTCAATTTCTTGTTCATTTTCCTGCCTGGTCCAACTAAAGGTCCACTTGTTTGGACAAATATAATGATACCAACAAAAATAGCTCATAGCAGTTGAATTTCAGAGCTGATATCTATCCATTTAACATGTTTTCTTGATCATAACCCAAATCACATCAGTTCTTCCATCAATATCTATGTCACAGTGCTTTTATTTATTCCATGTTTTCTTTTCTGTCTGTTTTAGTCACATGATCCACACAGGAGTTAGAACTGGATTGAATAAACACTGTTTTTGATGACTTTGGATGGTCTAATAATTTTTTCCGCGACTGTACGTAGACTCTATGTCCCAAGGAAGCTACATAAAAAACTGAAATGAATCTGAGCAGTAGTTTCATCACAGAAAATGTTTGAAGAAATTTCTAATGATGGAGATGCCGGTGAACTAACGACCACCTGAGGCGTTTGTCACGAAGCTGCACATTCTAATAACAAGGCAGGAACAGTTTCTGCTTCTGCTCGGATGTTTTTTCTCTGATGTCACAGGTTATAATCTCAGAGGTGGAAGAAGTATTCAGATCATTTCCTTCAGTAAAAGTACTGACATGCTGGGAAAATATTACAGTCAGTTAAATGTTTTGGGAACTCCATGAATGATTTTTTTTTTTTTTTTGGCTTGAATGCGATTTATTTTTTTTAAATAAAAGTCTTTGAAACATATGGTTTTAATGTAATGAAAAACAAACAACAACTTTGGAAGCAAATATTACTAAAACAAAATATAATTTATAGCATTTAAAGTATGCTTTAAGTAAATCAGTGTTACCTAGACTGTGTTTTGATATGTTTGTTTTTTTTTTTTTTTAACTTTACATTCAGCTGTACGGTGTAAGATGACAGATCATTTTGCCAATTTGTTAAGTAAAATAAGTAAGTAAAATGTATTTATATAACACTTATCACAGAGAAAACCACCCAAAGTGCTTTACAGATTAAAAAGATGCAAGACGGCAACACACAAAAAGAATACTAAGCGCAAAAACATAAAATATGAAATTCTAAAATACCCGATAAAATCAAGGAATACCCAGAAAAGCAATAGAATAAAGATGCCTCTTAAAAATGTCCACTGTTAAAATACTATATTAGGATGAATGTGTTTGGTTGGTTATTTCTACGGTGCTTCTATGTGCAGAGGCTGGGTTTTGGGTTTGCTTGTGTATTCCTGATGGTGTAATGTTTTTCTTTCTTTCTTTAGCTTCACCATATCCATCATGCATCACTTCAGTTAAATATTACTGTGTGTTTTCTGTATGTTTTTAGGTGGACGTACGGTTGTAATTTCTACTTTCTGTAACTTCTGCTGCTGCTGTTTAGGCCAGGACACTCTTGCAAAAGAGATTTTTTAATCTCAACGAGTCTTCGTTTTTTTTTTTTTTTCCGCTGAGTCTTGATTAAATAAAGGTTAAATAAAAAATAAACTGAACAACCGATAAGATTGCTTGATTCCTGGAGGTCTGAGGCTCCAGTTAGAACAAAAGCTTTATTTGAGGTGAAACACATTCAACTCTTTCACTAAATGCACAAAAAAGAAATCCATGCTGTCGCTCTATAAAAAGAAAACCATCTATCAGGGGTTAAAGTGTAACTAACACACAATAGCAGCTGCTTGTGCAGGCAACAGCGCATACACGTCTGTCAGACCTTTAACCCATAAAGACCCAAACAGCCACCAGCGACCACAAGCATCTACGGATCTAAACTGTTTAATACCTGTTGATCCACTAATCCTATCAATACATGTAAAAAAAAAAAATTGGTGTAAAGTGCAGTTTGTCGTTTTTTCACGGTCATCAGATATGACCCATTTGGACGTTCAGAGGCTCCGTAGTTACCGTGGAAACACAGTCATCTTCTACAACATTGATTCACCAGTGAAACCCATGGAGTTGGATCAATTTACACATTAAATAATAAATCAAATGAATAAAAATGTGCAAACTAATACATAACACGACAAAATAAGCACAGAAATGAACTAGAATAAAGTAAAAAAGAATTTAAAAAAAAGAAACAAAATGAACAAAAACAGCCAAAGTGAAAAAATCTTATTAAAGTTAATAGTGCATTTACATATTTTAGTCCTTCTCAGGTTTCATTTTATACTGATTATATATTTTTTTTCTGCAAATGATATTGAAATTTTGTGAACAGTTCCATAAACTACAGTTCTAAGCTAAAAAATGTGCCTATCTGAAAAATGATAAAGTGGGTGACACTTTAATTTTTGACACTGATGTTCACTTTGGCTTGATCTGACCCATATGGAGAAAAAAAATCATTTGGGAACTGCCCCAAAAGTAGCGCTGGGTCTTCATGGGTTAAACCCTGTGGATGCGAGTCCTATCAACGCTGCGTGTTCCGAGCAGACGACAGACGACGCAGATGTTATTAACCTGCACCAAAAGCCTCTTTGTCCGCTCTGCTGTTTTGTGTTTTTTTTTATACACCTTAATAACAGACACGTGTCACATGACTAACCGTCTGTGTTTGTGGGAATCAGCTGACCTGGTTATCGCACCGATCACTTTCCTGAAGCGCAGAGGCTTTTAATCAGTATTTAATGATCTGATCCCAGAGTCAACATGGCTGCTAGTGTTGTGGGTTCACAGCTGCGCCGCCAGAGGAATATTACAGTCTCACATTCCTGTCTGAAAACTGAGGAATGCTGGGAGTGGACCGACGGCCATGCAGGATGTATGAAAGTAGGACACCGGATCAGGATCTGTGCACCCCGCTCATATTTTCAATATTATCTCTCAGACGATGTTCCAGCCGAAGCTAGTGAAGGTTGAGTTACCGAACAGAAAGAAAGAAAAAAAAAAAACAAAACTTTTCTTCCTTTTTATATCTTATGTTTCACAAGTGTGTATTTTCTATTTTCTGTCTTCCCTGCGCTTTGTTTTTGTTTCTACTGTCAACTGTGCAACTTCCCCCTGGTGCAATCAATAGAATCTTATCTTATAAATAAACAGTAATAAAACCAACTTAGCCTTGGTTTCTTTTACCAGATACAGTAAGAACTGAACGTGCATCAAACACATCTCTAGGCTTTGGTTGAAAATGTTCTAAATCTATTCCATTGTGTTCACTTTGTTGCATCTTTTACACCATTTTCATCGTCAGTTTTTTCATCTTTTTCATTTTGTTGCGTCTTATACATCACAATCATCTTGTTATACAGATCACATGGATTTCCTCTTTTCACACTTTGTTGCATCTTTCACATTGTTTTTGTCTTGTTTTGCGTCTTTTACATAGTTTCATGTTTTATTCTATTGCTCTGCAGGTATATTTTCAAGTTGTTCTTTTGTCGTATTTAATATTAACCTCCTGAGACCCAGCAGTGCATTTATGTCCTTTCTAGGGGACAAGAGTTTCACAACTTTACGCAAAAAAAACAAAACCGTTGTCCACTGCAGGGGGTTAATATTAAAAAGGGCAAAAGAGCAACTTGAGTTTATACCTGTAGAGCAACAGAATAAAACACGACCAAAACTACGTAAAAGAAGCAAAACAAGACAAAAACGATGTGAAAGCTGCAACAAACAAAGTGCGACAAGAGGAAATCGGTGTAATTTATATAACAACGTGATGTATAAAATGAAACAACATGAAAAAAAAACTGATGAAGAAAACAGTGTAAAAGATGCAAGAAAATGACCATGATGTAATAGATTTAAAACATTTTCAACCACAGCATCAAAATAAAAAAAAAAATAAATAAAAAAAAGTACTTTAAAACTGTTGCATTCAAATAAAGAAGCCTAAACATTCAAATGCAGATTCCACGTGGACCTGCTGATCCAGAATCCCAGCGTTTCGTCACAAAGGCTCCAAACCTGAGATGAAACCGTCTAATCCCACCGGGGTCAGAACAAAGCCTGTACAGTATCGGTGTGGTCTTACCTGTGCGTTGAGGCCTTTGCGTTGCGCTGCAGGCGTGTTGGCGTACGAGGAGATGGAGGAGCTGGTGTTGATGTCATCCGTGTCGATGTTGTCGCTGATGCCGCTGCTCACGGAGCTGCTGTCATCCCAGCTGAAACACGCACAGATGGAGAAGGTCTGGTTAGGAAGATGGACACGGACCACATGGATCCAGTTTAACCCGAAGTCAGTCGAACCCAGAGCATGATGTGCATTTGCCGATACAACACATGCACAGTAAGGACATTAGGATTTTATTAGATGTCTTATTTATTGCTACTCATCCATTTCTTTTGTGGCACCGAAGAGGATAAGCTCTAACCAGTTTCATTGAAAAACAATTGCACGATGACAATAAACCTATTCTACTATTATTTTAAAATGTTGTTATAGCATTGTATTATGTATAGGGCTGTCAAAATTTGATTTCTTCTTTATTTGCATCATGTAAATGACAATTTGAAAACAGAAATGCAAATAAATGATAATCAAAAGAATGAAAACAAAACAAAATGGTAAAATAAAACTGCAGCGTCTCAAGCTTCAAAATTTACATGAGCGAAAAGGAGTAGGAAGAAGCATAAACTTATCTAATCCAACCCCTTCGAACCTTTTCATACAAACAGTGTCCCAATGTTTCAGCAGTTTTGAAACATGTACATTTAGTCGCTCATCCATATTCACACATTCACCAACCCATTGCACAATTGATCTCTAAATAACAAACACCTTTTGGAGTTTATTTATCAATATGCCTCTGGAAAATCATTTCTTTATGCCTCTTTTTAAACACAATCATACAGGAAATCTGTTTTAGTTCTGCACTCTGTCTATTCCACAGTTTAACTCCCCTAACAGTGATGCAAAAGCTTTTAAGTGTTGTACGCACGCTTCTAACCTCCGAAATTAATGCATTAACGCGGATTAATCCATCATCATGATTAATCTGATTACACATTTTAATGCAATTAACCCATCTGCAGCCCAGAATGACTCTGAACGTCTCTGCCAACACATTCGGGTCAGTTTGTCCAAGTCGAGTTACCGTCGCGCATGAACAAATGGTCAGTGGATCCGACAGTGACAGGCAGCAGAACCAACCCATACAGATGGAAGACGCTGAACAGCAGGTCGGTTCTGGATGGAAATACTGAGTCTGTTTACTCGTGCAAAATGAAATGGGATTAATATAGATGAAAAATGAATGATATTTAATTGAAGTTAATCCACAGCAACCCTGTGATTAATCTGATTAAAAATTCTAATCGTTTGACAGCACTAATAACGTATGAACCCTTTATCGAGTAAGTGACTGTTTTTGGTAATTTCCCCATAAATTACAAGACAGTGACAGCAACAGTTAGAGGGAGTCAACAATCTCAGGTCCAGTGTGGTTTACGGGGTCTGTAAGGTCCAAAATACATGTTCCTTTCACCTTACACTTGTACTAATGGGAACTTCTTTAACTGTTATTTTCTACATAATAAAACATTTGGACACATTTCACACACGTATACATTCTTGTTATGTCCTTCAATAACACAGTAAGGTTGAAATTTTGAATTTCAGAGTATTTTTTAATCAGTGTCCTATAAAGGGTTAAGATATAATGTATTATTATACAATGTATTGGATGGATGGATGGATGGATGGATGGATAGATGGATAGATACTTTATTAATCCCGAGGGAAATTCAAGTATTCAGCAGCTATTATTACATATATGATTATGAATAATACACTGTGATATACAATATATATCATGTATATACTGTTGGCTTGGAAAGAGTTTATTTTTGATATGTGGAATATTTCTGCAGAGTTATTATGATTATTATTGATTTATTTATTTATTACAATTTATCCACAATTTCCACTAAACCAACACAGTATTTAAATCAACACTTTCCATCCTCATCCTGACAGTGAACAGACTGTGATGATATGAGGTTTTTCTGGGACTGAAAAGCCTCAGTTTGAGGCCTAATCTGAGCCAAATGTAAGTCACAGACAGACCCCACCTCCTGATCTTTACCATGTGAATAATAACTAGTGCGAACTTCAGTATTAAATGGTGTGCAGTTGAAAAATGTGTCATCTGCAGGAAAACGAATAAGCAATTAAAAAAAACACACAGAGAAAAGAGCCGGATCCAGAGTTTCTGCCGCCTGCGGATTCTTCTGTCTGTCTTTGTTGGTCATCTAAACTGACCGACTGTTTCACTGCACACAACTACACACACAGACACACACATGCACACAGTGAATGGGGTTGTCTATCACACGAACAAAGACTCCTCGGAGGGATGACATCATGGTGCGTTCGAGTGTGTGTGGTGTCCAAATAGTCCCGTCTGAACACAGCAAACAAACCAGACCGTTCATGGCGGCTGTATCTATTTGTCAACATGTGAGTCCGTCTGTCTGCGTGGACGTGTGTGTCCACTGATGGTCTACAGGGGACCGGAAACCAGGCCGGATGGTAAACACGGCTCTGAAAGGACCAGAGGGAGGTGATGGAGATGAGCGGAGCGGGCCTGGCACCCAATGACGCAAAGACACACAAAACTCTGTGTTTCAGTGGGTTTGAGCTGACAAACTGGGACTGTTTTATGACGTCCTTCACCTTCAGCTAATCTTTAAGCCCCTGATTTCATGACTTGTATTAACAACACATGGATTTTGTCCTTTTTATGTCTCCATAAAGTAAGAAATACACTCTGACCTGCTGTTGTTGAGCTATCTGGACTTTATAGGCATCGAGGGAGAGATCACTTAAAACGAATGACACACAAAAAAGCCCAAGAAAGAAACAACAGAACACGAACGCTTGTGTCTCTAGTTCATGGGTGTCAAACATAAGGCTCCTGGGCTAAAACCGGGCCACCAAAGGGTCCAATCTGGCCCATGGGATGAATTTGTCATCTGCAAAAATGTCACTAAACATATTAACAATCAAGGGCGTCAAAATCACTTTAGTTCAGGTTCCACATACAGACCAACGTGATCTAAAGTGGATCAGACCAGTGAAATACCATCATAATAACCTAGAAATAATGACAACTACAAACTTTGGTATTTGTTTTAGTGTAAACACTGCAAAAATCTAAATCTGACCAAGTGTATTTGTGTCATTTCTAGTCCAAATATCTCATCACACTTTAAATCAGACACAATCACCTACAGAGGAACGTTTCAGTGAGATATAAGAACTGATTTATAGACAACAGATCTGGAAAATCTGATTTAAGAAATCTGAACAAGATAATTTTCACTTCTACCACTGACAGATTTTATTATCTTTTTTTTTGTTTGTTTTTGCTTAATTTCAGATTTTTTTTTTTTTTGCTTAATTTTAAGATTGTTTGCTTAATTCAAGCAAAAAAAAAAAAATCTGCCAATGGAACAAGTGAAAATTATCTTGTTCAGATTTCTTAAATCAGATTTTCCAGATCTATTGTCTATAAATCAGTTCTTATTTCTCACTGAGAAGTTCCTCTTCAGGTGATTCTGTCTGATTTTAAGTGTGATGAGATATTTGGACTAGAAATGAGACAAATACACTTGGTAAGATTTGGATTTTTTCCAGTGAAACAAGTAAAGGTACATGAAAATGTTTACATTTACAAACTATCCTTCCACAAAACATGTGAATAACCTGAACAAATATGAACATCATCAAGTAAATAGTAATTTTAACAACATTCT
Source organism: Apogon hyalosoma (assembly GCA_037367295.1). Classification (NCBI taxonomy): domain Eukaryota; kingdom Metazoa; phylum Chordata; class Actinopteri; order Kurtiformes; family Apogonidae; genus Apogon; species Apogon hyalosoma. Next base: position 2,939,345 of record JAPQRP010000019.1, read on the forward strand.
GCAACTCAGACTAAAACCAGGCTTCACTTTTCAACTTGTTTTTTTTTTCTGGGCAAAATTCTGAGTCAAAGACAAAGTGACATCTATTTGTAAGACTGTATTGTCCATGTTCATTCATCATCTCAACTTGCTTTATCCTCACCAGGGTTGTGGGGGTCACTAGAGCCTATCAAGACTGTATGTGTTACCGTATCTAAATCTGAAACCATGACGATAATGATGATCAACAAACTCTAATTTTCACACAACAGCAGTGCAAACATGCGTGAAGTTACATGTTCTTTTGTTGATTTTTGAAAAGTTTTTTACAGTTTGGAAACTGGACTGTTGAGCTCTCATACTTCATGGATAGAAGGAATGTCTACTGGTTTTTCCTTTCTTTGTCACCTGTTAACGTCATACACTAAATAGACAAAAGTATGTGGACACGTTGAATCCAGGTGTTTCTTTTCTTAACAGGGGTCTGGGATACAAAACAGTAATGACTAATGTCAGAATATAGTTTTATATTGGGATAAATATCATTGCATTGGTTATCTTTGCTTCCAAAATACCTCAGAGATGGTTTTGACTTAAAGCTGCATTTTTCATCAAATCTGTAAAACATGAGTGAAAGCCTAAGTATCACGAATCCGAACCAAACCGAAACCAAACCATCACTTGAGTTTTTTCCGGATTCCACGCAGCCGCAGTATGGCCGCAGCAGCAACCAACACGAAATGGCTTCATTGCTTGATGCTGCTGCGGCTGCGTGGAATCCTGAAAAGGTCCCCGTGATGGTTTGGTTTCAGTTTGGCTGTAAACAAATGGACTGGTTATGGTGGCGTACACTTCGAAGTTGTTGACCGTGAGGGAAGTGATTCAGCTGTGTAATCACAGAAACACTAACGGATTCGCGATACTTAGGCTATCACTCGGGTTTTACAGATCTGATGAAAAATTGACAACGAAAGTCATACGCAGCTTTAATTTCTCTCCACACTCATTTTTTTTAAAATCCTTGTCTATGATTTTAAATGCTCTACCTTTACATTTCTGAAATATTTTCATGCTCTGACTCTAAATAATAATTTTCTATGACAACTAACCATCTACTTTCTTCAAATCTCACTTTAGAAAATATCTCCCATTAAGCTTTATGGAAATATTGATGTTTATAAACTATATGGACTCTGCAATTTTGTTGCACAACTGGTGTAATGACAATAAAGCCTATTCTATTCTATTCTATTGGGACACATCATGTCTACAGCTGTAACATGTCCTGTTCATGCTGATTTGAGATAAAAACATCTATATTTAACATGTTTTAAATACTTTTGTCCATATGGTGTATCATACTTCATGGATAAAAGTAATGTCATCCTGGTTTTTCCTTTCTTTGTCACCTGTTAACATCATAGATCTGACGCTAAAATCATCATTTACAGTCTACTAAACCCTGCAGAAACCTCCCAGTCAGTAATAAAGTTCAACATGCAGTTCCACTTGTTTCTCTGAACTCACATAAATCTCCCAGGTTTTCGTTTCCTACGTAACAGTGCAGAGTCAGTGCGGTGCTGCCCGGCAGCTGACATGAAAGTCCCGAAAGTTTCCCACCAGCACATGAAGACCACATCGTAATTATGGCTTAAAAAAGCTAAACAAAAACAAAGAATGTTCAATGGCACAAATCCCAGACTCAGATTACCACCGAAATCTAATCAGCTGCTGCTCGGCGTGGGCTGCCAAGTGCGCTTTCAGCAAAGGCTTTGTGATCAACCTGACGGACGGAGGCTCCTCTGTCCAGGGAAGGAATACGCGGAAAGGACACGGACGGGCTGAGAGGTGAGCAGAGATTTAGACTGACCGCAGCCGTCTGAAGTCCACACCGGCCGCAGGGAAAGTCCCCAACACATGCACGGCACTCAGAGACAACGACAAGATGTGAAGGAGCACACGCTTGCAGAGCTGCAGATCTGAAAACGCTTCCTGAAAACACACTCTGCGTCCTCGGTGTTTCTGTACATACGTGCGTGTCATCTACCTGGTCAGGGCGCCCGGGTTGCCGTGGGAACCAGAGCGCTGGGGGAAAACGCCGAGCTGGACCGAGAGCTTCATGACTCCATGCCACTGGGAGAGTTCACAGACACAAACCTCTCCCACTCCCACCCTCACTCCCTCTCCTCCCTCTCTCTCTTTGTTTTCCTGTGTTCGTCTCTCTCTCTCTCTCTCTCTGTCTCTCTCTGTCTCTCTCTCTCTCTCTCTCACTCTCTCACTCTCTCGCCCCGCTGGCCCTGTTCCCGGATCCAGCTCCTTTGTCACTCTCTGCACTGATGCTTCATCCCTCAGGCTCCGTTCGACTATCTCGCTCTCCCTCT
>JAPQRP010000019.1:2996617-3015091 GCA_037367295.1 Apogon hyalosoma
AGGGTTCCCATTCAAACTGGAGGAACTATTAGGGTCCAAATACACAAAGACAGGAACCACAGACTAAGAAAAGTGGGGTTAGATCAATATGAGCCCTTTAATGCACAATTCAGACTTTTTGATGAAATCAGATTTTTTTTTTGTGTGCTCGTTCATATTACATTTTAAACGTGACTTCACTCAGTTTTGAGTATGAACTGAATGCGACCCTGAAGTGACCCGCATGCGCAAAAGAGGTCCTGACGTAAAGCGACCACGCAGACACGCACTGTGTTTAAAGACGTACGTTTGTTTTTCCCGCTGCTCCTCCCCCTGGGGCACAGAATTGTGACATTTGTCGCATTTCAATGATGTAAAGGTCGGATAAACGCGACCTGGCCGTTCAGACTGAAGTCACATTGCAAAATATTGGATACATTTCTGATTTAGGACCACGAATGAAAGTAGCCTGGGTCGGATTTGAAAAAATTGAATTAGTGCGGTTCAAACTGTCTTTAACAGATCAAATACAGGTCACATTTGGTTTAAAAAAAAAAAAAAAAAAAAAAAAAGGATTTGGGCCACATTTGCCTGCAGTCTAATTCTAGAAGGACTTTCTCTGAAACCATCAACACTTCACGTCAATGGAGGACCGTAACTCTAACGCTGTAATAAAAAATAAATTAAAAAATAAAATAAATAAATAAAAAATAAATAAAAGCAATAATATCACACTGAAAATACTCCACTGAAAGTAAATGTTACAAATCCAAACCCTACTTAAGTTCACCCAATATTTATAAGTGATCATGTAAAAAGGGGCGGAGCTGGCACCAGGTGACCAATCACAGACATTGATTGGTCTAGATCTGCATATTTATCACAAGAACAAACTAAGGCGTAAGGAAAAATACACTAGAATGCACTAAAATAGACAAAAATACATAGAACATACACTACCATAAAAAAAACAGAAAAAAATTGGCAATTCTATTCACACAGAGGGTATCTCCAGGTTTGATGAAGCTAAGTTTATAACTTTTTAAGACATTATTCTTGCTGCCCTTGATCAAATTTCAGACCTGCCATTTACATAAATAGGCCTCATAGTTATTATACTCTAACATCCACAAAAATACACAAGTGATACACTAGAATGCAATAAAATACACAAAATAAATACACTAAAATTAACCAAAACATACAAAAAATACACCAAAATGTATTAAAACACACAAAATAAATACACTAAATACACAATCAACATATTTGCAGATTTGATTAAATCAAACTTCTCACTTTTTAAGATATTTCCCCTTTTTTAATACCTTTGAGTGTCAAATTTATGTATTAATTATCAACTTTAAGGAGAATTAAAGCTTTAATGTATAGGACAAATGTAAGACTTTTTAAGGATCTGTGGATACTTTCATTTAGGACCAAAAATCTGCCTTTAAACTGGACAGAAACACTGATTTGACCTTTATTATTATATTTATTGATGTCATTTGATATGACAATAGTTGTTATGAGAACACTTTTGGCCTTTTTACCCAGCTCTAGGGGCTGTTCAAGTGCTTATTCTTCAGTTGCATCTTAAAACTCTGTACAGCACGAGTTACATTCTTTGTATTGAAACTATGTTAAACTATATTGTCCGTATTTATATATAATTCTATTCTATATATGATCTCCCAATTACAGGGTCAGAAAAGTCCTTAATCAGCATCTCTTCAGATGTTCTAGTCTCAGTTCCATTCAATAATTAATTAAGAACAAAACAAACACAAACTGGAAATGGCTCCTGCATGATGATGTTTTGCTTCATGTGCAGAGATTTGTTAAAAATGACCAATACTGCGGATGTCATCAGAAAATAAACTGCAAAGTAGAATCAAAAGGCCACAAGGTGGAGTAAAGGAGTCAGTTCTTTACAGACCATGAGGGTTCTGAGGCTGAAAAAGACCGGCTTATTAAAACCAAAAAAAAAACAAAACACTTTTTTCCACTTAGATGAGTGATGTTCTGAGGGGAAACAAATGCTCATTCTGGTTTAAGAGCTCAAAACAGACCAGGAAGCACTTTTCCTTTAAATGACGGGTCTGAACATGTCCTCACTGAGGGTCACTGACCTAATGACCCCCTGCAGCCTTGGGCAAATCCTGGAATTAAAGTGCTCACGGGCGCTGATTCGCCGCTTGAGGAAACATATTGAAAGAATTTAAGTGTTTATGACTCAAGTGCTCAATTACTTTAAACATCAGAGATAAGATAAGGAGCAGGAGGAGACACCCAGAGGAGGAAAGCCCACAGACCACCCCTCTGTTCAGCCTCGGCCGTAAAAGCAGCCTTACCCGCTGTGGCCGTGCGTTAGCGTCTGTCCAGCTGCCTCCAGATAACATCGAGGTGTTTAGGGAAATCAACCCGAGCAGAGCCAAAGCTGCTTTCACGGGCCATCACACTCCTATATCTGTGTGTGTGTGTGTGTTCTGTGCATTAATGGTGCTCTACGACGGAGCAGAACATGCAATTACATGCAAGTGTCAGCGCTCCTCTGTGTGCATGTCTGTGCACGCATGTCAAGTTTGGAGAAGGGGAGGCGTGTGTTTGTTTCACTGTCAAACTTCAAACGCCTCAAATTCTGTAGGTTTAGATCAGCGGCGTCAAACTGTTTCATTCAGGTTCCACATTCGGACCAATTTGATCTCAAGCGGGTCAGACCAGTAAAATAATAGCAAAATAATAGCATAGCATAATAACATAATAACTTCAAAATAATCACAAATCCAACTTCTTTTCTTTGTTTTAGTGCAAAAAATTACATTAAACTGTGAAAACGTTTGCATTTACAGACTATCCGAACAAAAAAGATGTGAATAACCTGAAAAAAAAAGAAATTTCTTAAGAAAAATAAGTGCAATTTTAGCAATATTCTGCTGCAAATTTTCATTTCTATATGTGCATCAAAGACACAAAACATTTAGTAACAGGCAGAATATTGTTAAAACTGCACTTCATTTTCTTTAAAATTTCAGGCTGTTCATATTTGTTCTGGTTATTCACATTTTATTGTTAAAGGATAGTTTGTCAGTGGAAATATTTTCATCATTTTCTGTTATTTTTTTGCACTAAAACTGAGAAAAAAATTGGAGTTGTCATTATTTCTTAACATTAAACCACCAACACAATTCTGAGTTGTTATTTATAGGTTATTATGTTGTTATTTTACTGGAGATCACATCGGTCTGTATGTGGAACCTGAGCTAAAAAGATTTCTTCACCCTTAACTGTTAACATCTTCAGTGCAATTTTTCCACTTTGCAAATTCATCCCTCGGGCCAGATTGGAACCTTTAGCGGGCCGGTTTTGGCCCACGGGCCGCATGTTTGACACCCCAGGTTTAGACGACTGGAGCAGATCGAACAGCGTGACAAGCAAGAAAACAAGCCGTAAACGCATTAGAGGTGGCGTCGACGTTGTTTAGACATCACAAGTCCTCCTGACCGGTCACGAGACTCGGTTAGCCAGTGACCAAACCGCTGACCTGAAAATGCCCGATTTAAACACAGGTCACTCACGTATAGAAACAGGGAAAACAAGCCTGTCCATTAAAGCTTTAAGTGGAGAGAAGGCTTTTCACATGTGCTGCACAGGCTCGGCTTTGTGGAAACACTTCTCACTGCTCAGTCCGCTTTACTTTATTTACTGACACCGTCACACAGGCCCGTGTCACATACGGAGGTAAACATACTCCAAATGTCTGCTTTTGTTTCAGGGTAAAACGTCAACAGGTGATATATTTAACGCTGCGACTTATTAAAATGAAAACACCTGTGGTCGTTCCTGCGTAATAACCATGAATCAGGGTTGCAAAGTGTAAAAACTATGTGTTTGTATTTAACTTATTTTAATTTCATCGTTAAATTGGACTAAATCATGCACTAAACAGAGGACAAACTCTCTGTGATGTCAATTATTGGCTTATGAACTGCAATTTTAAAGCCTGCAGATGCACAACACAAACTTGTTTCCATTAAACCAACATGGCCGCCACCGTGGTGGTTTAATGGAAACAAGTGGGTAGAGTTGAAGAGCAGACTGACTGAAAACCCCGCCCACATCCTCTACCAGTGTCATAATAAACCCCGCCCACATCCTCTACCAGTGTCATATTAACTCCAACAGATCATTTCAGATCCTTCATAAATGTTAACTCATACAGTTGTGTTGGTAACAGTAAAAATGTGCAAACACACTTTTAACGGCTACCTGAGCTAATTAGCGGCTAGCAGACGGACCATACAATTCAATACATATTAATGCTAACATCAGCTAAAGCAGCGAAGTTCCTCTGGTTACTGGAATGAATCCCCAGTAAACAGAATCATCTGACGTCTGGTTAGTGTAACACAACAACTGCAGAAACATATGCTTTCATCAATAAACCAGAGTCTGAATGTCAGACTCAACAGCTGAGCTAAAGCTGGCAAAAGAAAACACTACAATGCACTAAAATACGCTAACATGCACAAAAATATACAACAGATACACAAGAATGAACTAAAATATACACAAAAATACACAAAAAAACTACAATGTACTGAAATATATTTAAAAACTATCCTAAAATGCACTTTAAAGTACAATAAATACACTATAATGCACTCAAATACACAAAAATACACTAAATACACGATCCGTTTATCTGCAAGTTTGATGAAAACAAATTTATAACTTTTCAAAGACATTTTTCTTGTCGTCTTTGGTTCGATTTCAGACCTTCCACTCACATAAATAAGAATCCAACAGGTCCTGTAGTTATAATACACCTATATGCACAAAAAAATACACAAGAGAATCCACTAAAATACTAAGAAACACACAAGAAATACACAACAATTTTCTCGTCATCTTTGGTCAGATTTCAGAGCTTCCATTAAATGCTAACAGATAGTTTTCTTTCCCCGTGCAGGGTTTACGTCTCTTTACAGATACTCGTCTTGTGTTATGACATGTGTTATGTGGAAATGATAAATGACATGAGGATATGAGATTCTTGTCCAACCCGGGTCCAGTTCCCCTCGGCTGACGGGTTGGAGCCTGCAGGTGTATTTTTACTCCAACCTCCTGCCTCCCTCTCTTCATCATTGTGCTCCCAAAAGTGAGAGGGACAGCGGGCTTTTGTGTCCAGAGTGAAACTTTTTAAAGTATCTCCACATGAGTACACTCAAACAGAGCGGCCACAGCTCATCAGAAGGCTATTCATTCAAGCGGCCACACAAACACACTGAAATACATGAGCTAACACCACGCTGGGTCCACGCACAGACACACACAGCTCTGCAGTGTGTCAGCCCACGGACACCCAGACTCTGTCATCTTGTGTTAACACTGGAACACTGGAGAAGACTCAGGCTGCGTTTACTACTGTACCGCCGGGAATCCATTCTAGTGTCAGAGCCATTGACACACAACAGATCTGCACAAACACACACACACACAAAGGAGGCTGCAGGTGTCTGTATCTGCACCAACAGAGTCCAAATAAACAACAAAACAGCACCGGCAGCACTAAAGACACAGTACGCATCAGGAAATCAGAGCAAAGTGCATCTCAGATCAGTTCACAAACCTAAAAAGCTCAGAGTAAGAGGAGATCGAACTCACTAAGCAGCAGCTGTTGCACTCCTACAAACCAATGACAACAAACACACACAGCAGAAAGAGTAAGTGTAGCTGCAAAAACTGCCCCAAAGCTCCACAGGTCGGTGTGTGGAACGTTAGCTGGAAAGTGACGTCCACGTTCAGAGCGACAAACCTCATGGGTGCTGCGGAAGTCCAGGAGAATGAGAGAGAAGAGGAGGACAGGAGGGAAGAGGAGAGGAGAGGAGAGTCCCAAAGCAAACTGTGAGGAGCCCGTCAAAGAGCAGAGGAGGAGGAGGAGGAGGAGGGGTGTGGTGTTCTGACAGGGGGAGGGGCTTCAACAAATGAACAACAAGGGTAAGAAGTGCAGACAGAGTGGTCGACCAATCACATCCATCCTACCTGTGCCTCAGACGCACATAAGGAGATGATGAAGAAGACGGTGCATTTATTTTATTTAAGGGTCAGAATGAGACTGTGTTTTCACAGGTTTCTCACTCCTGGTCTGTAATTCTACTTATGCATTCATCAAAATGTATGACAAAATTTTAACTGCAATAATGTGCAAAAAAAAAAAAAAAAACCTGCAAATTTTATTATGCATTTCTAATTCTTTACTGTTGCAAATATCATTATCACCATCGTGGGTTTACTACTTAACCAGTCGGCTGCGGAATTTCATGCAAAAACACACCTGAGCTGTTGACTGAGGAACAGATAAAGATGAAAGGTAACCGGATAAAAACCTGAAGTTAGACAGCATTTTTAGTATAAAAACACCCAAAATATACTGTACAATACTATACAATATATAATGTTTTTACAAGTGTCTCATTAAGAGTCTGTAGTTCTACTGGTAAAGACTATAGGTGAGTTTTCATCAAAATGCATCACAAATTTTAACTGGATTCTACAATAATATGCAAAAGGAAATGCAAATTGTATGTATTTCTAATTTTCCACTGTTATGCAAATATCATTATCACCATCGTACTTTTACAACTTAACCAGTCGGCTGCAGTATTTCATGCAAAAACACACCTGACCTGTTGACTGAGGATCAGATAAAGATGAGGAGTAACTGGACAAAAACCTGAAGTTAGATATCCTTTTTGGTATCAAAAAGCCAACAATATACTATTTATTGCTTCATATACAGGCCTAAAACATGGACGTCAAACTCATTCACATTCAGCGCAATCTAATCTCCAGTGAGTCAGACCAGTAGAATAATAACATAAAAACTTATAATAACAACTCCAATTTCTTCTCTTTTTAGTGCAAAACAAATAATAATAACATTAAATTGTCAAAACATTTACATTTACAAACTTATTATTAATACATGTCCATTATGGATCAGATCTAAAAAGCTTTATTAAAAACATTTATTTAGTAACAGGAAGAATATTATTAAAATTGTGCTTCATTTTCTTTAGGTATCACATGTTGTTCATATTTGTTCAGGTTATTTACAGTTTATTGTTAAAGGATGGTTTGTAAATGTGAATATTTGTATAATTCAATGTAATTGTTTTTTTTTTTTTTTACACGAAAACAGACAAAATTTTGGAGATGTAATTTTTATAGGAATAATGTAATTTTACTTTGTCCACGTTAAACCAAGAAGAACATTTGGAACAGAACATATACAGGTATCATATTCTGGTAGAAATCAAAGTGGTGAAATATTCAATCATCACTCAAATGTCATTGTGTGTTCACGGCATATTGACCGAGTCACAGCATATTTTAAGCTTTTGATGAGTTTATTTATTACTATATGGAGCGGGAAAGTCGGACCTGATCAGCAGTGATCACTCCAGACACATCCGGGGACATATTTTACTGCCAGGTACAGGTCTGTCAGTTCTAAAGTAAAAATTCCACCATAAATGTGACAATAGTAGCCCTGTCAGTGGTTGGAGACACTCGTTTTAAGTTCAGTTAATGATATATTTGACTGAAAAAGTCTGTTCTCTGTTCTAATATAATACCTCCTGTACCTCTAACAAGCTGTGAATTTACTCAGAGCTTTAATAAACATCTACATGAACAGTAAATTAAATATACTCTGGAGACTCAGCAGTGCAGTTTATCCTCTGCAGGGGATAAGTTTCACAGCTTTACTCAAAAAAAAAAACCAAAAACAAAAAAACCTGTCAACTGCAAAGATGTTCCAGAAAACATGTATCTGAAAAACTGTTGGATAATGCTGTTTCCAATCAAGACAATTATTTAATGTAAAAAAATAAATCAAAAGGCAAAAGGCCCCTTGACTTTGGAACATTCTGCCCGAGGAGATAAGACTCACAGAATCAGTGTCATCTTTTAAATCACTTCTTAAAACACATTTTTACAGACTTGCTTTCATGTGATGTTGTCTCTGTTATTTTTAAAAATGCTTTTAATTTTAGATTTTAATTTTACCCAGTAATGGTTACCATGATTCGTTTAAACTTAGTCATGCTGTTGTGTTTGCTGTTCCTATCTCTCTTAGTGTGTTGTGTTGCTTTCTATGTTTTTATTCTGCTCTTGTGCCCTTCTGCTTTGTCTGTCAAAGCACTTTGTAAACACAGGTTTTAAAAGTGCTATATAAATAAAGTTATTATTATTATTATTATTATTATTTTACTTTCCTGGGTCTCCGGAGGATAAAGGAAAATACATGATTTACACTGAAAAATGCAAAATGCAGAGGATAATATTACAATAAATGGTGATAATTATGAAAAAAATCATTTGGAAGTTGTGACAAAAATAGCTGTGGGTCTTTAAGGGTTAATCAAGGACTGTTTTACAAACTTTCAGGCAAAAATTATGAATTTAACTGACTACAGTGTCTTAAATGCGAGGATTTGACCTTTTTATGTCATATCTTTGTTTTGTGAATGTAATAAAACCATATTGTAGACAAAGTGTCTCATCTGCACAATAACCTGAAGATGAAGCGATGCTGGAAAAGAAGCATCAGTCTCGTCTCCGTGTGACGTTGCAACACAAACGTTTCCAGAGCTCTGACTACCGTCTGCATGTCCAACAGAGCAGCACATCAGGGTGAATGTGTGACAGGCCGCTCACAGCGTTAGCCTCACTTCATTTGTCACCATTAAACAGACAACAGCCTCCCTCTTTTCTTGGGCCTCTCTCTGGGCGGTCCCGGCTCTCGGTCTAATGCAGGGTAATGAGTTTATACTGTGGACACTAACACAGGCTATATAAAGCCTCGGCCCACAGAGAGGTGACAGGAGCTATTTCAGCAGCGCTCAAACTGAATATACTGCCAAACACACGCAGTTTGGAGAACTCTGAACAACACTAACACAAAGTTAAACTGGGTCAGAACAGAGAAGAAGGAGAAGAAGAAGAAGGAGAAGGAGAAGGAGGAGAAGACGAAGAAGAAAAAGAAGGAGAAGGAGAAGGAGAAGAAGAAGAAGAAGAAGGAGAAGGAGAAGAAGGAGAAGAAGAAGGAGAAGGAGAAGAAGGAGAAGGAGAAGAAGAAGAAGAAGGAGAAGGAGGAGAAGACGAAGAAGAAAAAGAAGAAGAAGGAGAAGGAGAAGAAGGAGAAGAAGAAGAAGAAGAAGAAGGAGAAGAAGGAGAAGAAGAAGGAGAAGACTGTCTGCTTTTCCATCTTAAACAGATCAAATGGTTCCACTGTCCCTGTACATCAGCGTCCTGTTCTATCTGAATCAATCCCAGTTGAATGTGTGAGGTTCTCAGGTTCTGTTCTATGTTCCAGTCCTGTGGTTCTGATGCAGATCAATCTAACTATAGAAGTGGGCGGGACTTTGACTGGAGGAGAACTCAACTCATCCAATCACAGTCCACATATGAGTTCTGTCAGTGACCAGTAGGAACTAGACTGATATCTGGAACCATTTACATCATAGAACCCATCAACATATGGACCACCAGAAGGAAAGGCACATTTTTAAGATTTCAAAAATCCCTCAAAAATCAAAATTTCTCAAAACTGTGAACAAACTTTGTAGATTTTGTCCCAAGGAAGATACGAATAAAATATGAAATGAAAACGACCTGTAGTTTGATGGGAAACGGCACCTGATGAACTAGGAACGGAAAATGAACTGCAGGCTTCAGCTTACATCCACGAAGCAGTTCCTAGACGTTCACATACGACTGTGAACAAACACGACCACTGCTACATGTTTATACAATGGGATGAGAACCATAAAGAAACAACTTCCACAGTGTGTGACGGTAAGTGTGTCATAAAAGCTGAAACACGATCGTTTTTTTTTCACTGGACTCAGCTGTAGATGGAAAGAACGGAGTCTGATGGTAAATGTCAACGTTTCCTCTACACGGGTGAGTTTGATTCTGAGGCTGATGAAGATATAAAGTTATTATGGGATGTTCTTATCTTTGCTAAGTTGTTGTTTGTTGATCCTCAGTTCAGACTAAACTGCAACAGTTCTGACCGTGTTTGTTGGATTCAAACAGATCTTTAGTTCAGCTACTGTCGACACAAACCCAACAGAAAACAGGTGATTAGTGGTTTTACTGTGGCTGTTTTCAGTCTGAAAACAGAGCTAAGCTAACAGAGCTAAGCTAACAGAGCCATAATGTAAACTATCAGCACATGAAGATTATAAGACAGTGTTATCTTGAGCGACTGCTATGATTCCATAATACAGATGTGTGTAAACAATGAGCTTTATACTTGATTCAGTGACTGATTCAGTTTGTGGATACACAGGGTTGATCCGTTGGTGTCGGTTCTGAGTGTGTTCTGGTACCAGACTGAGCCCTGCTCGTGAGAGACCGGAGTAAAACTCAACTAAACAGTCCTTCAGATCAGTGCAGATGGAGCTCCAGCTGACCTGAATCAACCTCTGCACCTTCAGGAACGAACCTTCATCCTCCAAACAAACATCCTCAACCTTCCAAACAAACTTCAGACGCTCACATCTTCACGTGGACTGAGAACGCTCTGCAGCACATTCACATCAGCATCACCGAGTCAGATGTTTCATCACAAAAACACACATTCTACTCATGAAATGTGCACTCTCCTGCTGTGAAACATGCCTTTCATTTCCCTGCTCCACCCTGCTTAACATTAAAGAAACCAGCTGCGGATTTATTCACTGAAAACATCTTGATTTCATGCATGTGTCTTCTTTTGTTGTTTATTTTGAAAGAACACAGTGGTTTCAGTGCAGCAGTGCATGCTGGAGGCTGTGCACATTATTTCTCTGGCACAGTTTTTTAATACTTTCTTTTGGTCTCAAAGCAACACAGCGAAGTTGCATATTCAGCTCTGATAACACGAAGCACCCAGGGGGTCTGGAAGGCACCCTGGAATTATCTGAGCCCACAGCAATGAAAGTGCATTTAAGGAGGAGGCCTACTGCAGCCCAGACACACGCACTGCACATACGACGGCAGAGTTTACGTCCAGGTGTGTGTGTGTGTGTGTGTGTGTGTGTGTGTGTGTGTGTGCGTGTGTGTGTGTGTGTGGTCCCTTTGTTCAGGTGTGTGTTGGCTTTGGTCTTGTCGCTGAAGCCCTGGCTGCGTCTATTTCCTGCAGCGCTGATGGAGCCTCTCTGAGTGTCACCGCCGGCAGTGGACACCCTCGCTGTGGGACCGGGAAGTCTGATTGGAGGGAGGAGGTGGGAATGGGGGGGGATAAACAGGCAACAACATATGACTTTAATGACTGAGACTGAAGGAGACATGATGTTCTATAAGGACGTTTAACCCTGGAAAGCCTGAACCATTAAATCATTGACAGAATTCTTCCAGTTCTTTAAACTGGAGCCTTTATTGCTCCTTCTGAACAACCAAAACAAAATGTTTTTTCAAATATCAATTTCCATATATGAGTTTCAGTTTTGTCGTGCCAGTCCTGTGATGAACTGGCAACATGTCCAGGGTGTACCCCGCCTTCGCCCATAAGTAGTTGGGATAGGCTCCAGCGACCCCCGTGACCCTAGTGAGGATAAAGCGGGTTCAGAAAATGAATGAATGAGTTTCAATTTTGTATCATATTTGATCCATCAGGTCTCAACGCTCAAATATTATAATTTTTGAACAAACAAAAACATAATCTAACACAAACATGTCTATCAAATTGTTAATTCTTTTTCTAAACTGTAAACAGTTCTTCCTCCTTCCTCACTCTTGTAGTGTCACTAAAGGCCTCTGCTGAATGAATACCTCCCCTGGTGGATGATCTGTGTATGGCATGTATCTAATTGTATACATCAGGTTTTTCAAGAGAAAAAATATGCCACTGATCACGTAGAGGGCTTCAAAACTCACGTATCAAATATGATACATTCAGCGTTCTAGGGTTAAAGGAGAGGAGTCATCTAGGACAGCTACATGAGGCTCCTCCAGGTTTCAAACCAACGTTAGGGAAACTCAGATGAAAGTTAACGTTTATAAATAACAAATAACCTGAACTATAGTGATGTTACCTTAGGGCAGGGCTGTCCAACTCATTTGAATTCAGGTTCCACATTCAGCCCAGTTTGATCTCAAATGGTCCAAATCAGTAAAATAACAGTTTAATAACCTATAAATAATGACAACTCCAAGTTTTTTCTTTGTGTTACTGTAAAAAATAACATTAAATTATGAAAATATTTACATTTACTAACTATCCAAACAAAGAAAGACACGAATAACCTGAAAAAAATTGAATTTCTTAAGAAAAATAAGTGCATTTTTAACAATATTCTGCCTCAATTTATCGTCTCTACATGTGCATCACAGATCAGATCTACAAAGACACTAAACATTTAGTAAAAAGAAGAATATTGGTAAAGTTGCACTGAATTTTCTTTAGAAATTGTTCATGTTTTGTTCAGTTTATCCACATTTTATTGTAAAATGACTGTTTGTTAATGTTAATATTTTCATAATTTAATGGGGGGGGGTTGCACTAAAACAAAGAGAAAAAATTGGAGTTGTTACTATTTATAGGCATAATGTAATATTATTTTCACATTAAACCAAGAGGGCAGTTCAGTCATTATTGATGGTTATTATGTTTTTATTTTATTGTAAATCATATTGGTCTGTAAATGGAACCTGAACTGACACCCTCGACTGTTAATATCTTCAGTGTAACTTTGCAAATTCATCCGCGGGCCGGACTGTACCCTTTGGTGGGCTGGTTTTGGCCCACGTTTGACACCCCTGGTCTAAAAGGGAGCCCAGAAATAAAGCTGTAGCCCTTTTTGATGTTTCTGTGAGGGAACAGAACACACACAGGCGTCATAATCCCAAACATACGGGCCAGCATTCTGAACGCATTATTAGAACCCCAGACCCTAAAATGGTGCTGTTTCTGGTTTTCATGTTACTTCCACGTCACACCACCCGTCATACCTGTCAAGTTGTGGTTCACCCGCCCACCCCACCCCCCATCCACCCAGCCGTAGACCCAGGTTGGTGTTAATGAGCCGGTCCCTCCAGGTCTGGGCAGGTCTGATTCTCCAGGGACCAGCACCAGTAAATCCCTGAGTGAACAGGCCGGGGCGCATCCCACCCCTGACGGCATATTCAGCCCCGCTCATCCAGGCGGTTTTTATTCGCTGAGTGATCGGTTTTCATGTGCAGGATTACGGCCTGTCAGGGCGCCGGCGGGCAAACATCTCACAGTAGCTAATAAGCAGCTGTGTAGAAGAAAGAACATCAGGCCTTAACCACATCTGAGGAGCTGAATAACAGAGCAAAGAAAACCATTTCTCCTTTACTCGTATTTTCAGGCAGCCTGTCAAAACGTTCCCTCTGTAAATCTCATCTGAGCTCAAACCACACCAGTCAAATCTGAAAACTCCACATCACCTCAAACTAAAGAAATCCAGTTTATATCTTTAATATTTGGGTTCTCCCCTGTCCCCGAAGGGAAGCGCTGAAACAGGAATGTATAATTTATAGCGAATATAAATAACTATGTGAACAGTTTTACCTAAAGGAAAGGTTGAGGAAAGGTTGTTTTGTTTGTGAATATGTAAGATTCTTAACCCTTTATATGGCACTCATAGAAATACAGCACATACAGTGGTGGAAAAAATGATTAGACCATCAAAAGTCATCAAAAACAATGGTTATGCGATCAAGTACTAACTCCTGTGTGCATCATGTGACTAAAACTGACAGAAAAGAAAACATGGAATGAATAAAAGCACTGTTTTTGTCAGTACAATGACAGATATATTGATGTAAGAACTAAAGCGATTTGGGTTATTATCAAGAAAACATGGAAAATAGATAGATATCAGCTCTGAAATGAAACTACTATGAGCTATTTTTGTTGCTATTATTATATTTGTTCAAACAAATGGACCTTTAGTTGGACCAGGCATTAAAATGAACAAGAAATTGAAGAAAACAAGGGTGGTCGAATATTATTTTCAGTAGAAATTCAACATTTCAACCTTAGTGTGTTATCAGAGGACATGAAAAGACTTTAATACTTTTGTGAAACTTTTCAAATGTTTTTTTTTATTATGTAGAAAATCAAGATCAATGAAGTTACCATATTTGGTTCCTTACCCATATGTGACCAAAAAAAACAAAAAACAAACAAAAAAAACCCCAAGAAGTAATATCAAAAATACAAGAAAAACACATGCAAGGTGAAAGGAAAGTGTATTTTATAGCATTAGACCAACATGAGTGCTGATCCAGACACTTTCAATAAACACATTATCCCTTTGAACACAATTTCTTAATAACTGATGGTAGAGCTGCAACGAACGATGATTTTAATAATTGATTAATCTGTACATTATTTTAATAACTAATTGATTCATCGGACAAACACAAAAGAAAAGAAGGGGGTGGGGGGTGTATATACGTTGGGGTGCTTTCCATAATTGCTGCAAGTACCACAACTGGTGTGATACCGAAAGTGAAACTTAACTTTGGACATCCGACTCCCGACTTTTATACCTCTATTTTACTCTGGAGTTTACATGAAATTTTCACAAAGCTAACCTATATCCACTGGGCCCCATGAATTTGTCATATTTAACCCCCCCTTTAGAGCGCCCCAGGTTAGCGAGCACTAGCCTGCTACCTAGACTTGTTATAGCTAGAGACTAGCGAGATATAGTCTTCAACCAGCTCCGGTTACACTGCAAAAATCCAAATCTTACCAAGTGTGTTTTTCTCATTTCTAGTCCAAATATCTCATCACACTTAAAATAAGACAGAATCACCTAAAGAGTAACTTTTCAGTGACATATAAGAACTTATTTTTAGACAATAGATCTTACCAAGATTATTTTCACTTGTTCCACTTTATCTATCTATCTGAAAAGTTGCTCTTTAGGTGATTATGCCTTATAATGTGATGAGATATTTTGACTAGAAATGACAAAAACACACTTGTAAGCTTTAGACTTTGGCAGTGGATAGTCTATCAAGCTAACAGTGTATGTATTAGTTCCAGTCAACGATAGGTAACCTTAGTCTGGTGGCCTAATAAATGGAGACGGATGAAAACGTTCTACTTACGACGATCGTGTCTAACTAGCTAACGGGCTAAAATAATCACAACACGTAGGCTGTCTTAACCTAGGTTTCCAGGATGTTCCCCATGGCCACAGCAGCCCCGTCTGCCCTAAACGTAGTTCACCATAGGATTTTGGCCATTTTTTCCTCCGTATTCAAGTTTTGTTACATAAACGGTGCACTACGTTGGGGCTGCCCGGCATCCACAGCCTCAGCCATTGCTCCTCTGTGTTTTCCTCTGTTTTGTGCTCAAGACCCAAGGAACTGACTGTTGAATTTGTTGCCAGCTCTTTTAAGAATCAATTTGGATCTTTTTGATTGATTCATTGTTGCAGCACTAATTGATAAGGAATGGGGGTGGGATTAAATACGTTTTCTTCTTCTCAGTCCTTTTCAAGTGTAAATTAATTTGAAATTTTGAAGTTGCCTGTATTCTGTTGAATGCTCGAAATAAATGAATAAATGAATGAATGAATGAATGAACGTGCTTATGGTTTCATTAAAGGCCTCTTTTATCAACCCATGTTACCACTGTTGATCTGAGACGCGGCTGAAGACGAGGAGCTTTTCATCTGTGGAATACTCGCCGTTCACAGATGTCACGGAGAGTTTAAGCAGTGGAAGTTCAGGAGAGGATAAGAGGAAGGACTACGCTGCTTTGGCCTCTTCCTCCCTCATCATCTTCCTCTTTGATCAGCACCACAAGCGCTTTAATCACCGAGTACAAAGGCTGAACGCAGAAACACACGCAGTTAATTACCACTGACACACTACAAGACAGATACACAACACAGAACTGACAGCACAGGACAGGACTGAATACCCCCGGTAGAGCTCGAAAAACGCACCGCAGCGTAAAAAAACATCAACGAACTGTTCATTCTCATATTAAATAAATCAGAGAAAAAGAGGGATCATTGCATGACAGTTTAAACCACTAAACACATGAACTATGGTCCAGGTATGAATCCATTATTAAGCGGGGGGTTCAGGACTGTTTTGCATTCTGTGCCTGTGATTTTGCAGGACGTTTTGGGTTTTCTGCTGAATTGAACACAGCATCTTATTTCACAAACTAGAAATGAGTTCAAACATGTCAAATTGTTGCCTTTATTTATGTCTTTACACATCCAGCTTTACTGAGGCACAACTCAGTCCACAGTTTCAGATGTAGAATTATTGTTATAGCAACCTCCAAATAGATTTTTTTTCTCCACGTCTAACCATTTCAAACTATTTATCACCAGTTTTTATTTAATCCGCTCCATTTTTCAGCAAAATTAAAATCTTTTCCAGTATTTAATATGCTACTTTTTTTTCCCCTTAGTGTGTTATTGGAAGACACAAGAATACTTTTGTGAAGTTTTTAAAAAAAAAAAAAGTATTGTCATGTAGAAAATCAAGGTCAGTGAAGTTACCATATTTGGTTCCTTGCCTGAAAGTGGCAAAAATATCCAAGAAGTAAATAAAAAAGTAAGAATTAAAGAAGTAAAGGTGAAAGGAACATGTATTTTAGAATGTTAGAATTACATAAGTGTCGATCCAGACCCCTGTCCACATCCACATGATCCCTTTGAACATCATTCCTTACATTAGTACCATGACTTCATGGTACCGAATAAAGCATTTATGCCATGTTTCCACATGGTACTGGCTCGTCTCAACTTCACTCTGCTTAACTCGGCCGTTTAGTGTTTCCATTACGTAAAAGAACTTGGAACCTGGTACCCGGTACTAGTTTTTTGGCATATACTCCGCTGAGGTTCCAAAATGGGCAGAGATATTAAAATGTGACGTGTAAACTGCAGATCACTGATTGGTCAGAGAGTTGTCTCTGCGTCATCAATGTGCGACCTGCCATTTAAAAAAAAACTGATTTGGAAGTTTACAGTGAATGTATCGGTAGGTTAATCCACATGATAGCAGCCCACAAAACTACACTCAGTCGACGAGGTCCACGTGTTTTTTTCTTTGGTGGCTGACAAAAAAATTCAGCGTGAGCTTGACGGAGCAACACACAATGAGCGAGTTTATCAGCAACTGTCTGAGCAGACATCACAAAAGTTACGCGCCACGTCGCTATGACGACCAGTTACTCTGAAGTCGGTAGTATCCTGTAATGGAAACGGTCTCCAGGAATAGTACCTGGTACCCGAGTCACGTCGAGTCGAGCCGGTTCCACGTAGCGGAAACCCGGTATTACACTCACTGTTCATGCAGAGGTGGACCTTACAGACCCTGGAGACCACATTGGACCTGAGATTGTTGCCTCACTGTAACTGATGCTGTCACTGTCTTGTAATGTATGTGGAAATGACCAAAAATAGTCACTTGCCCAATAAAGGGTTAAGCAGTTCTGAAAATAGATAAATAGATGCCGTCGGTGTTAAATACCTGTTTACACTCAAAGTGAAACAGCACAAAGTCACAAAAGCAGCTTCAACTTTGTTACTTAGTGTGGTTTTATTTTTTCATCAGATGCCTTTCTCCATTAGAGCGATTGTCCCGGTGTGACGGCGAAGCGGGAATTAAACAGGACAGTCTGCGGTCCACGCTCTGTCACATCATCCCAGGTTCTGTGTCTGTATGTGATGTGGACTGTGAGTGTGTAGTCCGGAGTGTCACGGGGGAACACACAGACATGAAGCTGGGATGTGTTTACTGTGTCGGACAGGGCTGTGGGTGGAGGAGAGGACATCCGTGTGCCAGCTCTCTGCATGCTGTCAGGAGGCATCCACGTCACGCACAAAACACACACATGCTACAAAAACACACAGCCACCGTCATCAAGGCAGACTTATTTCCATGTGACATTTACACACATGCGTCGCAAAGACACACACATCCCTTGTTGTGAGACACACATGTGTAGCTGCATTAAACAAAACACACCACCCCCCAAATCGGAAAGACACAGTCGCGTCCGCTTTCATTGCACATGAGTGAAAACATGACTCAGCCTCCTCGTCGCCGCCGCCTGTTTGTCCTCACAGCGTCCTGTTTTACCAATCAAACACACAGCGTTTCACTGTCACCATGTGTTTGCACTGGGTTCAGTGACACTGTCCATACACAGAAGATATTTATTTATCATTTCAGAGCCGCGGTCATGGTGCAGAGGAGCCGTAAACTACAGTGTTAATTATCTTTTTTTTCATTTGTCTTTTGTCCTCAGATACAGACACAGAGAGCCTCTACATCAGGGCTGTTAAAGGGGTCACATTTTGCTTTTTTAAATTTTAAATGGAATCATGCATTTTAAAACATTTCCCTGTGGTCGACATAAACTGTAAATGCTCTGCTTGGGTCTGAATTCTTCATTCACTCAACTCCACAGCTCCATCTTCAACCCTATTT
>JAPQRP010000019.1:3021804-3043479 GCA_037367295.1 Apogon hyalosoma
AGATCAGAAATGTCAACATGGAACCACACATTTGGTCCATTTGATTATTTACAATTTTCAATTTGTGTGAACAATGGAAAGAATAAAAAACAACTCTTTTTTTGATTTGTACATGAATAATGAAATAAGAGTCATTTTTTCGTTTTCCGATTGTGGATTCTCCATTGAATATGAAAACAACGAACGATACATGGATTCTGTATCTCACTGGCATGTTCTATTAAGAATCAATAACTAGTTGAATTTGTGAGGTTGTTAGGTTCTGAAATCTAGACGTTGGTGACCTGGAGTTTGACCCTTTAAGGTCACTCAAGGTCAAAGGTCATGGACCCAAATGAAAGTCCATATATGATTTCCTATCAGTGCTCAACAGGAACTATATTGATATCTGTAACCATTTACATGATATAAACCATCAAAATATGGGCCATTATAAATAAAGGCACGTTTTTAATATTAAAAAAAAATGTCAAAAAAAAAAAATCAAAATTTCTCTTAACTGTGAGTAAACCGTGTAGACATTGTCCCAAGAAAGATACATAAAAAAATCTGAAATTAATCCAACCAGTAGTTTAATCAGAGATGTCTGAAGAAATTACTAATGAAGACGAAGATGATGACGAAGATGACGATGCCGGATACGATAACGCCGCTGATCTAATGAAAACAAACCCCCTGGAGGCCTCACCTGGACTGCATGTCGGCCTGTGCTGCTGCTTTCTGGGCGTTGGGCGTCCCATGCGGAGAGTGGCTGAGCTGGGCGGGGGCGCTGCTCTGCTGGCTCAGGGGGGGGTGCGTGGTGGTCTGGGACTGGGAGGACTGGGAGGTGTGGCGCTGGGACTGATGCTGCTGCTGCTGCTTGTAACGGGACAAGCTGAAGAAGAGGCCGAGGATGGCTTTCAGATTCCCATTTCTGATCTCTGAAAGGAGCAGACAGAACATATGAGCTAGAACCAAGAAAATGACGACAGACTCAGAAAGAGGCGAATATATGAGGAGGAAGAGGGTGGTAAAAGGATGGAAATGGAACCACACACTAGAGCAGAGGCGTCAAACATGCGCCCCAATCTGGCCCACGGGATGAATTTGTAAAGTCTAAAAAATACATTGAAGATCAAACGGGTGAGGATGTCAAACTGGTTTTAGTTCTGGTTCCACATATAGGGCATGGGGCGGCCATGGCTCAGGAGGTAGAGCGGGTAGTCCAATAACCGAAGGGTTGGTGGTTCCAATCCCTGTCCCAGTCATGTGCTGTTGTGTCCTTAGGCAGACACTTCACCCTCCTGCCTCCAGTGCTGCTGCTCACACTGGTGTATGGATGCGTATGAATGTTCGGTGGTGGTGGTGGGAGGGGCCGTAGGCGCCAAACAGCAGCCATGCTTCTGTCAGCCTGCCCCAGGGCAGCTGTGGATATGTAGTTTACCACCACCAGAGGGAGAATGTGTGAGTGAATAAATAATGGAGCCACTCTACGTGCTTTAAGTATGCATTAATAGACAAAGTGCTTTATAAATCTAATCCATTATTATTATTATTATTATTATTATTATTATTATTATTATTACATAGACCATTATGATCTCAAGTAAAATAGTAACATAATAACCTATAAATAATGACTCCAAATGTTTGTCTTTGTTTCAGATCAAGAAATAACATATAACTCTGACCATATTTACATTCATAAACTACCCTTGAACAATACTAGAAAAGCACTCAAAGAGCGCGGACCTCTGCCAAGGCATATTAGCCCCCCCCCAATCACCGAGGTAAAAATGCAAATAACTTGATCAAAATATGAACAACCTGAAACTTCTAAAGAAAATTAAGTAAAATTTTAACAATATTCTGCCTGTTATTACATATTTTGTGCCTTTGTAGATCCATAATGCATATGTATAAATGGTAAGTTGAGGCATAACATTGTTAAAATCGTACTTTTTTTTATTTTTTAGAAATTTCAGATTTTTCAGGTTATTCACATATTTTCTGCTTGGATAGTTTGGAATGTAAATATTTTCATAATTTAATATTAATTCTTGCACTAAAACAAAGACAAAAAATTGGAGTTGTCATTATTTATAGGTTATTAACTTCTGCAACTTCAATTCTGCATAAGTAAGATAATTTCTGTCATTTGGGGGCAGCTATGGCCTAGTCGGCTGGAGAGTCAGCTTGTGACCGAAGGGTCGCCGGTTCGACTCTCTGGATTGACTGATGTACCCTCGAGCATGGCACTTAACCCCCCAGTTGCTCCCCGGGCGCGCCCACTGCTCCTAGCATGCAGTGTGTGTGATGCATGATCTAGTGATGGGTTAAATGCAGAAGACACATTTCGGTGTGTGGTGCATGTTTACGTGTGTCAAACTAATATTGACAAAATAAAGATTCTATTCTATTTCAAGAGTCAAAAATAAGGGCTGAAAATGTAAAATACAGAGGCTCTGTACTGAGATACATCAAGTATCTGTAACACGGTTAATACTTGTACGCTACGTTTACAGTTTCATTCTGTTCAGTTTTACTATGTACATAAACTACAGTGTAATGTCAGCACTAATAAAAAGCCGAAAATACATGAGCGGGCATGTTCACTGTCTGCACTAGGGGTTAATGTTGGACATGCAGCTCAGTGGAACTCCATTCTATTCTGCTTCCCTCCTATAGGAGTAATCTTCAGGCCAATCTAAGCACCGTTCCATACTTTTAGGAGCTTTCTGGCCCATTAGTCGTACGTGTGGTGGAATCACAGTCGTCCTATCAATCCTGCGTGCTTTAATGTGTACTGTCTGATATTAATGTACTGTGTCCTACAAACAGCCTGGCCCCTTTTCCCTTGTGTGAATGTATATTTCCAGTGCTTACCCTCTGCAGACAGGCCCTGGATGTTCACTCCTTTGGCTGCCAGGAAACTGAGGCAGGCGTCGATGTTCTCAATCTGAACAGACACAGAGACACAGCTGTAAGACACACATTTCCATCACATTTGCATATTTGTATAATGCGAGGAAGCGTGCCGGTCTGTCTTTTGCACGCTCATTCTGAGAGGACAAAAAGAAAAAAAAAAGCAAAGCATGACTGGAAATGAGTAACTACAGGAGAGGACGCTGACAGGACGGAATGTGCGTAGATACACAATCAGAAAAAGACAGTAGAAGCAGACAGACATACTGACATACACAGGGTATCTGCACGTTTGATGAAGACTAATTTCAGACTTTTTAAGACATTTTCTCTGTGTCTATGCTTAAATTTCAGACCTTACATTTACACAAATAAGAGTATTATACACCAACACACAAAGAAATTACACAAAAAAAAACACAAAAATTCTTTGAAATACACTAGCATGCACAAAAATACACAAAAAATATATTAAAATACTCAAAAATACACGAACATGCTCAAAAATACACAAGAGATATGTTAGAATCCACTAAAATGCACTAAAATATACAAACATACACTAAAATGTACTAAAATATATAAACAATACAATGAAATGCACTGAAAAATACAACAAAATATACTAATGCACTAAAATACAAACAAAAAAAAAACGCTCAGTACCCAATCAGGCTATGTGCAGGTTTGATGAGGCTGAATTCATGACTTTTTAAGACGTATAATAATCCAACAGGCCTCATAGTTATTATGTTGAACCGGTCTGAACCATGTTTCAGTCCTCTAACTCAAATGAAGTCATGTAGCCAAGGACACTGGCAGGTGGATTAACGGTGATGAATGCCTGTTTTATGATGATGGGGGAAACCAGAGGGGGCGTGGCTACAACACCGTTACACAAATATTTTGTCATCCCTAATCAAAGATTCCACAATTAGGCCACAGTATTTGGTCATTGAAAAGATCTGAGAGGAAAGAAGAACTCCGCCCTCCTCTGTGGACTGTATTCAGGCTGCAGAACATCTAATCCATGACAGGAAGTGTTTCCATACAGGTAAGGAATTAAATATGTGATTGACAGCTGTGTTTCCCGGGTCCATTCAGGTCATCTGCCTTTATAAACACTTTTAATTTGGACCGAGAGGAGAGAGCTGCACAAACAAGGTGCAAGTCCACACCCTCACGTTTTTTCCTGCGGAATTTGACTCGTGCAGATTTTAACTAAGAGTGGATTCACACCTGGAAAGTCCTTTGGTCCGTTTATGTGGTTCGGATCAAACGCAGACTTTATTTTTTGTTTGTTTGTATTGGATCACATTCTCAGTGCACTTTCTGCTAGCGGACCAAAATTTGTAAACGGAAACGCACGCGACGAACTGCACTGGCATTGGATAGAAAAGTCAGGGGCGGGGTGAATCAGAGACGGCAGGTGTTGAAAACAAACATGGAGGTCCTACGTGACCATTGATGTCCCCATATCCCCATGCGGCTTGGCTACTTTCAGTTTTGCTGATTACCCACAATGCCACGTGGCTACAGTGGCTCATCAAGCACAAAAAGGCACATGGTTGTTTGTTTCGGCTTGAAGAAGTGAACCAGCCCAGAGTCCGTTTGGAAGCGGAACAAGACCACTTAGAAGAGCTGGTCTCAGTCCGCTTGTTTGGTTAAAATCAGAGTTCACATGTTTGTATTCACACCTAAAAAAGTCTGGACTTTCCGGGGAAACGAACTCT
Source organism: Apogon hyalosoma (assembly GCA_037367295.1). Classification (NCBI taxonomy): domain Eukaryota; kingdom Metazoa; phylum Chordata; class Actinopteri; order Kurtiformes; family Apogonidae; genus Apogon; species Apogon hyalosoma. Next base: position 3,026,442 of record JAPQRP010000019.1, read on the forward strand.
GGTCCGTTTCAAACAGACCAAACAAAATCAGTCTGACTACACCCTAAATAAACTCATTAAAATGAATCGGAAGATGCATCATCACACTGTTAAAGATGAGGTTCTCACGGGACAACGATGCTACAAACATACATACGGTGATGATGCATTATTGTACATTAAACTACAAACAGTTTATAAAGTCAACAGAATGAGCTCAACCTTAAACCTACGCGGCAGGAAAATGAATCCAAAGCATCAGATATAATAGAAAAACACTGACAGACACACTTTTACTCCACACTACATGACTGACAGGTTTTTATAGCGGAGTACTGGTACCTTTACTAAACCAAAAGGATCTGAAAACTTCCACCAATTAACACTAATGTACAAATAAAGGCCGCAGCAGTCGTAAGTTGACCTTTGTGTTTATGTCACGCTGTGCAAAGCTCACATGGTGCACTAACACCGACCACACGGACAAATAGTCAAAACAGGATTCAACCAGCAGACCAGAGTCATCTATACGGATTCGGTTGCTATGACAGCAGCCTCTGCAGACTGTGCTGACTCGTCATTACACCAGCAGAGGATTTGATAGGCAGACGGCCTTTGTCTGGAGCCCACGTGACCCATTATGTGCCAGATCTGCCTGCTGAATCAGAAAGTAAACCATATAAAACAGCAGATGAATGACGGGGCGATCAAAGTTTACCAACCGCTGTTTTAGAAGCGCAAACATGCCAAAGGTGTAACTCTGTCACAGCTGTTCTTCTGTTATATCACACATATGGAGGCGCACTGTAAAAGTAACTGACTTAGCAGGACAAGAAAGTCAAGAACTGACTTTGAAATGGAAATTTACAAGAGAGAGAGAGAAATAGACTGTAATGTACAAACTAAATGGAATTTCTCAGTAAAAAGTCATTTTTAAAGTCATCCAGATCAGAATTTTGACGAGAAAAAATGTAAATGAAGTTAAACACATGCACAAATAAAGAACTGAACTGAAGGAAAGTAAAAAGTTTTTCATCCAGAACAGACTTTTCTCACTTTGTGTCCCAGATCCTTCAGTTTTTAGAGCAAACTTTAAAAAACGCATTATGCAAAAAGTATTTGGAGTAGAGCATCCACATAAACTTAACCCAGAAAGACCCAGCGCTACTTTTACTGCGACTCCCAAATGAACTCTCGGTTTAACCTTTTCCTAAGTGATTTGTCACCATTTTTAAATTATCCTCTATATTTTTCATGTATTTTCCTACATGTACTTCACTGATCATGTAGAGGTTCGTTAAAGCCCGGCGTAAATTCAAAAGTTATTATATCAAAGCAGAGAAAACCTTGAAAGTGACCTTTTTCCAGCAAAATATACCAAAAACTGAACATAAAACAAGCATTTACAACCTTTGCATTTGTCGAACTCTATGGGTTTTACTGGTGAATCAATTACTATCAATAACTACTTGGTGACGTCATAAGGAGTGATCTTTGCGATGATGAGGATATACAAAGTAGGGCTGCATGATATAGGAAAAAACTGACATTGCGAGTTTTTTAAACCCTGCGATATATTTATATTGCAGTAAGAAAAACTACTCAGGAGGATGTAACAGCTGTGTGGCGCCGACGTAAATGGTCAAGAGAAATTAGTTGTGTTTCCTCTCGTTCAGAACATGTGTTTCAGTTTCATCCGTCTGTAGCTGAAATAATTCCACAGAACTGACGTTGCTTTTCTTTTTGGCACCAAGTCTTCGTTCTCGGTGATTTTCTCTTGTTCGCTGATTATTTTTCAACGTTGCCACCAGCGACTCACTCCATGTGCAGGGGTGTGGTCTGCTTCGGCAACCTGATTAAGAAGGATTGTGATTGGTGGACGGCTGTGCAGTGTGTGTCAGGTACTCAGGGTGATCTTAGATGAGAACACGTTGCGTTCATTTGCCTCCTACGTCGCAGGACCCACGATGTGACTATTGCGCACACGAACATCGCGATGCCGATGCTCAAACGATATACTGTGCAGCTCTAATGTAGGTTATATATGTACAAAGTTAGAGCCCATTGAACACAAAACACGTAACCCTGTCGCCGCTTGACCTGACCCATGAAAAACAAGAAAGTGCATAACGGACATACACCACCAGTCAAAAGTTTGGACTCGCCATCTCATTTAAATGACATGAGATGGACCGCAGATGGCGACTTTTGGAAAACGTTTCAGGCGACTACCTCATGAAGCTCGTCGAGACAATGCCAAGAATGTGCACAGCAGTAATAAAAGCAAAGGTTTGCTATTTTAAAGAATCTAAAATATAAAACATGCTTTGAGTTATGTCACACTTTTTTTTAACTACATAATTCCATTTGTGTTCATTTGTAGTTTTGATGCCTTCAGTGAGAATCTACGACGTTAATAGTCATGAAAATAAAGAAAAAAACAGGTGAGTCCAAACTTTTGATTGGTAGTGTGTGTTTACGACCCGAGTTTAAGTTTATTGTACAGTGAAATGCCATGTGGCAGAAAAGATTTCCCGTCTCTGTATTTATATTCTTACATTCTTACAAGAGTGGATTTATCCGCTGAAATAAAGCACTGACAACTAACCTGAAAGTGAGCGTGGTTTCCAGACTGAAACACACTATATGAACTGTGTCCTTTTGCAAACAAGGCGCGGTGTGAGCTGCAGGAGGGTTCCACTCACGAAAGATTAATGATGTGATTATATTTAATATGCAGCGACTAAATATAGCCTGACCTACAGCTCGCTCTGTGCTTCTCCTGTTAGGAAGTATCAAACTGTGAGGTGAGACGCTCAAGTCAAAGCTCATTTGCATCTGGTTGTATAAAATAAAACACGTCAACAACAGCGGCAGCAGCCATTATGAACCTAATATGGAGACGCTGAAGACTGTCAGAGACTTTCACAGACAAACAGAGGACATGCACGGCTAGGGTTTCTGAACTGTCATACTGAAGCCAGAAGTTTGCATTTAGACAAAGGGGTGGAGCTACAGGAGCACCAGAGGTCAAGGGTCAGCTAATGCTAATCATTAGCTTACTGACAGGGTAAAACAGTAACTGTTTTTCAACTGTTTTGATAATGCAACTTATTAACTGCAGTCAAGAAAAAATATTCATTCAGTCATTTTCTGAACTGCTTTGTCTTCAGAAGGGTTACAGGGGTGCCAGAGCCTCTCCCCAGTACCAAATGGTGAATTATTATTGTATTGTATTTTATAATAATAATAATAATAATAATAATAATAATAGATTAGATTTCTATAGCACTTTGAGGCACCCAAAGTGTGTTACATTATTGATCCATTATTCCATCCATTCCATCCTTTATTCTATCCATTATTACATGTATTTGAGCTTTATTAAACCAGGTAAGTCAGTTGAGAGCCAATTCTCATTCAAAGTGACGACCTGACAAAAGCAGCACAAAAACAGGACAAACAAAACAAGAACAAAAAGGGAAACATCCACAACAGTTAATATTGAACCATTCATAACAGTTGCATTTATGAAATAAAAATGGCTAAAAACAGGTTCAACAGTCACAAAATGAGCTTTAAAAAGAACAGAATGGAATGAATGAATGAGTGAATGATGACTGATGTTTAGTGTCTGTTGCAGATGATTCCAGCCATAAACAGCAGTAAACTGAAATGAAGAGTGAGCAAAAGTAGTGCAGACTCCGAGGATGAGTAAGTTAATAAAGACGGATGTTATAAATGTAGAGTAATGAGTGAAGATGGAGATGGAGATGATGACAGGGTTCACGCTAAACGTGTGGCTAATTTATCACAGGGCGACATGAACAACCGTTGACTGTCACATCCACACCTACCAATTAACCCATTAATGGATCCTTTTGGATGGTGGGAGACAAAGGGCGCAAATGACTACCGAGAAAAAAAAAAGGACTTATTCAATAAACAGAATGTCTGATAGTCTGATTCAGCAGGTGTACAAGCTGTCAATCATTCCTGTCATTCAAACCCGAGACAATATCTATCACACTATCACACAATCTCCCACATGGTGAAAAAACAGCTACTCTCAAACCAAACCTGTCGCCACAATATAATATAATGTAAACATGCTTAGAGTGTGTGTCAGACTGCAGTGGGATGAAGAAGAGTGAACGGTGGGATGTGAATGAATTTTCTATATAGATGGAGTTATAGAAATGCACTTTATACTGCCTTTGTATGTTTTAGTTTTTTTTATTACTGTCTGTGTTTTAGCCTGCACAGGGACTACAGGTGGAAATTAGCACTAGTGCTACATCCTGGCACACTACATCACTCCTGTTGAAGGTTAATGTGTATTGTGCATTGTCCCCGTCTAAAAATAAATCAATAAAATTAAATGATATATTCATGGAGCTAAAACTTGAAAAACAAAGGACCCAAACACAATGAAAAGCGACTCCTAAAAACCACATCTCTATCTGTCACCTGACGTCCGTTCTTAAACCGAAATAAACGCGGGATGTCACCCAATGAAAACACTGACGTCGCTCACATCTGTGGGTTAGGTCTGAGCCTCCGTTCACTCAGTCCCTTCACTGGGCTGTTGCCAGGCAACCAGGTGATACTTAAAGAAATGACAGCTCACAGTCAATAAATAATCTGGAACGTCGTTTGCTTAAAGTGAGCAGCAAGTACACGGTGTCATCTCATATATCTGTGTCTAAATTAAAATAATAAGACAAACAAAGCCCAAAAACTATGCACTAGAGACTAAACAAACCACAGGGCAGACTTCAGGATGAGGAATCTACTACTGGTATCAGATAATGAGGACAGAGTACAGTATGTAGACAAAAGTATGTGGACACGTTGAATTCAGGTGTTTCTTTTCTAACAGGGGTCTGGGATAAAAACAATAATGACTAATGTTAGATTATAGTTTTATATTGGGATAAATATCATTACATCGGTTAATTTGGTTTAAATTGTTATCTTTCCTTCCAAAATGCCTCAGGGATGGTTTTTACTCAATTTCTCTCAACACTGATTTTATTTTTTTGTTTTTTTTTATTAGAGACTATGATTTTAAATGTTCTACCTCTAATACTTTTTGTGCTCTGATTGTAAATAATTTTCTACCACAACTAACCATCAACTTTCTTCACATCTTCATTTCCTTCACAAACTTGAAGGACATAGTGATGTTTTTATCTTAAAGCCTCATGAACAGGACATCTTACAGCTGTATTTATGCCCATATAGTTGATAAATACCAATATTTCCTTCAAGTTTAAAGGTAGATTTTTCTACCTAAGTGAGATGTGAAGAAAGTAGATGGTTAGTTGTGGTAGAAAATTATTATTTGCAGTCAGAGCATGAAAAATATTTTAGAAATGTGGAAATAGAACACTTAAAATCATAGTCTCTGATTAAAAAAAAAATCTATGTGGAGAGAAATTCAGTAAAAACCATCTCTGAGGATTTGGGAAAAAAAACAACAATTAAAAATAATAACCAATGCAATGATATTTATCACAACACAAAATCATTTTTATTTTGTATCTCAGACCCCTATTAGAAAAGAAACACCTGAACTCAACACGTCCCATTACTTTTGTCCATATAGTGCATCTGTGCTAAATTAAAATAAAAAGACACACAAAGCCCAAACATATTTACTGGAGACAAACCGAGGCACAGATCAGACTTCAGCAGAGGGACTACAGTACGGACTGAGACCATGAACCCACTCATGCAGCTCCACCTGCAGTGCCATCTGTATTTCTGTTACCTGAGTGGATCTGTGCTGTGTGAATCCTGCTGGTCGTCACGCCGCCGCCGCCGCCTCCCGCTCTGCTCCGGCTTGGGGCCGAGCCCGCGACGGACGGCCCACTGAACAAACAGTTCCTCCCATCACACAGCTGCTATTGTATGTGAGAGTGTGTGAGGCAGAGGGAGGGAGGGAGGGAGGGAGGAGGGAGTGGGAGCGGATTTGACGGATTGGAGCGTCTGAAGGCTGATACTGAGGCCGACGTTTTCAAATCAAAGCTGCTGCTGCTGCTACTGTTGAAATGTGACTATTCACGTCAAAACATTGCACCTTTCTGGTGAGTTTTACGCCTGTTGGGATGAAAAAGCTTCTAAAAACAGCACAGACTCAAACCTGCTAAAATTAGACTCCTTGTATTCCCTTTGTCTGTGACACACAACGGCGAGTTCATTTCAACATTATTTCATTTGTGGAAACTTCCAGTCCATTGTCACTTAGCGACTTCTTGCAGTCATAGGAATAAACCAAGGACAAAAGTCAACAGGACTAGTTAATAGGTAGTTAATGTCGTCAAATAGGGACGAACCTTAGGAGGAGGTGGTCAGAGAAGCAGACTCAATTGATCAGTATTGATCAACGGTAACTATCAGCCCTTTCCTGACCCTTTTTCCAAACTCTAACCAAGAAGTTTTCTTGCCTTAAACTAAAACCAAACTATAACCATAACATTTTCACAGCCTACATGCATCAATTAAGTAGCATTTTTATCTCATCAGCCGATTGGCTATTAACTATTGTGAAGGTGTCTGGTGTTGTCTTTGTCTTCATCGTAGTCGTCATCGTTGTCTTTGATGTTGTTGTCCTTGTTGTCATCTTTGTCGTTGTCTTTGACGTTGTTGCCTTCGTCTTCATGGTCGTCATCATTGTCGTCTTCTTCACCTTCGCCCTCGTCTTCGTGGTCAACATCGTCTTTGTCGCTGCCTTCACCTTCATCTTCATGGTCATCATCATCTTTGTCGTCAACACCTTCGTCTTCATGGTCATCATCACCTTTGTCCTCATGGTCATCATCGTCTTTGTCATCTTTGCAGTTCTATTCGTGGAGGTGTGGTCCATAACTAATGTAACTAATGTAATGTCCCTTTTAAAACTTATTTATTTCAATGTTTAACTGTTTGTTTTCCATGTGTTTGGTTTATGTTTTTATCTGCGGTATGTAAAGTGTCTGAGTACCACAAAAAGCGCTATACAAATAAAATGTATTATTACCATTATTATTATCATTATTATTATTATTATTATTATTATTATTATTATTATTATTATTATTATTATTAAACTACTGCTGGCATGAAGGGAAAGTGAAACTTAACATGCTTTCAACATCTGACTCCCGACTTCTATGTTCCTATTATACAGTGGACCTTATACAAAATTTTCACAACTTCTAACCTATATCCACTGGGCCCCCCAGGAATGCTGGGTCCCATGAATTTATCATGCCCCCCCCAGATTACAAGTAAAGGCACATTTTGAATATTTTAAAAAAATTCCTCAAAAATCTAAATTAGTCAAAACTGTAAACAAACTATGCAGCCTATTCAGCCAGTGAGCTAAAAAGGGTTAAACGATGGTCGATGATGGAGTTGTAATGCATTGTAAATGTATCTCACAGACTGACCCCAACAAAAGCAGACAGACTCTCACTTTATATCTATTTCCTGCAGCCTTCTACATCTCAAATATTTTTCTTCCTACCTGTCTGATAGCTTTAGGTCCCGTCCTGATCTGAAAAGTACCAAAGCTGCTAAAATCCAAGCCATAGTTAAAGTTTAAACCTGTGATTTTACAACCTTTTGGTTTTCTTACGTCTGTGTGATGTCAAGCTCACATTTCAGAAGTCTACCAGTCGTTAACAGACCCAACAGATATGTCTCACCGTGTAGTTTAGGCTGAATTTTACCCACATCAAACTCGCAGATGTTCCCTTTAAATTGGCCAAAGGTCCAGTTACACTTTTACTTATAACAGAGTATTTTCAATTTGCTTTACAAGTACTTTTACAACAATAAAAAGGATCTGATACTTCTTCAACGACTGTTACGACTGCATTGAACTAAAAATAACTGAACAGATCTGGGACCAAAGCCAGATCCCAAAAAGAAACACACATGAGACGATCAGATTATATAAACTACTTTGCATAAGTACAGCAGGTCACTCGTAGTTCAACCAGGAAGTCGGTCTGTGAAGGAAATGTCATGGAGAAACTGGGAAATAATCGACAGAGGAGTTTTATTTTCACCTTTGTTCATTTAGTCTCACTGTCAGATTGGTTGTGTTTGTTTCACTTCTTAGAGACGGTGGATGTTTTTGTGTTGATGCATCTTGTTCCACATTTTAAGGCATTTTCCTCTTGTTTTGTGTTGTTTCATTAATTATCATTATCATCCTATTACTGTATTATAACTCTATAGTTTCTGAAATGTTCATGTAGGTGCAAACGACATCATGATTCGACCTTTAATATGATAATTATTGATATAAGAATTAAAATCAAAATGTTTTATTAATCCCAGGGGAAATTGGTGTTTGTTACATTTGCTACATGACATAATAATAAAAAGTAGCAGGAAACAATTTATCAATACCTACCACAAAAAAGAAAAAGGACTGTCAAAAATTAGGGCTGTCAAAATTAACACGTTAACGCAGATTAATCATCATCATGATTAATGTGATTAATATTTTAACCCAATTAACCCATCTGCCGCAGAAGGACTCGGAACGTCTGCTCCAACACACTTGGGTCCGTTTGTCCAGTAGAGTTAGCGTTAACGCACATGAACACATGGGCAGTTGATCCGGTAGTGACAGGTAAACAGAACCAACCCATAAAGATGGAAGACCATTAACAGCACATCAGCCTCTGGATGGAAATATGAGGACAACACAACCCAAGACGGAACAGTTGTTGACAGTTGTTTTGTTGCAGCTGCTGAAGATGTTTAATAAACACGTTAAGTGCAGATATGTTCACTTCTTTCTTCAGTCTGTTCGCTCATGCAAAATGAAATGTGATTAATATATACTTAGCGCCATTAAAAACGCACGAGTCAGAATAATCTGTATATTTGTAGATCTATTAAATTAACTGGTTTGGGGTTCCCTTCATATTAAAGAGGGAAGCACTGGTCATTAGAGAATAAATTGTGGACAAATTGTGATCAACTTAACAGGTTTATTCAGTCACTCAATACAGATACTCAGAAATTGAAGAAAGTGTCATCATTCAATATGGGCTGCGTCCACCTCTGGTTCCAAACAAGCAGTGCAGCGACGACGCATGGAACTAAGTCTGATGATCCTGTCCTGAGGATCCCATCACTCAGACCACTGATTGGACTGCGATGACAGCGCAGACGGCAGCGACTTGACCACGACTCAGACCTGCGGAACAGGCCAACGGCACGTTCTCTCTGTCGGATCGTAAGTCGTGGCATTTTGAGCTGAAAATATATTTGGGCGTTTTCTTTGCTGCCGGCTATTGACCACACCTACGGTTACCAGTCAAGTGTGACTCTGGACAAGAGATTCCACTCAATGTCCGACATTAAGGGATTAGTCCAAATGCGACATCGCGCGTGGGGAATGAAAAAAATACAGCTGTTAACTGTGTTACTCATCTCGTGAGCAAGATATACTAAATAGACACCTTAGCAAATCATTTTCTGGAAATTACACCACATGTTTGGACCGTGCGCTTTTAATGTCGCTAAGTATACATTAAAAATGAATGATATTTAATTATGATTAATCAAAATCAATCCACAGCAACCCTGTGACTAATCTGATTAAACATTTTATACAATTTTAAAATACACACATATTAACACACGCTATTAAACACAATTACAACAGCAATTTGTCCAATATGTACTAGACAATTATTCTGAATATAATGACTTCATTGAAAATGTTTATCATAATGAAATTTTGGTCCGATCTTTAATTTCTGTCTTTTATTCTCTGACTCCTTGGTTTTTATTCCCCTGTGCTTAGATAAAGCACTTTCCATTTCCTGTGTAACTAACTCCTGTGGGTTTATCTGTCCATCTGATCACGGTGGGTTAACTGTGGGAAGCACTTTGTCACTTGTCTGCCTTTTTGTGTCAGTTCTGTGGAATCTGATCATGTAACCGGGCTCTGACACAATGAGCTGTGTGTGCATGTTTGCTGCATAACTCGCTCTGCATGTGTGAGTGTGAGTTCAACCTGTCAGTTTCCACCCACACATTCTTTACTTTGACGCTCACGAGGTTTCACAGATTACAGCTAAAAGCTCGCCTGCAGTCCAGCCTAAACACTCGCACCACGTGAATCCGTCTTCTGACTGAAAACTGTACACACAGGCTGCAAACTGCCGGAGCGGTGTTGGATTTCACTGCCCATTCATCAAAAAGGACCAAATACACAACACACTACGTCACCTCAGCCGCCGTGTTCTCTGCTTTCACTTTTAACCGTTTTCTGTGTGTGTCGTCACCTTATACTTGTAGTCACCTTTACAAACAAAACAACAACATCCAGCTTTGGTTACAGTATAACATTAAATCCATTAAACCCATTCGTTTGCTGTTATTTCTATATCAAATGTTTGTGTGATTCATATCTTCTGTGTAAAATCTAAGTGTAACTGCAAACACATGTCTAAAAAGCACATTATATCTGCATTTAAGCAAAAAAAAAAAAAAAAACACGTACAGTGCGATACATCCAATACTATGTTTATCATACTAGTACTGATACTTCTAACGACCATTAAAATAGTTCTGTATTGATTTTCCAACCTTGCGTGATAATGTAGTCATTGAAAAACTCCATCTTGAACAGAACCTCCCCAGAAATGCCAGTAATGGTAATATTTATGATCTAATGGCTCCTTGGAGTTGTATGAAAAAGTGCAAAACACAGAAATAATTTAAATACGTCTATGTGGTATTGATGCTCCAAACTCTGACCAGCAGGGGTCGGTCTGGAACCAGAATGCACTTAAGACTAAATCCACCAACGAATCAACGCTATGTATCCACAGACTGTATGTATCAGTCACTGAATAAAATATAAAACAAATTATTTCCACACATCAGTATTATGGTATCATCAAGTCTTCTCCAAACTAAAACTCACAGACCCTTATTTTAACAGTCGATCAAAATAACACCACGTCTTATAATCTTCACGTGCTGCGCCAGCTGATAGTTTACATTATAGTTCTCTTTTAGCTTAGCTCTGTTAGCTTAGCTCTGTTTTTAGACTGAAAACAGCCACAGTAAAACTATTAATCACCTGTTTTCTGTTCGGTTTGTGTCGTCAGTAGCTGAACTAAAGATCTGTTTGAATCTAACAAACAAGGTCAGAACAGTTTAGTCTGAACCGAGGATCAACAAACGGCAACTTAGCAAGGATAAGAACATCCCATAATAACTGTATAACTTCATAAGCCACCAAAATAGACCCTGACAACACCAGAGTAAAAAATCTAATTCTTTAACTTAACAGAGTCAAAATCAACGCACTAATTTTTGCAATTTGTATTGTTTAACATTTTTAAGTTTTTAAAGATGATAGTTCGGTGACACATTTTTCAGTAGTTTGGCGTTTATGCAGCTAATTTGTTGATTTTGTGTCGATTCTATATTCAATTCTTGACTTTTCATTTACATTTGCAACATTGCACAGCACATATACAAGCTTTAACTTTTTATTGTCCTTTTAAAAAAATATTTGTATTGGAATCTCAGAATCAAACTCACCCGTGTAGAAGAAACGCTGACATTTTAGCATCAAACTCCTTTTTTTTTTTTTTTCCTTCACAGCTGAGTCCAGTGGAGAAAACAACAGCCTCTATTTTTACCCACTTCTTTTCTTTGACTGTACAAGTTGTTTCTTAATGGTTCTCATCCTCAACTTGCCCTTGGCCGATAGAGTAACTCACCACTCCCTCTAGTGGTCACATAAATCCACCAGCCTGTCACTGGAAATAAATTCACTTCGAATCTGTGCCAATAGATTCACATCTTTGACAGAACGTCACAGATGTTTTTTCTAAACACCAGTGGAAACGTCAGGTGTTCTTCTACTTTACATGACTGCTACACTGCTTCTGTCCTAGACTGAAGTAAAGACTGGCTCCGTTTGCAATAAAGGTTTGTTCTTTTGTGTGAGGTGATCCTTGGCAGCAGGAGTCGGTATTGCCCGGTACTTTTCGAAGCGTCATGTGATCACCTGACCAGCTGACACACTTTGGGATTTGTCCATCTTTCAAACAGAATCAGCCCCTCCCTTCCATCAAACATTAACCTGTGTGTTCACAGACCAATAAAACATCTCTCACCGTCTCCAGAGCTACATCGGTTTATCAGCTACAAAGCAAAGAACTCCCCAAACACACCTTTTGTTTTGCACAAACACACAAAGTTTCCACAGACTTTGCTGAAAATGCAACATCCCACACCTGAGGGACGAAGATGGGTTTCATGATATGAAGACTTCTATTCATACAAACACACAAAGAGCCTCTGCAAAGAAGCACACGACAACAGGAGGAGCTGTGTGTCTACAGGGAAGTTCAACGCCTGGAGGAGGACACGAGGTCTACCTGGAGGCGGATTTATGGACTCTGATCTCATCATTTACTGAAATGAATTAAAACTGAGACAAAAACCTGTGTAACAACGTGGTCTTCATTCACTTTATAATACTCGGCACAGAATTCTCAGCCCATCAACTTACTGTCAGTGCAGTATTTGGTATCGTCTCTAAGTCCCCAACATTAAAATGTGTCACTTAGATAAAGATTAGAAATAAAGTAGTAATAATAGTAAAAAGTAATTATATTATAATATGCACATATATGTGCATAGCCTACTAGTGCATTGACCTGTGGGGAACCACGGGTCAAAGATCCTCTGATCCAGTTCATTCCTTTACTTTCTTTCCTTTTTTGGTAAATTCCTCTGTCATTTTCAGTTGAATAATCTCTCAGCTGGCATCTCTGTTTCTGCACATGAAATTTAACATTATGGCAACATGGTCCTATTTATCTGTTGCTAGGTAACCCACTTCAATGATGATTCTATGATTCTGGGCATAGTAACGTGATTGGCCATTGGAAGGCCATTGTATTTCAAAATTACTAATATCTCCCAAATATTGGTCCTATCAACTTTTCACTAGTCTCTTCCTTGACCAAAAATACCTAAGTCTGACAAACTGCAGCAGTCAGCTCTGTACGGATTTTGTATAATGTCCGAGACACAGAGTCCACTTTTATAATATAGGATTTTCCTTATATACTTTAAGGGAGTTAGCATGTTCTCCCTGTGTCTGCGTAAGTTCTCTCCGGTTTCCTCCCACCATCCAAAGACATGCAGTTGGTTAATTTGAGTTGCCCATCGGTGTGAATGTGAGAGTGATTGATTGTTCGTTTCTATGTCAACCCTGCGATGAACTGGCAACATGTCCAGGGCGAACCCCACCTCTGCCAATAGGTAAGTGGGATAGGCTCCAGCGACCCCTGACCCTCTCCTGGATAAAGCAGCTCAGAAGATGGATGGATGGATGGACATAAGTACAGTGGACAGTATACAATGCGTACACATTTGCACCTTTGTCCATCGTGCTTCCAGTGTCTTTCTGACGCTCTAATGCTCTCAGGGGAAAATAGTTTGTAAATGAAAACATTTTTGTGCAATTTAATATTTTCTTTAGACTAAAACAAAGAGCAAACATTGACTTTCTCAATATTTATTGGCAATTTGACAGTATTTTATAGACAATTAGTTTGTATGTGACTCCTGAACTAAAATGAGTTTAACATCCTTGACTGTTAATATCTTCAGAGTGATTTTTGCATTTCACAAATTCACCCTTTTGGCCCGTGGGCCATATGTTTGACACCCCAGACTTACTACGATTGGTTTATGAAATCAAAGTCTAGATTCGTGTGATTCCAACTTCTTAAATGTGACTTTTCTGGTTTGTCCTCTGCGACAGTAAACTGAACATCTCTGACACGGATTAATCACAGCATTGCTCTGTTCTTGCAACACTTTCTGACAAATACATAGAATAAACAGCTCATAAATTAATTATGGAGATAATAACGGAAGCACTTGTTTGTTGCTGTTGTGTAGATTGTTAATCCCGTCGGGGTGTGTTTGTGTGCCATCCTGTGTGGTTTTAACAGCTCCATGTCGACTCAACCCCCTCGCTCTGGGCTAAACACACACCGTCACACAAACACACACATTTACACGCAGACTGACTGGGTGGCAGAGGAGTGACTCGTCGACGGGGGTCCGTTTAACGACGATGCGACAGCTGTAAAAGCAGGCGCTTGCTTTTACGCCCAATAGCCGTCGTGCTAATCGTACGGCGGCGTGGAGTGCAGGGTTTTGTCCCGATGCCGGATGCTCTTTACAGATTTATTCATACAGAGGTGGAGGTTAAGTTAAGTGGTGTTGATTGGAAACAGCTAATTTATCACCATTTATCCTAGTACTATCCTCTGCATTTTGCATTTTTCACTGAAAATCAGGCGTTTTCCTATATTTAATCTACTGATCATGTGCATGTTCAGAGTAAATTCCAAGGTTTTATATCAAAACAGAAAAAAATGCAGAAGAAAAATTGACTTAAGTTCTCTTAAGTCAATTCTTCATTCTTTTCTTTCATTTCTTAAGTGATTTATCACCATTTATTGCTCTATTATTATCTGTATTTTGCTTTTTTTGTGTAAATCATATTTTGCTATAATTACTGATCATGTAGATGTTCATAAATGCTCAGTGTAGATTAAAAAATTATTAGATCAAAATAGAGAAAACTGATGAAAAACTTGACTTGATTCCGTGACTTTTACTAGTGAATCGTTGTAGAAGATGACAGTGTTTCCATAAATATAAAACAAGTGTCTTCTTCAATTTTGTTCAATTTGTAGTTTATTTTGTTCATGTTACTTATTATTTTGTTGATTTATTACTCATTTTTGTTCGCTTTATTGATCACTTTAGCTGTTTTTGTTCATTTTGCTGCTGATTTTATTCTTGTTTTACTTCATTTTAGTTAATTTCTTTCCTTAATTTGTTGTGTTTTCATTCATTTAGTTGGTTTATCTATTATTCAATACATAAATTCGTCCATCCTCTGTCATTGATCCAACTCCATGGGTTTTACTGGTGAATCAATGTTGTAGAAGATCACACTGTTTCCACGTTCACTACAAAACCTCTGTACGTCCAAACGGGTCATATCTGATGACCACGAAAAGACGACAAACTGTATTTTACACCAATTATTGACATGTATTGATCGGATCAGTGGATCAACAGGCATTAAACAGATTAGATCAGTAGATGGTTTAGGCCTTTGAGGATTAAACTGATACAGATTCTGAGTGACCGTTCTACTGCTGCGAACCCACTTTTGGTATATTAGGCAATTTTTCAAGGTCACAATTGTTAAGATCTAATACTTAATGAGTAAATATTTTATTTTCTACTCTACATTAAATTACCATTAATTTGGTTGGTTACGTTTTCCGTTTTTCTGGCTTAGTTTCGCTTCTTTATGTTTTTGCTCGTTTGGTTGTTTGTATTTTTGGTTTTTTTTCTTTTTCCTATATTGAACGCTGGGTAGCTTAATTGGTTATGTAGGACAGAGATTAATATAGGTATTATGCTTCTGTCTGTGCTTAATGTTTGTAGTGTTGACAGTGGTTGTATTACGTGATGACTGAATAAAGAACTTCATCATCATGGTACGGTAAGTGGGTACGGTACACTGTTCAGATAAAGTCTATGCAAACACACACATTTACACACAGACTGACTGGGTGGCAGAGGAGTGACCCGTCGACGGGGGTCCGTTTAACGACGACGTGACAGTTGTAAAAGCAGACACTTACTTTTACGCCGTCGTGCTAATCGTACGGCGGCGTGGGAGTGCTGGGTTTTGTCCCGACGCCGGATGCTCTGTGTGGGTTTATTCGTTCAGAGGCGGAGGTTAAGTTAAGTGGCGCTAATTGGCAGCAGCTTTGGAGACTTGAAAGCTTGTGTTTTCACAGCAATGAAATCAAGTGCAGTAACAGTGGGCTCTCCCCAGCTGCCGCCTAAACTCCCAGACCCGTGTGTGTGTGTGTGTTTTGACAGTACTACACAGCACAAAGCACGCATTTGCATAATGACTGCGGCTGCACCTGCCCTTAGCGCTGCTCCGCTGCTTCAGGTTTTAGTGTAAAGCTGAAAAACCTTCTGAGATTTGACACAAAAATGCACAAACACACACCAACGCAGCAGCCGTGACAGCCATTATCCAATAAACAACACCACACCGGAGTGTTGTTTCTGTTTCCTCGTCTCAGAATTTATCCTGAAACAACCTGAAAATGTTCAGCATTTGTCAAAATGACAGGAAAAGCTCACACGGAGGCCGCCGAGACCAAACAGGACAAAACACTCAATTACAAGCAACTGAGACTAATGGGAGAGACCTAATTGATAGTGAGTGGGACAGAAAACACACGGTAACTGAGCCTTTAATGCTTATCTGCCAGAAGAAACAACAACAGGACAAACACTGAGATACCAACAGCAAACACGCACTGATATTCACACTCTGATACATATGATGTAAAGTAACCTTCTTTTACCATCATGGAGCTGATTTTAACATAAAATACCACTTATTTCACCGCCATTGTGAGCTAGCACAAAAAGTAATAATGCATACTAACCAATGTTACTGTTAACCATTGACATATGCCAGGCTGCAAAAATAAAAAATAAATAATCCCAATTTTTTTTAAATTGTCATTACAAACATGGCATTTAAAGGGTTAAAAATATGACAGTTATTGAGTATTTGTCATTTTCGTTTTCTGGCTCAAGCTGATGAAATACATGAAATATGTTTAAAAAAAAAAAAAGGTCCAACTGTATGAAAAACATTCTGACATTACTGGAGCGCAGTGCAGATTATGGGCTTCTGGTACTTAAAGGGCCTCTTTCTGCAGGACACCAGAGGGTTAATATTAAATTGTATTTGTAAAACTGTGTAAATCACAGAGAAAAATAAAAGTCCATCTTTTTATTTTATTCATTTATCCTTTTTTAAACGGGGTAAGTTAGTTGAGAACTGATACTCATTTACAATAACGACCTGGCCAAACAATTGTGTGGAACTGGAGAAATGTTGGTCTGAAGTCTGGACCTTATATGTGCAAATGTGGAGACGCAACTA
>JAPQRP010000019.1:3057650-3078325 GCA_037367295.1 Apogon hyalosoma
CTATCTATCTATCTATCTATCTATCTATCCATCTATCCATCCATCCATCCATCCATCCATCCATCCATCCATCCATCCATGAGAATGAACATAATCAAAAATGGGATGAAAGAAAAGAAGGCAGATCGTATTTTTCAGTGCAGCCATAATTGAAGCTCATCAAGTACAAGAAAATAGGGACAATGTGGATTTAAGTAGACTGAGACTGGGACAAGCTCTGACGGAATGTGAAAAGTATCTGACAGAGAGAAACCTCATGAAAGCAGAGCTGGTAGAAACTGGAGGCGGAGATTATTTACTGGAATCAATTCCCAGTGAAGGACATTATGAAATAACACAACCATTTAAAGCTGCGGTGCTTAGTGGTTGTTCGGTATCAATGAGGAGAAAAATCCATACTTACCTTTCAGCAAATGGTGATTGAAGTGGTTTCTGAGAACGAGCAGAATTCCATCTCCTTTTCTGAGCCCTGGTACAGATGGGAATGACAGCTGTGATTGCACATCACCGTTCCATTGAGTCACATCCGACTCCACTGCTCTGCTTGATTGACTTGTTGCAAAAGTCGTTACACGTTTCCACAACAGCTCGAAACATGAAAAACCATCAGCTCATCTAATCTTTTGGTTCGGACCAAGAGGAGATGTGTAGTTTTTCCCCCTTATATACCTTTTTGATGTGGCCAGGTTTCCAATTAACGTATGATATTGTGGCTCAGACATTTACATGAAGTTTTTGCATTTGAGTGGAGTTTGCTGTGTTTTTAGCTGAAGGTGTCCATTTACCCAGGATGCACCAGCAGCAACGTCATGAACGGCAGATCCGTTAGGATCAGACGGTCATTACGGCTGTTTATTTATGTACCTCAAACTGAATGCATGGATACCGACCTGATTCCTCCACTGTATGACTTAAGATTTCACATTTGATATTAACCCCTTAATGCCTGAATTTATATACGTATATTTAAAAAATAATTACCTCGCCCCCTGAAGGGGAGGGAATGGTTCTTCTTGTTATTATTTTTTTTAGATTTTTTTTTTTTTTTTTTTTTAAATAAGGTACGTCGAAGACAGAAAATTAACATTGCAGGAAATAGAAATTTGACAAACAAATAAATGCCATACTTATTTTTTTGTGCATCACAAAAAAAAATAAATAAATAAATAAAATCAGAGAGCCCTACTTCGCTTCTTTTTTTTTTAAGGGTCATTTTTGGTTCAGTTTGTTTCTTCGTTTGTTTGTTAACACTTTAGGAGCAAAACTATAGATTGAATTCATACCAAATTGGGTTAGTATTTTTTTCTACTATGTTTATTTTGTACCGTGGGGCTGTAGAGTTTTGTCATTTCAGTTTTCTGTATGCGATGCACGTTTGGCAAAACTGACAATAAAAGCCGACTTTGAACTTTGATGGGAACCTCCTGTTACCCTGTGATCTGGACTAGTTCCAGCCAAAACATAAGCTCCTCCCTGCTCCTCATACGTGTGTGCTGTGACTTTTATTCCTTCTGGTTGTTGAGGTCGTCTGTGTTTGTACCACAGGTTCCCTCCCCGGACAGTGTAACTTCGAGAGTGGATTCTGTGGCTACGTCCAAGACAAAGAGGACAAGGCCGACTGGCTGCGAGTCCGAGGACACACCCCCACCTCCTATACCGGCCCCCGAGGAGACCACACTACAGGGGTGGGTGAGTCATTTCCTCAGTTTTCACTGCTTCGTTTGTTCTTTTGGTGGAGTACGTGCCTCCACATCATACCAAAGATTCAAAGATTTTTATTTTGTCAATTCACTATATGTACATTAAATACGGAGAACTGAGATACCGTTTGTCTCTCACCTTGTAAATAAAAAACCTCGCCAAAAAAAAAGAGGTAAAAATAGAATAAGAGTAAATAGGTGATATAAAGAATAAACTGTAATAGAATATGAAGTGTACATCGAAGCCTATTTACAATAGCAGCGGTTATGGGGTGAATAATGGCATCAGACATGACAATAGTGCAATATTTGTAAGAAAGTGCAGTAAACAGACAGCAGCAATACCAGAGTGTGTGGTTAGGTTGAATTCAAATAGTATATATAAAAAAATAATAATAATATAAACAGTAACTTTGACAGCATCTGTTAATAATATACTACCTATTGACGCTATTTTACAAATACACTGTCCTAGATGCCTTTTCCCTCTGGGTCCCTGCACCCTCACCCACTCCTCTTACCTTCCTCGTATGCTTTTATATTTTATTACATGTTTCTTTACCACCCGGTGATGCTCTGTTGGTGGTGGTGTACCCCCACCCACCCTACATTTCTACCTCCATGCTGTGTTCTCCCTTTTGTTGACTTGTATAAATACCCCTTCATCCATAAGCTCGGGGTCATTTCTTCCTCAGACTCGCTTCATACACACATACCGTTAGCCTCATAGCGTCATTGCCTAAGTCACACACTATATGGACAAAAGTATTGGGACGCGTTGAATTCAGGCGTCACAATCACAAAGTGAAACTATAATGTGACATTTGTCATTATTGTTTCGTATCCCAGACCCCTGTTGGAAATGGCGCACCTTTCGTCCATACAGTGTATGACTTAGACAGTTATGCTATGAGGCTAGCGATATTTGTCTTGAATAATCATGCACGCACTGCAAAGATTCTGTATCATCATCTGTGGAGTAAAACTGTGGAACAAATTGTGTGTGGAGATTAAAAAAAAAAAATAATAATAATAATAAAAAAATCAAACATAATCCAGTTTAAAAAAAAGACATAAAGAACTGATTCTTGCGAGGTACAGTATTTAATAATGACAATGAGTGCTGCTTGTTTATGGAAAATGGATTGATGAATGTGCTGTAATTATTGAAGAAAATGGTTGATGTGTGTCTGTATGAGTGTACGACTGTGATCTTTCTGTTGTGCACAGTTCTTTTACTGCATTATGTATTAGCTGTGGGTTGAATGCTAACATTAGGAAAAATGTATTGTTTGATTGTTATATTAAGTCAGTGATAAAGGCGTAAAAGCACGTGAGGGGTAGGATTAAATAAGGTTATACTTCTTCCGACTCCTTTTCGACCGTGCAAAATTCAGACTTGCACGTACTTGAAGATAGATTCTGTTCATTTAAATGTTAGTTTGTTTTTGTCTTATTTTGCTTTGTTTTGTTTTATTTCGTTCCTTTGCATGTTTGAAATAAATAAATAAATAAATAAATAAACTAACTTCTGGACCCTGATGATTTTTTTCTTAGACACTTGCCTGCACTGTCTGATCCTTGTAATAATACTCTCCTCTGTGTCCTGTACTTATCCCTTTCGCCCTCCGTTGTATCTGTACTCACTCTTCCTGGATTCTCTTCTCTCTTCTTTGTCAGTTGTATTTTCTCAGCTGCTCGGCCACGTTTCCACGGGGATCAGTGTGTTCTTCCACTCTCCAGTGCGTTATGCTTGAATTTGCCTTTTGTGCACTTCCTCAGGGTACTTCATATACATCGAGGCTTCGCTCATGAGGCCCGGTCACAAAGCTCGGCTATTGACCTCTGACCTCCGCGGCTCCTCCTCCCCTCAGTGTCTCATCTTCTACTACCACATGTACGGGACCGGTAGCGGCATACTGAGCGTTCTGCTGCGTCACGGCGGCTTAGAACGGGACACGTTGCTATGGAGACGGCGTGGCGAGCAGAGCGTCAGCTGGATGAGGGCGATGGTGGACTACCACTGTAACGACCGACACCAGGTACATGTTCAGTCCCTCACTCAATACGAAAATGTTTAAATTACAAAATTTTATTTTGACACCCCCCCACCCCCCCATGGGGCATTTATTTGTAATGGGTGAAATTTCAAATGTTGCTAGCAGCAAAACTATTGGTGGAATTCATACCAAATTTGGTTTATAGATTGCCAGTGACCCAGAATAGACATCATTATATTTAGGGAAAATAGGTCAAAATTAAAATTTTTAATGAATTTTTAAAATCTTTTTTTTTTCTCCATTTACTTATAATGGACAAAATTTCCCATGTCTCTAGCAGCAAAACTATTGGTTGAATTCATTCCAAATTTGGTTTATAGATTGCCAGTGACCCAGAATAGATGTGGTTACATTTTGGGAAAAGTAGGTCAAATTTAAAAATGTTTATGAATTTTTTACATATCTTTTTTTTCTCCCATTTACTTATAATGGGCGAAATTTCAAATGTCGATAAAAACATCTATTTTACTTCAGTTTACGTCAAACTTGACACATACGTATATAGAGGCAATTGATATGCTGACATCAGCACACACATAGACATGATGACATCAGCTGGATCGATGCCAAAATAAGCTACAATATGTCTGAGGGGCGGAGTTTGTTGTGCCTGGAAGCACCTGTTAGTAATGTTTTGTAACATGTAAGTTCACCTGCTTTCACAACATTGCACTGCCTGCCCCCACTTGTTTTAACTAAATATTCCCTTCCACTGGATAATTACTGCAGTGATGAAAACATCTTAAAATCATTAGCATGTGGATTAACACCTACACAGACCACTCCCCCTGCAGGTTTATAAGTCCAGTTTCCCCCACCGGTTATTAGAACTGAAGAAGTCTCTTGGATGAGAGAGGAAATGTTTTCAAAAGCGCTAAACCGGTCCAGCTGAACCGAGAAGAACTACCAAGAAGCTCTTCAAATTCATTTTCACCTACAGGGTCATAAAAATGCCTTACAAAATTAAATTCGGAGCTTTTTCTGAACCATTTAGAGGACAGACATGATCTAAGCCTCTTTTGAAAGACGACTCTGAATTTTCACTGTATCACTTTAACTGGTACCAATTACGTAATTACGGTACACATTATGATGCATAATGTTGCGTAATGTTTAGAAGGTTTGTGCCCTTTTTTTTTTTTTTTTGGTGGGAGTTTTTTCTTATACAAACCGAGGGTCAAAGGTTGTTGAAGCCTTTTGAGGCAAATCCATGATCTGTGATATTAGGTTGTTTTTTTTTTTTTACATGAAATTACATTATTTGCACCCCTGGCATTGTTTTATGTGTCCGTGATCCCATGTAGTCCAACAACCTTGTCTGTTTGAGTCATAAAGACAAACTCTGTATGAAGCAGTAACAGTCATCAGCCTATTATACACTTAGACGTTCCATGATCTAAGTGTCTGTGGGAGTTAAATGATGCGATTACTGTTGGTAATGTTAAACATGTGTGCCGGCTTTTAGAGGGCCGTGAATTGTCTATAGCAAACATACATTGTCTATGGCAAACATACGGCCCATGGGTCAAAACCGGCCCATTTAAAAAAAAACAAAAAAAAAAAAGTTATTATAGCAGAATATGAGGAATTTGTGCGTATTTCCAAAAAATGTTGAAAAACAAAAGTCAACTAGACAAAATATGAAAGGTGTTGTGTTTATTCTGTCTACTGTGAAGTACATTTCCATTCTGTCGGAACTCACTCTTATTTTCTAGGTTGGAAACAATAATGATAGTAATAAATAATACAGTATGTAAAAGGAACAGGTATGAAAGTATTTGTCCTTCTATGTTCTTGGAACAGTTTGAACCCAGATGAAAACCTGTGGATCAGGATGAGACGGTGAATACTGAGCACATGATTAGATTAGATTAGATTAGATTAGATTAGATTAGATTAGATCCAACCACGGGTAAATTCACTGGTTAAGGCAGCAACAGAGTAATGTGCAAGAAAATGTGCAGCATAAAGATAGTGCGGAAAAAAACAATACAAAAATAATGATAATAGTAGTGGAAAATAAAACTCTGTCGGCTGTTTATATATTTAGATAAGACGTAGAATTGCAATATATCATACAAAAATAAATAATAAACCAACAATAATGAATATGTTTTGACTCTGACAGTGACTGTTTTCGGTGTAACTTGTGTTGCAGATTGTATTTGAGGCCATCCGAGGCCCGTCACTACGAAGTGATATCGCCGTTGACGACGTCTACTTTAAAAAGGGGCCATGTGAAGGTGAGTCGACCGCTGCTGTTTTGTCTTTTTGCGTCTAAATGTTCACTGTGAGGGTCTGCACAAGCATTTCTCATCCCTCACTCACAATAAGTCCCACATATAAAAATATAATAAATCTGTATTGTATGTTTTTTTATTATTTTGTCCATTTTTTTTTTAAATTTTGTTAATTCTTTGGTTATTTTTTAATTTAGATTTTTGTATTCATATTTTCTTTTTTCATTTTGAGGATTTGTTGCTCATTTTTTTCATGATGTCAAAGCCAGAACAGTTCATCCTTCTTATTGAACATGCCTTATTGTTTTTAATGTGAGCAGCAGGAGGAAATATATCAAGTAGATCTGATGAAATAAAATGCACTGGAATCTTGAAAATGTACTTGTGTTTCTTTAACTGATACTAATTAACCGGTATCCTGTCACCAATAACGTGTAATCAGTGCAGCTTTTTTTTTTTTTTTTTACGTTTTAAAAATTTTATCAACTTAAGCTGCAAACAAAAATACCAAATACTCAATAATTGTCTTATTTTTTAATGGAGTTTGATCAATGACAGTGGATGGAGGCTTATTTTATGTTCAGTTAACATAATAACCCTCAACTTTAATCTGAGCTTTAATGAACATCTACATAATCAGTATATTAAATATATTCACCTAGAAATGCAAAATACAGAGCATAATGTTAGAGTGAATGGTGATAAATCACTTAAGAAAAGCTAAAAATAGTGAAATATTAATTTGGGAACTGACACAATAATATCACTCCGTCTCAGTGTGTGTGTGTATGTATATATATATACATAGTAGATAGTAAAAGAATTAACAATTTATTTATTAATCACCAAAGAAAGATCTTACCAAGATAATTTTCACTTGTTCTATTGGCAGATTTTTTTGCTTGAATTAAACAAACAAACAAAAAATCTTGTATTAAGCAAAAAAAAAAAAATCTGCTAATGGAACAAGTGAAAATTATCTTGGTCAGATTTCTTGAAATACAATTTTCCAGATCTATTGTCTAAAAATCAGTTCTTATATCTCACTGAAAAGTTCCTCTTTAGGTGATTCTGTCTTATTTTAAGTGCGATGAGATATTTTTACTAGAAATGAGGAAAATACACTTGATAGGATTTGGATTTTTGCAGTGCTCTGTCCTGTCTCTGTATTTTTAGAGTTTGAAGACATGAAAGTACTTCAAATCAAGCTGAAATTCGTGGCCTAGTTGAACTAAATTCACTGTCAATGCCTAAAACACAACCACATAAAGCACAGTTGTATTTTCCCTCGCATTTTGTAAGTTTCTAAGATTTTAATTATCAAATAAATCACATTTACAATGTCACTGCTAAAACTTTTGTTTTTTCCAGTGTATATACACATGTTTGTATATTTAGAGCTTTACATATATTCATATATTTTTCTTTTTCTGTCGTATTGATAATTTCTTTCCTGCTACTTTTTATTCTACTTGAATGGAGCGACTGTTAACACACATCATTTCCTCCTGGGTTTAATAAAGTATTCTGATTGCGATTGTGATTTCCGTCTGTGTTCCCTTGTCTTCATCCTCAGATCCTGGTGACGCAGCTCCATACTCAGGCTTCTCGGAGTATTTCAACGAGATAGAGAAGTGAGACCGGCGCCGCGTCTTCTTCCATAAATGTTCTTCTGAGGCCTTTTTCACAAGCGTTTATGAGGATTCACCCAGTTGTAGAGTGATGTTAGTGTTGCGGAATCTTCACCACACTGCACTGCTGCTGTTCCCCGTCCACCGCCGTCATATTTAATACTAGTGCTTCCTTCTCAGTGTTTCTCCATGTACGCAGTGGGAAAAAGTCGGTATTGTCGTTCCGTGGGATCGTTTCCGATAAGGCCTGAACAGTAAGGATGCACTGACATTTGGTAAAACACACGTTAACTTTTAAACCACGGTGAGTCAAATACAGTAAGTCTGCGATTAAACTAGTTCAGTTAGAGCCCAGAGTTTCAGACGCGGGAAACCTCTTCTTCTTTACCCTTTTGTATTTCCTGTAAGTGTGGCTTTTGTGTCTAACTTTGCACTGTTTTCTGCCACTTTGGTTAATAATTTAGGGAAATGAAGACGTACATAAAACGACAGGTATCGATGCAAGCTTCGACAGGGAGTTTGAAGATGTACACAAGCACCAGTCATACTGTAGGGCAGTGGTTCAGTGGTTCCACTTTTTATTTTTGTCATTTAACATAAGCACATATTCAAAATCAGCGCTCATTTTTTTAGTCTCTTAACCCATAAAGACCCAAATAACCACTGGCGACCGAAACCATCTGCTTATGTCAATGTTTAATACCTGTTGATCCACTAAATCTATCAATACGTGCAAATAATTGGTGTAAAATACAGTTTGTCGTCGTTTTCATGATCATCAGATATGACCCGTTTGGACGTTCAGAGGCTCCGTAGTTACCGTGGAAACACCGTCATTTTCGACAACATCAATTCGGCAGAAAAATCCATGGAGTTCGATAAATGACAGTGGATGAACACACTTGTTTTATGTTCGGTTAATGGTAGATTCGACTGAAAAAGTCCCGTTTTCTTCAGTTCTCTCTGTTTCCGATACAATAACCCTCAACTTTAATCTGAGCTTTCATGAACATCTATGTGATCAGTGAATTAAATATAGCAAAATACAAGATTTACGCTGAAAAAACTCAAAACAAAGAGGATAATAAATAAGTAAATGGTGGTAAATCACTTAAGGTTGAATATAGAGAAAAATTAATTTGGGAGCTGTCATAAAAGTAACACTGGGTCTTTATGGGTTAAAAAAAAAAACAAAAACACTATTAGCCCTTATTGTTCATATAATGAAATTGTCTGGAAGGTTAAAACAGAAAATATTCGCATTAACACATGGCTTTTAGGGCTGGGTGATCATGATCAGTCTGGAATTGTGATATATTCTCCTTTTTAGAGAAATCAAAATAACAAAGAGCGTCCAAACTGTCCGTCAAATTCATTTTAAATTCCCCACAGGTCACAGAAGTGTTAGCATGAACAGATCTGTTAATGTGTGACACTTACTATTTTTCTGCTGCTGATGATACAAAACTTCAAACAGCGACGAATTATTGTAAATCTGTGAGCGTCTGGTCTGGTTCTAAACTCTGACGCGCAGCCAGTGTCATATACACAGATGCTAGAATGTTTTAGGTTCATTATAAATCACTGGCAGGGCAAATGAGGCCATGTAGCAACACAGATGTTCGTACACTTTACATCATCAGCTGCCGTCAAAATACGACAACAACAGGGTCCATGATGATGCGGTTAGATAAAAACACACAGCCAAAACCTCCATACGCTAGAAAAACACTAGAGGAAGACTTAGGCCACGTTCAGACAGCAGGGATTTTTTTGGTGAAATCCGATTTTTTTTTTGAGACATTAAATGCGACTTCTATCAGGTTTGAGTGTGAACTGAATGCGACCCTGAAGTGACCCGCATGCGCAAAAGAGGTCCCGATGTACTACGCTGCGAAAATCTAAATCTTACCAAGTGTATTTTTCTCATTTCTAGTCCAAATATCTCATCGCACTTAAAATAAAACAGAATCACCTAAAGAGGAACTTTTCAGTGAGATATAAGAACTGATTTTTTTGGCTTGAATTAAGCAAAAAAAAAAAAAAGTCTTGAATTAAGAAAAAAAAAATGCCAATGGAACAAGTCATCTTGGTTCTTGAAATCAGATTTTCCAGATCTATTGTCTAAAAATCAGTTCTGGACCTAAAGGGTTAACCCCCTCACTCAAGCGTCCACACGGGTGATTTTCTACTTCTGGGGAGATGAAACGCAGCCCCAAAAGGCAGCGGAGAAGGAAAGAAAGGTACTAGAAGAAGAGATGCTTAGGAGTAAGCGTTAGCTGGTGGGTGATTTGAAACACTGTTCGGTTCGTCTGTAAACTGTTTGACAAGTGTAAGTCGGAGCAGCTTCCCTCCAGCAGGGATCTGAAAATAAGTGACAACGCTGCTAAAAAAAGACCCAGCTCCTGTTAGCGCTCGCTCAACTTTCACGCACAGAACGGCAGAAACACTCTGATACTACGCTGCTCATTAAGTCGGTACAGTAGTAGAGACGGAGCTCAAAGTGAACCTGCCTCCAGACTCTCACAGTCTTCTAATGGGAATAAAACCCCACCTAGTGAAAAAAAAAAAAAAAAGGTAGCATTTCACTGGGTTGGGTTCACTGTGGCATCGGTTATGCCACACAAAGCTTATGCAATGTTATAACACTCACTCAAATCTTTATGATCTGTATAAACTGATCCAGGGTTCAGAGTACTTTAACTTCACTGTTGCACTTTTATTATCTATTTATTATCTCCTCAACCTCCTGCCGTTTATTGTTATATTCTATTTGAAAATAACAGGAATTTCCAACTGGCAAATAAAACCCTGAAGTGCACATCAAAACCATCAGACCAACAGGAACGGGACCTTAACCAGTAAAGACCCAGCGCTACTTCTGTGGCAGTTTCCAAAGGAGTTTTTCCTCAACATTTCACCTTTCTTAACTGATTTAACACCATTTATTGTAATATTATCTTTTTTTTTTCACGAAAATCTGGTATTTTCCTGTATTTAATTGACTGATCATGTAGATATTCATAAAAGCTTTGAAGAAAAACTGACTTTTTCAGCAAAAATATCAGTAGCTGAACGAAAAATCAATCTGTCCATCCACTGTCACTGACACAACTCCACGGTGTTTCCACGGTAACTACGGACCCTCTGAACGTCCAAATGGCTCATATCTGACGACCATGAAAAGATGAAGAACTTTTATTAACTTTAAACTATTTTACACCAATTCTTTACATGTATTGACAGGAATAGTGGATCAACAGGTGTTAAATATTTTACATCAATAGATGCTTTTAGTCAACAGTCACTTTTGCACCTTTATTGTCTATTTACTGTCTCCTCAACCTCCTGCTGTTTATTGTTATATTCTATTTGTTTTTTTTCTATGTTCATTTTACACCGTGGGGCCTCAGACTCTTGTAATTTCAGTTTTCTGTATGTGATGCACATATGGCAAAAACTGACAAAAAGCTGGTTTTGACTTTTGACCAAACCGTCACAGTTCTGACCGTGTTTGTTAGATAACCCAACGTGATATCATGAACTGTATACAGATAACACACCACTTTTAATTGCCGTGTTACCTGTACACATTATAAGCTTTCCGCGTGTATGTTCACATCGCGTCAAATACCACGCAAATAGCAGCTGGGGTTAGGTTTAGGGTTACTGATTATGGATATGTAAACTGGAGATCTTGGCGTACACTGACACGCGATCAAATGGCGTTGAATAACACACGAAAGGATGAGAATGCGTACGTATAGCGCGCCAAATCCCATCAGAACTGGCGTGACAGACAACGCGATTTCATGAGATCAGTCTGTGGATTCCAAACAGATCTTCAGTTCAGCTATTGACAAGACAAACCGAACAGAAAAGAGGTGATTTGTGGTTTTACTGTGGCTGTTTTCAGTCTAAAAACAGAGCTAAGCTAACAGAGCTGTAATGTATAATGACGCACTACGTCAACATTACAAGAGGCATGTAAATGAAATGAACAAAACATACACAAACTATTCACTACATCTAACGAAAAGGCATAAAATGATCAAGAAACTTAACAAAGATGACCACAAATATCAACAAAATGAACAAAGTGTAATGTATGTATGTGGGGTAGAGGCAGCAATTGTATTTGTGGGGGGGGTGCGGTCCATAACTAACGTAACTAACACTGGTGTAAAGCGAAAGTGAAACTTAACATGCTTTCAACGTCCGACTCCTGGCTTCTATGCCTCTATTATACCGCGGACCTTACACAAAATTTTCACAACTTCTAACCTGTATCCACTGGACCCCCTCCACTGCTCTATAGGCCCCCAGAAATGTTGGGCCCCAAGAAAATGTCACATTTACACCCCCACCCCATTTTATGGTGCCCCAGGCTGCCGGTGAGAGTTTTGAATCTAAATACAACATAGAACCTGTTTAATGGACACTATATTAGAAATTATTTGCAGAAATGGTCTCTGTCTCCCTTTACGTGGATTAATTCTTTTTCAATAGTGACAAAAACAGCTTCAATGAGTCTACTGAGGAAATGGGGGAGTTTTTTGTTTTTTTTTAAATTTTTTTTAATTGTATTATTCAATTCGATGAGACTTTATCGATCCCACAACGGGGAAATCCAATGGTCAAGCCAGCAACCGAATAAAGTGCAAGAAAAAATGTGCACGTATAAAGACAAACAATATTAAATAACAATAATACTAGTAATTAAACTCTAATGATGATATACATACTTACAACCGAGTGGAACTGCAATGTCAGACAGTTTTATATTGACAAGAATAGAAATGCACTTAATGACAGAGCAGAAGTGGAGATTTCAGCTTTCATGTCAGTCGCAGGAAGTTCCCATGTGTCTATTAGCCCTGACATGTGCGTGACACGGCGCTGACCTTTGTTTCTTTGTGTTTTCTCTGTAAACAAACCTGTGGCCTTCCGTCCATGCTGCTCATCGGCTGAATCACAGACCTCGTGATGGCTGACAACAGGTGTGAGCACTTCAAAGACACAAACCCCAACGTGTACATACCCATAGACGCACACATGAAGCATTTATGACACCGCACAACTACACATTCAACTCACAGACCCTGGGAGCTATGTTTAACCCTCTACAGACCCACATAACATCAACTCACACTTAAACCAGGACTCTTGAGTGACATGTGGAGATGTAAAAGCCTCCGAGAAGCCGGATTAAAGTCTATTCTTTCAATGCACACACTCGGCTGGTGGATGGCAGGAGGAAGTGCCACACAGGTTCCTTTTGAAGTGGTTCTGGGCGGGTTGAACTGAGGGGTAGGGGTGTAATTAAGACAGAGGCGAAATGGGTAGCTGTCAGTTACAGAAGGGGAGAAGCCTGAGGGAAGGAAGGGAGAATAAAAGACAAGAGGACGGGCAGACAAGTCGCAACAGTTTGGTTTTAACAGCTCCAAAACCTTTCCATTCTGTCACATAATCCACCACTTTACCCAGACTTCAACCTCAGGAGTTTCATTTGAGAAGAAGATTGAGTTCAGGTGAAAACCACCCATGTTCAGGAACATCCCACGGACAGAGGAAAACGGAAACACTGATTCATATGAGGGTGTGAAACAGTTCGTCTGGGGTGGAAGAGGCAGCAGAGCATCCAGAAGCCCATTAGAAAGTCAACAGAAACTTTACCGATATTTAATAAATGTCGAAAAAACAGAAGTGCGGAATGTCGGTTTGTCCATTAAATCACAAATGCGATGATTTGTTTATTTATTGCTAAAAACTCTTCTTCCTCTGTTGTTGTAACGTTCGTCAACATCCATTTTTGGTTTTTTTATTCACATGACTCTAGTTGCAGAAAAAGATCTTTCTATTGCAGTTTTGCGTGATTTATCAAGTGCGCTACGCCTGAAAAACCACCTCTTGCCAGCACAAAAACATTTTAATTTAAAAATTAGAGTTTTGAAGAAATTGTCACTTTTCCATTAGGTAAATTTTTATGTGCAAGTTGTATTCGCGCAATTTGAGGGTCAATGGAAAAGCGACTACTGTAAGTTTAAACGCACACTATATTTGGAATATCTTTTCAGCATCAGCATCATCCTGGCAAACAGGAGTTTCCAGCTGGTAAATCAAACCCTGAAGTGCACATCAAAACCATCAGACTCCTTTGACAACAACAGGAATTTGACCCTAACCTGTAAAGACCCAGCGCTACTTCTGTGGCAGTTTCCAAAGGAGTTTTTCCTCAATATTTCACCTTTCTTAACGGATTTAACACCATTTATTGTACTATTATCTTCTTTATTTTGTGTTGTTTTCACTGAAAATCAAGTATTTTCCTGTATTTAATTGACTGATCATGTAGATATTCATAAAAGCTTAGATTAAAGTTGAGGCTTATTATATCTGAAACAGAAAAATGAGGAAAAACTGACTTTTTCAGCAAAGATCGTATTAGCTGAACATAAAACAAGTCTGTCCATCCACTGTCATTGATCCAACTCCATGATGTTTCCACGGTAACTATGGAGCCTCTGAACATCCAAATGGCTCATATCTGATGACCGTTAAAAGTTGACAAACTTTTATTACTTTTAAACTATTTTACACCAATTCTTTACATTCATTGACAGGAACAGTGGATCAACAGGTATTAAACAGTTTACATCAGTAGAAATGTTTGGTCACAAGCCACTGTTTGGGTCTTTATGGGTTAAAATCGTGGGTTTGGTTTGGTATTTTGTGTTATTGTGTGAGATGTGGATGTGTCTTTTCTCCTCTATGTATTGGGATAACAGGTCAACCAATAATAAAATGAATTTCAATGACAGTTTGGATCAAAACATAAGAAATAGGACCAACATCCCTGCATCTGATCAGCATGTTCTGTCAAGAATCAATGCCAATTGTTTAATTTTGTGCCTCAGGGGTGGGGTGGGTGTTGTTGTGGGTATTGTGTTTGTATTCGTTGATCGTATGTTGTATATGTGTCTTTAAAATTTGAAAAACAGTAAATAATTTTGGGGAAAAAAAAAAAAGAATCAATACCAAGTTGAATGTGTGAGGCTGTCAGGTTTAAGACATTAAACTAGGACTACTTATGTGTTTTGTGCAAATGAAATAAGAAAACATTGCAGTTTGGGAATTTAAAGGCTCTATAAAGTCAAAATAGGAACATATGACACTAATTAATGGTAGAAAATATAGGACATTCTAAGTTAACCTGTTATTCTTACTCAAAGTCTGACATTAGCCACCAGTTCTGTTGATAATGAGCTTCAGTCAACCTCTCATCATGATATTAACACATATTAATCATCAAATTAACTAGTTCAGATGATTTACACGAAATGGCAGAGTCTTTGGAGGCTTTGAAGAGAACAACATGACAGCAGGAAATGACGTCCAGTAAACCACAGACCAAATGTGTCATCAGTAATCCATAAATCACAGACTGTACTTACAACATAAAACTAATAAAACATATGAAATAATCTAAATCTGAAGCATGTGCGATAACCGGAAACGTGCTGGAGCGTCTGTGATCAGTGTGGGAGGAGGCTGATGAGAGGCAGCCTCCGCAGACCTCAGTGACGTCTTAATAAAACGTCTTATAAATGAAGGTGAGAGTTGACGATAGACGCTTTAATTGAATCCAGCTCCACCTCGGGGAAGAAATTACCGCCTAATAAAAAGACACATTTTAAACCGAGTATCACAATAATAATAAACCCAGTACAAAGCCCTGAGGTACTTATTTATCCCCTACTGTCTGATCTAATCATGATAATATCAGTAGTAACATCTAAACTCATCATTATTTCATCCCTGGTTCACTACAGTGTTATGAGATATTTCCAGACCCCCTCCCCCCCCTCCCCTCCCCTTCATGATTCCTGTTCCTGGTCTGACTGTTTTTATTTTCCCCGGAGCTATAAATGTCGCTGTAGTCGGTACATTCCAGTCCCCAGAGGGAACATGACACCTACGCATCCACACACTGTGGACCTTCTGGAAGCCTTTTGACCTCCTACTTTCAGGAATTTCTCACCTCGAGATGCAAAATTAAACCTCAGATCACATTCCATCTGGTTTTAAATGGGACTTTTTACGGCAAGGGCGATCGTTTTTCTGTTATTTTCTATACCATAAATGACACGTTGACGATGAGATTAGAGACTATTACGTGTTTATGTTTAACACCTAGTTATAAGAATATCTGACACTGGCCAAAAGTGACAAGTTCATTATGTGATCAAAAAATAACTTTAGATGTACTCTGGAGGGATGGAAGGATGGATATATTTATATACATATATCTTCCTGAGACCCAGTAATACCTTTTTGTCTTTTGTAGGGGACAAGAGTTTCACAGCTTTACTTATAAAAAAAATAATAATAATAATAAAAGCCGTCCACTGCAAAGGACATTCCATAAAAAGTAAAAATAAAAGCTAAAATTTTATATGAAAAACTGCTGCATTATGCTTTTTCCAATCAAGTCAACTATTTAATGTAAAAAAAAAAAAAAAAGCCAAAACATTTCATTTCCTGGGGCTCAGGATGATATAAACTTAGCTCGAGAAATTCCTCAAGATTATGAGACAAAAATCTCCCATTAAACTTCAAGGAAATGTTGATGTTTTTATCTCAAATCATCATCAAAAGAACATCTTACAGCTGTAGGCATGATGTGTCCCAATACTTTTGTCCATGTAGTTCATAAACATCAATATTTTAAAGTTTAATGGGACATTTTTCCTTCTCAGTGAGATGTGAAAAATGTCGATGGTTAGTTGTGGTAGAAAATAATTATTTGTAGGAAAAGGACACAAAAACACAAGGCAAAAAAACCCCAAAAATAGACTTTTTTCCACCCAACAGTGATGATATGTTCTTTGTTCGACCTCTGAATTTCAAACATTTTTTTAACTTTTTTTTTTTTTTTTTTTTTTACACTTTTCGTCATTGTTTTTGGTATTAAATGTTGATATTCAAAATAAAACAAACAAAAAAAAGTGATGTTTCTCAACTAAATGGACAAAAACGTCATGTCTACAGCTGTTAGATGTCCTGTTCATGAGGATTTGACATAAAAACATCAATACTTCCTTAAATGGGAGATTTTTCTCCCTCAGTCAGATGTGAAGAAAGCAGTTGGTTAGTTGTGGTAGAAAATTATTATTTACAGTCAGAGCAGGGAAAATATTTGACTAATTTACAGGTAGAACATTTAAAATCGCAGTCACGGATAAAGAAAAATCAATGATGAGAAAAATGAGGTAAAACTCATCTCTGAGACATTTTGGAACCAAAGATAACAATTTAAACCAAACTAACCAATATAATGATATTTATCCCAATATAAACTATATTCTGACATGAGTCATTATTATTCCGTATCCCAGACCCTGTTAGAAAAGAAACTCCTGTCCACATACTTTGGTCCACACAGTGTATCCTGGCCTCTTTAGAATAGCTCCACCGTTTTGCATATAAATACACATACTGAGCTGATCCTGTACAAATCTACACCCAAATCTGGTTCAAACAACCCGCCCTGCTCATGTTTGATAAATGCACTAACATCTGCAGTGACTCCGTCTAATCGGAGCCTTTAACAGAGTCAGTTCCTCAAAGCCTCGATGAGCACTGATGAGTCGCCCGCAGCTGCGTCTTATTTTTCCACAAACATCCACATCCAGTTCGCTGAGTCATCGGACGGCGTGTGATGTCGACAGAAGGTCGTGACGCACACGGGCCGAGTCCACAGGGGCGACCCAGGCACCACGCTGCCGTAGCGCCCTTGGGTTGAAGGGGACTTTCTAAAGGGGCGGAGTCAAACAGTGACTCTGGGAGACTGGGGATGGACTGCAGATGCGGAGGAGGAAGAGGAGGAGGCGGAAGGCAACACGACGAAGGCTGACGAAACGGTAGGAGGAGCTGATGTGGGTTTGCTGTGGTTTAGTGTTTGTGTGTCATTCAGGTTCCTGCTGCCGTTCACACTGACCTCTGTGGGGGGAGCCGAGCCCACACCTGCAGACACTGGCCAAACAACCAGGCTCCGAGTCAAAAGGGCGACTATCTCAGTAAAGTATTATTCCTAAAAACTGAGCTTCTTTGTCCATTTTTACTCCACCCCCCGAAAGGGGAGGCAAGGGCTATAGTTTTTGGTTTGTGTCTGTGTTTGTTTCTTTGTTTGTTAACACTTTAACAACAAAACTACAGGTTGAATTCAGACCAAACTGGGTTTATAGACTGGCAGTGACCCAGGATAGATTTCATTACATTTTGGGAAAAATAGGTCAAAGTTTAAATGTTTTATGATTTTTTTAAATCTTTTTTTCTTCTCCCATTTACTTATAATGGGCAAAATTTCACATGTCTATAAAAACATCTGCTTTGTTTCAATTTCCTTCAAACTTGGCACATATATAGAGGAGACCAATATGACATCAGCACATGCACAGACATGAGGACATCAGCTGGATCGATGCTAAAATAAGCTACAATGTATGTGAGGGGCGGGGTTTGTTGTGCCTGGAACCACTTGTTTTCCTTGTTTGTATATGATGATTATTATAATTATTATGATTATTCCTAGCGCGCTGACCCGTGGGGAACCACAGGCTCTAGATCCTCGGATCCAGTTCATTCCTTTACTTTCTCTCCTTTCTTGGTAAATTCCACTGGCATTTTCAGTTGAATAACCTCTCAGTTGGCATGTCTGTTTCTGCGCAGGAAATTTGACACCGTGGCAACGTGACCCTATTGTTTATCTGTTGCTAGGTAACCCACTTCAATTATGATTCTAAGATTCTGGGCATAGCAATGTGAGTGTAAGGCTACTGTATTTCAGAATTACTAATATCTCCTAAAAATACTGCTCATATCAACTTGTCTCTTCCTTGAACAAAAATACTTAAATATGACAAACTGCAGCAGTCAGCTCTGAACGGATTTTGGGTGATGCCCGAGACACACAAACAGAGTCCACTTCTCTTTATAATATAGATTATTATTACGACGATGATGATTACTGTCTGTACTGTCTCACATATTGCAATTCTACTCATGTAAATGTATGTAGTATTAGAGTTTTTATTATTATTATCATTATTATTATTATTAGTCTTTTGCACAATCCTTATGTATGCACTTTCTTTCTTTTTTGCACTTGAATTTCTCTGTTGTGGGATCAATAAAGTCTAATGTAATGTAACGTAATCTATCATTATTATTACCATATATCATTATTACCATGGAAACATTGTCATCTTCTTCAACACTGATTCCCCAGTAAAACCCATGGAGTTGGATCAATGACAGTGGATGGACACACTGGGTTTATGTTCAGTTCATGAGAGATTTTTGCAGAAAGTCACTTTTTCTTCAGTTTTCTCTGTTTTTGCTGTAATAACCGTTAACTTTAATCTGAGCTTTTATGAAAATTTACATGATCAGTGAATTAAATACAGGAAAATACATAATGCAAATGCAAAATACAGAGGATTATATTATAATAAATGCTGATAAATCACATAGGAAAGGCTAAAAGTAGGTTCTTTTTTTTCTCTGTTTCTGATATAATGAAGAGCATCATCAACATTTATGAACATCTACATGTTTTGTAAATGAAATCTAGAAAAATACCTGATTTTCACTTAAAATGCAAAATAAAGAGGATAATATTACAATAAATGTTGATAAATTACCTAAGAAAGAGGAAATATTGAGAAAAATTCATTTGAGAACAGCCACAAAAGTAGCTCCGGGTCTTTATGGGTTCACGTACGAAGCTTAAATTAGATAATGTGCTTAAAAAAAACAGTATTCCTTATGTAAAACACTTCATCTAGTCTAGTTTTTATTTATCTTTGAACATGATGAGATGGTCTTTGGTCAGATTGAACATATAAATCACATATTCTGATTTATCACTAAAAGGACACAAAATACAGAGGATAATATCATAATAAATGGTGATAAATCAATTAAGAAAAGTTAGATATAGAGGGAAAATATTTTCAAACGGCCATAAAAGTAGCACTGGTTGTTTATGGGTTAAACTGCCCTAAACGGAACATTAGACATTAGACGAACTGCTACACTGGTGCTTTAGGCCACGAAAGCTACAAAAGCAGTTCAACAGGAGGTGTTTCATTGTGACAGAAATATTAAGTTTTGGGTTTCTGAGTGATTTTTTCATTAAAGACACTTGTGAATTTCCTCCCCCTGATGCAGACCATTTACTCTTCCATGGAACTGAAGAAAGGTGCTACAGTTTTCAGTCTCCACCGCATGAGTTCAGAGCATTCCTGAAAGTGTTCGAGTCGATAACTTCACAACTATTAGCCTTATTACTTCCAGGGTTCAGTAAGCGAACCTAAAAGTGCAGCGTTGAACACGCCATTATGAACTAATCTACCGACGTGAGCGAAACGCTTTAAGAGAACACAACGGCTGGAAACGCTATCTCTCACGACAAGCTTTCAGACGGAGCCAGGACCAAACGGCTGCAGGTATGATGGGAAGGACCGGGAGTGTCAAACATAGGGCACAGGGGCCAAAACCGGACCGCCAAAGGGTCCGATCCGGCCCGGGGATGAATTAGTGAAATGCAAAAACACTTAAGATACAGGATTAGCTCAATATGTGTATTTATGTGCAAGATGGAGGAACAACTCTACGGAGGCCAAGATACACACGATGTGGACAAAAGTATGTGGACACATCATTTCTTTTTTAACAGGGGTCTGGGAAACAAAACAATATTGACTAATGTCAGAATATAATTTTATATTGTATATAAACTATATGAACATCAATATT
Source organism: Apogon hyalosoma (assembly GCA_037367295.1). NCBI lineage: Eukaryota > Metazoa > Chordata > Actinopteri > Kurtiformes > Apogonidae > Apogon > Apogon hyalosoma. Next base: position 3,078,104 of record JAPQRP010000019.1, read on the forward strand.
GGGACACTTCATCTCCACAGCTGTTAGATGTCCTGCTCATGAGGATTTGACATAAAAACGTCAATATTTCCTTAAAGTTTAATGGGAGATTTTTTCTTCCTCAGTGAGATGTGAAGAAAGTAGACGGTTAGTTGTGGAACAAATATATTATTTACAGTCAGAGCATGAAAAATATTTTAGAAATTTAGAAGAAGAACATTTAAAATCATAGTCATGGATAAA
>JAPQRP010000019.1:3092138-3103367 GCA_037367295.1 Apogon hyalosoma
ACACACACACTCACTCTCACACACACACACACACACACACACACACACACACACACACACACACACACACACACACAGTGTCTTAACTGCAAAAGGCCATTTCTCTGCCCCTCCAGCAAAAAATACAGAACATTATACATCATGTTAATCTCATTACGTAAAGCTTTACTGTCTGATGCAGGAGTGTCAAACTCACATACACCTAATATGATCTAGAGTGGCTCAGACCAGTAAAAAAAGAACATAAAAACACTGAAATAATGTCAACTTCAAACTTTTCTGTATGTTTTAGAGTTAAAAAAAAAAAAAAAAGTAAAATTACATTGTGAAAATATTTACACCTGCAAACTATCCTTTTAAGAAATGTGAATTACTTGGAAAAACCTGACATTTTTTAAAGAAAAATAAGTGTAATTTTAACAATATTCTGCCTCACTTCATCATTTACATGCCCATTACATCTTACAGATCACAGTGGATCCACAAATACACAAAACAGTTAGTAACAGAAAGAATACTAATAAAATTACACTTAAAAAAATTATTTTAAAAAAATGTGTAAGTGCGATTTTAACAATATTCTGCCTCAACTTATCATTTATACATCAGATCTACAAGGCACAAAACATTTAGTAACAGACAGAATATTGGTAAAATTGCACTTAGTTTTCTTCAGACATTTCAGGTTGTTCATATTGATTTAGATTATTCACATTTTTTTCTGTAAGGATAGTTAAATGTAAACATTTTCATGTCATTTCACTTTTTACACTATAAGAACATTTTGGAGTTGTCATTATTCATATATTATTACGATGGTATTTCACTGGTCTGATCCACTTGAGACCTGAACTAAAATGACTTTTGCACCATCGATTGTTAATATATTCAGTGTAATTTTTGCATTTCACAAATTCATCCCACGGACCGGATTGGACCCTTCGGCGGGCCGGTTTTGGCCCACAGGCCTTATGTTTGACTCCTTGGCTCTGATGGCTGTACGATGAGCTGTGATGATTTAGAGCTGGTTCTCAAAGATGCTGGTCTGCATGTGGTTAACGGTCAGGACCATGTTGGACAAAACGAAAAACTACCTCCTGCAACAACCGCCCAAACCCATCTGCGGAACACAGGCGTTCGGTCGCAACATCTCGAGTTCTACTCTGTTCTTCAGACTTTGAAATCACATACAGTACTGATGCTTCAGTTTAAACATGAATATCTATATGATCAGTAAATTAAATACAGGAAAATACATGATTTTCACTGAAAAAACACAAAATACAAAGAATAATATTCCAATAAATGGTGAAAAATCATTTAAAAAAAGGTTAAATCTAGCGGGTAATTCATTTGGGAGCTGACACAAAGGTAACATTAGGTCTTTATGGGTTAATGCATGGTCTACAAAATAAAAGCTTATATGACAAATGCAGTTTGTGTTTGCAGGACTTCATCATGATCCAGTCATGTTAAAGAATGATTATTGGCCAAATGTACCAAGTGAGTAAAATATGATGGCATGTAACTTCATAATTATAATCTGTAAATCCTACTGTTTGGTAAATGTTTGAGGTAAATCTGTTCTGATCTCACCAGTTTCATGCTGAAGTTGTTCTGCTCCCAGCGACAGAGCATCAAACTCATGTTGCCTCTCGCAGCTTCCTCACAAACACCTGACTCACATCGCTGAAGAGCAACAGTCGGCCGGTCCGGACCGACCGGAACCAGGATGAACCGAGCAGAACCCCACACACAGAGCGGCTAAAAGCAAAGATCCACAGAGAAGGAAGGAGGGAATCCAAGCAGGAGGCTGCAGGTTGGAGAGACTCGTCCTCAGCTTCCACTTAATCCAGATGGGAATGTGATCGGCCGCCTGTTCCAGCCCGTATGCCTGGGGGGGGGGCAGCCTCCAGCTTCACTCCACCCACCGACGGAGATGAAGGAGGGAAAAATAAACGCAAGAGGAGCTGCTCTTACAGGCAGCCAAACCGAGGAGGAGGAGGAGGAGGAGGAGGGGGAGGAGGAGGGGTCCCCGCTTCCCCCGCAGCAACACATTGTACTATTGCTTTTCAATGGCCCGTCGGTCATATGGGGAGGAGAAAGGGAGAGAAAAGGACAGAGCTTTTAACCTCCTGCCACCCCTCCCCCAATTGTCGACCACCTCCAGTGACAAAAAAAAAGTGAAAAAAGGGGATGATGCATGCAGGCCATAAAAGTACTGATACAGCAGCGTGAAAATACACACAGCACAAGGGCTGGGACTAGACCTGAACGCATCCTCAGTCAGTGTTTTACTCACTGAGTTCAGATTTGACTGCTGTATTTATGTGGATGTCAAGGCCCGTTCTACTACTTTATACACATGTTCTCACACAGGGATGTCAAATTCATTTTAATTCAGGTTCCACATTTAAGTACCATTTGATCCCCAGGAAAAAAAAAAATAAAAAAGCATAATAGTTATAAGAATTGTGTCTATGGACTCGACTGCAGTCTTGGGTATAACTACGATAACTTAAGGGCTGGGTATTCTGAAACCACAATGCATTATGGTAAATGGTATTTTTTTTCTTTTTGTGTTTTTGTTTTTTTTTTGTTTTTTTTTTACATTTGATGGTCATATTTTTATTTATATATTTTCTTATAATTCTGTCCTGCTGTATCACTGGAAAATGTTTAATGGGTGAAAAGAAAAAAACAATTAAAAAAAAAGTGAGTTACAAAAAAAAAAAAATTCTCTTTTTTTAGTGCAAAAAAAGACTTTGAATTATGAAAATATTTACATTTACAAACCATCCAAACAAAAAAGATGTGAATAACCCAAAAAAATGAAGTTTCTTAAGAAAAATAAGTGGAACTTTAACAATATTATGCCTCAACTTATCATATATGCTTTACAGATCAGATCTACAATAACAGGCAGAATATTGGTACAATTCCACTTATTTCTCTTAAGACATTTCAAATTGTTCATATTTGATCAGATTATTCACATTTTTTGTTAAAGGACAGTTTGTAATTTTACTTTTTTACACTAAATTTGCAGTTGTCATTATTTATAGGTCAGTATGATTGTATTTTACTGGTCTGACCCACTTGGGATCAAATTATTCTTTATCTGGAACCAGAACTCAAATTATTTTAACATCCTTGATCGTCTTCAGTGTAATTTTTGCATTTCACAGATTCATCCCACGGGCTGGATCGGACTCTCTGGCGGCCTGGTTCTGGCCCACGGACCAAATGTTTGACACCTGTGAGTTAAAGCAGTGGTTTTCGACACTGCAAAAATCTAAATCTTACCAAGTGTATTTCTCTCATTTCTAGTCAAAATATCTAGTGAGATTTTTTTTGCTCATTTCAAGTAAAAAAAAATCTGCCAGTGGAACAAGTGACACTTATCTTGGTCTATAAATCAGTTCTCATGTCTCACTGAAAAGTTCCTCTTTAGGTGATTCTGTCTGGTTTTAAGTGTGATGAGATATTTGGACTAGAAATGAGACGAATACACTTGGTCAGATCTGGATTTTTTCCAATGAACCAGCACATCATCGTCGTCATCGTCCCCATGTTTTCGGGGGCCAGCAGGTAATAATAATAGGTTTATTTATATAGAACCTTTAAAAACTGACTTTACAAAGTGCTTTGACAGATGAAGCAGAAGGGCAGGATAAAAACACAGAAAACAACACAATAAAAGAGACAAGTACAGCAAACACAAAAACAGGACTAAATTCGAATGTATCGCAGTAGAGAGAGCAGAAATAACATAACATGATGCTGTCAGATCAATGCAAAAATGAAGGAATGGAATAAAACAGCATCATGTATGTCAATATGAATGAACATCAGGGATAAGGTGAGGGGAGCTCACTTTCATTTTCTCACTTTTATCTACAGTTACATAAGCCACCCCGTCCTCCACATACAGGTCCATCACGTTACTGGTAGAATTACGTACCCGCTCCCCCCAAAATGTTAGGCCTTGGGGGGGCGCCAGTAGGTTCATGATGCCGTTAGTGGGGCTTGGTTCAAAAAAGGTTGAGAAACCCTGAGTTAAAGGGTTAAAGAACAGAACCATATTAATCACTGCAGTAATTATCCAATGGAAGGACACTCCCTCTTCGCTTAGTTAAATCCAGGCGGCGACTCGACAGTAATGCATCATATTCTAGAGGATCATCACTCATCTTTTCACAGGTCTGTTTTCAGCTTTATGAGTCCATTTTCCAGAGTTTATTTAACTCCAGAAGCAGAGAATGTGGAACTCAAGCCCGGAAAAAGGAAACAAAACACATGAGCAGATAGGTGGGTTTCACTGCAAACTGTAACCTGAAAAGGAACTAAAGCACGAAGCCTGGAAATCCTCCTGTAAAGTCCAGTCCTTGAGTGTGTCGGCGCTGCTTTCGACCAGTGGAAGCAGCGCTCAGAGGCCAAACCACACAGAACTCAACACTGAGCGTCTCTATTCTATTTATTATTTCTTTAACCAGCCCCTCTGCTGTCTGTTAAAAAAAGCAGAGTTTTATTTTCCCCTGCAGCCGGAGACGGAGCACAGCCTCTGATCAGCCGTCACCCACAATGCACTGCAGCGGCGGCGGGTTAGCGTAGCCTCCGCATCCATGTATGCATGTGTACGTATGTGTGTGTTTAAGAGTCCACAGCTGAGGATGCCTGCTGTTTGAGCGCACTCCAACCCCCTGTGCACACACACCCCGCCGCCGACCACAAATTACAAGCTGAATTTCAATTTTGGGAAAAGCCCAAGATTTACAGAATGTTCCCACAGTAGGGGGATGCCTGATCGCTTCCAGGAGGCAGCTCCCGAACGCTTTCAGCTCAGTCGAACAACAATAACACCAGGCCATGCAGGCAGGTTCCAGTAACGACCTGTGAAATGTTTTACACAAAGACATGTCTCACTTTTGTTGCCAGACACTAAAACATGATATGCATGGGGTTTGATGAGAGTTTGTGCATTAGTCTGGAGGCTCTTAAGTGGAAAACACAACTGGAACGGATGCATTTTATGTTTTCACTTAACAGAAACACAAGTTACAGATGAGATGCTCCACAAACCAAGCGTCAAAGTGTAACTGAAGTTCACTGCACGTCTTCAAACTGCATCACTGTTATATTAGTGATGTATTTAGTGCCATCTAGTGGTGAAACTACAGAATGCACTCCTCTGTCTCCACCTCACATTCCCATACAGCGGCCGTTAAAACATTATCAGTCCACTATGAGATTTGTGGTTAAGGTGAATAAGTGAATATGTAGTTAGAATTTAGAGCAAGGGTGTCAAACTCATTTTAGTTCAGTTCCACATTAAGCCAAATTTAATCTGCAGTGGGCCGGACCAGTCAAATAATAATAATAATGATAATGATATAAATAATGTCAACTCCAAACTTTCCTCTATGTTTTAGGGTGAAAAAAGTAAAATTATGCGATGAAAACGTTTCCATCTACCAACTGTCCTTTAAAGGAATGTGAACAACATGAACAAACTGGAATTTCTTAAGAAAACTAAGTGCAATTTTAACAATATTCTGCCTCAGTTTATCATTTACACATGAAAATTACAACGTACAGATCACAGTGGATCTATAAGTACACAAAACATTTAATAACAGGCAGAATATTGGTAAACTTGCACTTATATTCAATTTAGATGTTCTTGAAAACTGAAAAGGTTGAAAAGGTTATCATATCAAAACAGAGAAAACAGAAGAAGAGTGACTTTCTCAGCAAAAATATCAATAATTGAACATAAACCCAGTGTGTCCATCCACTGTCGCTGATTCAACTCCATGGGTTTTACTGGTGAATCATGTTGTAGAAGATAACGGTGTTTCTACAGTAACTATGGAGCCTCTGAACGTCCAAATGGGTCATATCTGATGACCACGAAAAGATGAAGAACTGCATTTTACACCAATTATTTACATGTATTGATAGGATTAGTGGATCAGCAGGTATTAAACAGTTTAGATCAGTAGATGTAGTCGATCACCAGAGACTGCTGAGGTCTTTTAAGATTTACATACGGCGCAAAATCAAGATGACAGATGGATACTTTGGCGATGCAACCAACAACAACAGAAAAAAGACAAAAACTGAAACGATCCCTTTAAGCTAAGTCTTCTCCTTCTGCCGCTGCTCATGAACCTGTGGCGTCTGGTTTCAATGCTCCGTGTACCGTTATCATGCCAGTTTGTGCACACTGAGCACTCGACAGAAGAGGAAGAAGGAGGTTTCTGTGGTGTTTATGGTTCACAGGAGACCGGGCGCCCATTTCAATCTATTTCTTTTATTTTTTGTGTTCTCTCTTTGTCTTTGTTATTTTAGCCCTTTCCCTGACCCCGTTCCCAACCCTAACCCCTTTTCTAAACACAAACCAGGTGTTTTTTTTGTTTTTTTTTATATCTAAACCTAACCAAACTGTAATTACTGTCCAGATGTCAACTCCGCACGTCAAAAACTGTCACTCTAATGGTACCCGGTGTGTCAGAGTTATGGTCCGACCGAGGAGTAAGACTATAAAACTCTCATCCCCTGCATAAATTTGGAACTTGGTGAACTTAGTCTGTAGATATAAACAGGACTATACACTGAAGTCATTATGCATTCTATAGCTGACACACTGTGAGGCTAAAGGTTTGTTACTGCTTTAACTCTCAGCAGTAATATGCAAAAACAGGACCAATGTCGATGTATCTCAGCATCATTTTCTACCAATCATAGAGCTGCACAATATATCGTTGCATTGTATGTGTGTGCAATAGTCACATCGTAGGTCCTGCAATGGTGGAGGCAAATGCACTCAATGTGTTCTCATCTAATTTCATTCTGGGTACCTGACACACACTGCGCACCGCCATTCACCAATCACAATCGTTCTTAATCAGTTTGAAGTGAGTCGCCGGTGACAACATTGAAAATTGAGCAACGAACAAGAGAAAATCACCTAAAATGAAGTCTTGATGCCAAAAAGAAAAGCAACGTCAGTTATCGGGAATTATTTCAGCTACAGAGCGACGAAACTGAAACAGGTGTTCTGTGTCGACAGTGTCTTCCACCTGTCCACACGACCAGAGGAAACACAACTGATTAGTTTGACCGTTTACGTCGGCACCACACAGCTGTTATATCCTCCTGAGTATATTTTCATATCGCAGGGTTAAAAAGAATCGCAATGTCAGTTTTTTCCAATATTGTGAAGCCCTACCAAGTACTGTTCCGTTCAAGAGTTCGCATAAACAAGGATTCATGGAATACCCGGATATTGTTCTTGTCAACTAGCTTAAACGAAGGATGGTTGGTGACGTGTGTAGACTTGGCTGGAACATATCCCAAGATGAAGTTGAATTTGTGAACTTGTCAGGTTCTGTTCTAAGCTGGAGTCCTGTGGTCTGGATGAAGGAGATACTTTCACTGAAGGAGAACTCAACTGATTCAGTCCAAGTCCATATATGACTTCTATCAGTGATCAACAGGAACTAGACTGATATCTGGAACCGTTTACATGTTATAAACCATCAAAATATGGAGCATTAGAAGGAAAGGCAGATTTTTAATCATTCAAAAATTCAAAAATTGAAATTTCTTAAAATTGTGAACAAACTTTGTAGATATTGTCCCATGGAATATACGTATAAAATTTGACATGAATCTGACCCGTGTTTTCAGAGAAGAAGATTGTTGAAATACAGACATTGGTGACCTTGTGTTTGACCCTTCAAGGTCACTCAAAGTCAAAGGTCATGGATCCAAATGAAAGTCCATGTATGACTTCCTATCAGTGATCAATAGGAACTAGACTGATATCTGCAAACATTTACATGTTACAAACCATCAAAATATGGACCATTAGAAGGAAAGGCAAAATGTAATATTTCAAAAATTCTTTAAAAGATTCAAAAATCAGAATTTCTCAACACCACAAACAAGCTTTGGAGACACTGTCCCAAGAAAGCTACATATAAGATATAAACAAATCCGACCAGTAGTTTCAGGGAAGATTGTTGAAGTCTAGACATCGGCTAAAAACTACTGCACTTATTTCCACTGAACGGCATTTCAGACCCATGTCCATCTCACTTTTCCTGATTTGTTCCACACGACCATTCCATGAAAGTATCCCAAATCCAAACATTTCCATCTAAAAATGTGGGTTCGTCAGTGGGTTCAAAAGCTTTTCATTCCAAACATCGACGATCGACGTCCAAACACTAATGAAAACCCATCTCCTGGGCTCGAACATCAGCGCTGTAGCTGTAGTCGTTCCTAACCAGCATTGATTTAACGACACTCAGGCAGAGAATCTGTCAGCGTTTAGTGCCCGTGTTGAACAGGTTTAGTGCAGGCCTTCAACCACCTCATTAAGTGCATCCACGGTGAATGGGCTGAGTTTGGCTCCTTTCACTGTTCCAGATAAACCTCAGTGTGTCAGAGACAATGGGGGGGGGTGACCCTGCTGGAGGGGGGGCTTTTGTTTTGGACGACCCCACCTCTGAGAGCTCCGGGCTGTGGGGTTGGGGGGGTCCTGCTGCCTGCCTGTTGTGTTATGGAGGGGGGGGCTGGGACATATGGACTGACTGGGGGCTCAGAGACCTTTATGAAAGCAGGTGGACTCCATGTCAATACAACTGACGCCATCATTTCTACCAATGTATTGATTAGTTTTGTTTCAGAGCACAAATGTACTTATGGTCTGCACAAGGAGGAAACAAATACGCTTAAAACCAAATTAGACTTAGAAGTCTTAACCCTTTAACCCCTGAGCCCTGACTCCAGGTAAACGTGCTGCTGTGAATCTGTGTCTGTTTCAGGTTCATTAAAGCTATGTGAGTTTGTGGTTTTGCTTTACTGTGTGGTTTAGGGTCAAAACAGGGTGGAAAGGAATTCTAGTTTGACAGGTTTGGACTAAATAAGCGCTCAGAATGTACATCAATAAGAGATTTAGGATGATGAACATCAACTGTGAACTAGAACACAGTGTACAACAAGGAGGATTTGAATTTGGACCCAGGAGTTTCTTTTTGACACCTGGTTGAACTCCAAAAAGCAGATACACGGTCAAAACCCGGTAAGAACACATTAAAAAAAAAAAAAAAAAAAAGGAAAATCACCACAACACTGGAAATAACAGTAAAAACAAAAAAACACAAGGAAAACAGTGTAAAAAAAAAAAAAAAAAAAAGCTCAGATATCTGTGGAAAGAACAAGGTCTATTCTATTAGAACGTTTAGAAATTTTAACTACTGAGCAAACGCTTACATTTTTAGAAATATTTAAAATAAATCATACATTCAGATGCTCACCACAGACACACCAGGGGTTAAAGGGTTAGAAAAAAGTTAGAGCCTGACTTAGAATAAACGAATAATGCAAACCATTTTTTTAAGCTTGTTATTGGTTAAATCTAGCATTACAAAGCTGAGTGTAGCTTTATCTTTCAGAACGCAGTAACACGTATGCATTTTGCTTCATAAAATTACTCAAAGCCCCATTTTTTGGATTCATTTCCCATAAACGCTGTTCCATGCCGCTGATGTGAAGTGAAGCCAAAATATTCCATTATTTATGGGAGCTGCCGTGTTGCATTCATCACGTTTTTTTAGTCGAGAAGCGAAAGAACTGAAGGGTTTCTGAAGGTTTACGATATAAAGTGTGGTCAGTGAGTATTTGGACAGTGGACAGATGCAGTTGAGTTTCCTCTGCACAACATGACAGTGGATCTGAAATAAATCAATCCAATTGTGATTGAAGTGTGGACTTTCAGCTTTAATTCAATAGGTTTAACAAAAAACTAAACCTCTGTGACACACAAACCGCATTTCCCTTATGTGGTACCAGCTCGGCTCGGTTACCAGGTACTATTCCTGGAGACCGTTTCCATGACAGGGTACTACTGACTTTAGAGTACCTGGACGTCATAGTGACACTACGTCTGCTCAGAGTTGCTGCTGAACTCGCTCGTTGCGTGTTGTCCCGTCAAGTTCACGCTCAATCTTTTCATCGTCCACCAAGGACAGAAATGTCTGAACCTCCTCGACCGACCATGGTGTAGTTTTGCGGGCTGCCATCACGGATCAGCCTACCGCTGTATTTACTGTAAACGTCCAAATCTGTTTCTTTTTTTTTTTTTTTAATAGTGTGTTGCGCATTTATGACACTTTGACACAGAGACAACTCTCTGTCCAATCCATGGTCACATTTTAGTATCTCGTCACCTGTTATGGAACCTCAGCTGAGCAAAAACGAAAAAAAGTAGTACCGGGTACCAGATTCCAGGTTCTTTATGTAATGGAAACGCAAAAAGGCAGAGTCGAGTTGAGTCGAGCTGGTACCACATAGTGGAAAGGCGGCACGAGTCTGTCCATTTTCTGAGGCTCTTAAGTAACAAGACACTGACTGACCATCAGCTTCATGTTCAGATCTGTCCTGTTCACTGCTTATTCCATGACAAATGAAGCAGATAAAAGGTCTGGAGATGAGTCACATGTTGAATTTACATTTAGTAGCTGCTGAATTCTCAATATTCAGTCCAAAGAGGTGTCAGTGCAGGTGAAAGTGGTGTCATTCAGCTGAAAAAATAAATACATCTATCAGAGATGGAGAGGAAACTTACAAAAGGTGTGTCACTGTCCAAATACTCCTGGACTTGACTGTATTTCAGCAACTTATTTTCCTCTAATTATGTGAATAAAAATGCCTCCTGCCGTTTGAGGCCGGTTTGAATGAGGGAAACTATTAGTATCTGACAACAATGAAACAATCAGACCGTTTCTCTGTGGTTGGAATCAATTTGTTCTTTCTGTTGATTTTCCAAATGAAATAGAAAAATAAAAACAACAGTGAAATACATTACTGTTGATCGAGTGATTAATCTAAATCTCAAAAGCATCGCTTCACCATTATGCAGTGAAAGTTGCCATTTTCTAAACCACTTCCAGTAGCAGCGCAGGGAGATCAGTGTCCAACCACAGCAAAGACGGTGTTTAAAGTGGTTGACCATATTCGGCTGTGCAGATGGATGTCAGACTGAAGCGGTAATTAAAAACCAGCCTGGCTTCTACAGTAAACTCATTATATTTAGTTTTGCTGAACCACTGTCTCATGAGGTTTGCAGCTTTTTGACGAGTACACTGGAAAAAATCCAAATCTGACCAAGTGTATTTGTCTCATTTCTAGTCCAAATATCTCATCACACTTAAAATA
>JAPQRP010000019.1:3103685-3117500 GCA_037367295.1 Apogon hyalosoma
AAATCAGTTCTTATATCTCACTGAAAAGTTCGTCTTTAGGTGATTCTGTCTTATTTTAAGTGTGATGAGATATTTGGACTAGAAATGAGGAAAATACACTTGGTACAAATTAGATTTTTGCAGTGTAACAGAATAAAATGTTTAGATTCTATAGAGAAATGTTTAAAGGTGAATATTATAGACATTTTAGGTGAAAAAAAAACATTTCTAGATGCACATGTATCAGCTTTTACATTATAGTGATTTAACTGCTCCCTCAATGTTTCTCAAAATAGAACTATTAGTGCGTAGATATTGTTATACTGTATATTCTGTGTATCCTCTGGAGTTTGTTGTACTTCTACATGTGTAATGACGATAAATCTGAATATTTCATGATTGCTTAGTTTAGATGTAAACGTATGATATTAAAATAAGACCAACGTCCCTGTATCTCACCGTCATGTTCTATCTGAATCAATAACTAGTTGAATGTGTGAGGTTCTCAGGTTCTGTTCTATGTTCCAGTCCTGTGGTTCTGATGCAGATTGATCTAATAATAGAAGTGGGCTGGACTTTCACTGGAGGAGAACTCGGCTGATTCAATCCAAGTCCATATATGACTTCTATCAGTGACCAATAGGAACTAGACTGATATCTGGAACCATGTACATGTTATAAACCATCAAAATATGGACCATTAGAAGGAAAGACACATTGTTAATAGTTAAAGAAATGGTCAAAAATTGAAAAAACCTAAATTTCTGAAAACGGTGAACACACTTTGTAGACATTGTCCAAAGGAAACTACATATAAAATTTAAAATGAATCCATCTAGTAGTTTTGGAGAAGATTGTTAAAATCTAGACATTGGAGACCTTGTGTTCGACCCTTCAAGGTCACTCAAGGTCAAAGGTCATGGACCCACAAATGAAAGTCCATATATGACTTCTATCAGTGATCAATGGGAATTATACTGATATCTGGAACCATTTACATGATATAAACCATCAAAATGTCTCCATCAGGTCTCCCTTTCAAAAGAGATTTCTGATCTCAACGGGACTTCCTGGTTAAATAAAGGTAAAATTAAAAAAAAAAAACATGGACCATTAGAAGGAAAAGCAAAATTTGTAATATTTCAAAACTTCGTCAAATATTCAAAAATCTAAATTTCTCTTAACTGTGAACAAACTTTGTAGACACTGTCCCAAGAAAGACAGATATAACATTTGAAATGAATCCGACCTGTAGTTTCGTCAGAGAAGCTGTTTGAAGACGTTGCTAACGGAGCCGTCCCTGAACCCAACCAGATATCATGAACTGCGTACAGATAACACGCCGTTTCTAACGGCTGTGTTATCTGTAGGCATTATAAGCTTTCCACATGTACGTTCACGCCGCGTAAAATACCACGTGCGTGATTAGCGGATAGGGTTAGCGGTTACGGATATGTAAACCGGAGATCTCGGCGTACATTGACACGCGATCAAATGGCGTTGAATAACACGCGAAAGGATGAAAATGCGTATGTATAGCACGCCGAACGCCATAAGTGACATACGACGTGACATACGACGCTATTTCATGAAATCAGTCTGCTATACCTTATGGGCAATCAGCTGATGAGTTAAGAAAAAAAAAAAAAAAGACCTGCTGTATATTTCGCCATATTTGAATCTTTTCGTGTTTTTGTCCGAAGGTAAACTTCAGGTATCAGGAAGTGGACTCTCCTGGATTTCGTCCACACCCCCTTTCCCCTGAGGAACCACCCAACACTCCTGGATCTTGTGACAAATGTGTGTGTTCTGTATCTGTCGTTTGCAGAAAAGTACAAATGTCTTTTTTTGTGTTGACTGGTCCATCATATCTGCAGTATCAGCTTTTCCACTGTAATACATTTCCATTTTACTGTGGCGGCGGTATGGGGGCGGGGCTCTGCAGAGGTCGTGGAAACAGAACCTGCAGCCGGACCCCGTTGACCCCGGACACGGGCCTCAGGGGACGGTGACTTCAGCCTCGTGACCTCCACCTCCTGCGCTCCTCTCCTCCTGTTTCCACACGGCCTCCTGTTTCCAGACGGAGATGGGGCTGATTGTGTTAGCCAGCCCGTCTCGGAGGCGGCGCTCCCCCGGGGGGGCGCCGCTCACAATGACCCGTCTGTCTGGACCAACGGGCTCCCTGTGACTAGCAACGCCACCAAAGGGAAGCAGGAGAGAAAACACAGGGAGGAGGGCACCTGGGGAGGGATCAATAGAGGCAGTCGGAGTCAGGAGAAGCAGATGCCCCGGTTTAATTAATAAGGTTACATCCTGAAGCATGAGCTCACACAGGAAGCAGAGGGGACAGACACACAGGAAGTGGAATCTGATCGAGACGCATTAGACCGCGGTGATGTCATCAGGACCGTACGACCAGACGGACCTCAACAAGGTCTGAGTCTGGATGTCTGCTGCCTGAGGTACACCATACGGACAAAAGCATGTGGACACGTTGAGTCCAGGTGTGTCTTTTCTAACAGGGTCTGGGATACAAAACAAAAACGACTAATGTCAGAACAGAGTTTACATTGGGATAAATATCATTACATTGGTTAGTTCATTGAAATTGAACAGGTTTTTTTTTGTGGCCCAAATCCGATGTTTTGGCCTACATGTGACCTGTATCTTGTTCTACCTCCCAGTACTTTTATTTATTTATTTATTTTCTGATACAGTACTCTATTTTACAAGCGTGTATTTGTGTCTGTCTGTGCAATAACAGTTTTTATATGTTTTAGCTGTGTTTCTGTTTTGTTTCTGTTTTTGTTCATGTCTTTTTTTTTCTTTTTTGACTCCATGACTCAGGGAAACACACAAGAATTCCAATGTACCTATACTGTGATGCATCTGTGCAAATGGCAAAGTCTATTCTATTCTATTCTATTCTATTCTATTCTATTCTATTCTATTCGTTAAAGATGGTCTGAACACCACAAATCTAATTTTTTCAAATCCGACCCAGTCCACTTCCATATGTGGTCCTAAATCCGACATGTATCTGATATTTTCCAATGCGGCTTCAGTCTGAATGGTTAGGTCGCATTTATCCGACCTCGACGTCACTGAAATGCGACAAACGTTCCAATTCTGCGTCCCAGGAGCATTACTTCTGTAAACACAGTGTGTGTCTGCGTGGTCACGTATTCCGTCAGGACCTCTTTTGCGCATGCGGGTCACTTCAGGGTCGCATCCAGTTCATAGTCAAAACTGATACAAGTCGCATTTAATGTGGAATATGACACCAAAAAAATCGGAACTGTGCCTTAAGACCTGCTGTGTGAACGTGGCCTCGGTCATAAATTGCCCCTGTGGCGTCTTTTTCTTCCTGTTTCAGCCTGAATGCGAGGAACTGATGCGAACTCACAAATGAAATGACGTCCATCAGACCAAACGTGACATCTGCTGTGTTCATTCTGTCCACATTCATGGTTGTATTGGTATTATTTCCAGTACTGAGTCGTGCTCCTTTCCTGCTGTTGCGTAGCTGAAGCTGCTGCGTCCCTGTTTCACTGCTGCTGTTCATGTAAAGATCTGAACCTTCATACTTGAAGTCTTCGGGCTGTAGCTGCCGTTTCATCATGTGACTGATGCCTGAACGCTGTCACCCTTTTCCAGAGCTGAGGCCTGTTATTGCCGCTGGCAGGTGAAGAATCCTCTACCTCCGTTCTCATCATCCCCGTCCGTCCTCTCTGATGCTTCTCCATAGATCAGATTTACAGTTTTTATGTGAAAGACAGAAGCACAAACGGTTGAACTTCCGGAGCTTTTGACGCTGCAGACTCCTGCAGTCTGTTAAAACCACCTTTCAACAATGAACTCCCCACAATGAATCACTCAAACATCCATTAAATCTGGCTTTAACTTGGAGAACCTCCTGAGGAGCCATGTGTCTCTGTGTGGCCCTTTGTCATGGTAATAAAAAAAAGAAGGCAGTAATATAGTCACCCAGAACCCCCACGCAATCTGTCCTGTGAACAAGGAGGGGGGGTATTAGCAATCCAATGCAGCACGGCGGCACTTTGCCTTTCACTTGTACCTGCTGGGCCGGACCCTCAGGGCAGAGAAAGGACTTTAACAGAAGACTTTATGGCTTTTCACTGCTGAGGAGGGAACCGAGGCTCGGAAGGACAGAAGTATCAAACTAGGGGTGAACATGCCTCATTTAGCTTCAACTTTCATTACTCAGTATTAAAATAAAAACCTCAATACATCAATATTAGTTATAACTAATTAGCAATTATTATTAAATATTATTAAAATCAATGATAAATATACAATTTCCGGTACAATACTGATGTTTTTGTAGATGGTTTTCACAATTTGACTTTTTATCACTTACATTACTGTGAAATAACCCTGTATAATGTGAATTATGTGCAATAAGTTGGTGCAATAATCCTCTGTTCTTGCAGTAACAATGCAATATTTATTCAAACATAAATGCATGATTTTTATAGACTTGTTCATAGATATAATACTGTTATTGTACGTTATTAGTGATATTATGTATGTATGTATGTATGTTATTGATATACATACTGTACTGTTAATGCTGTTAATTCCCATGTTATGAAATTTAATAACTTGTTTTATTTGGAGGGACACAAGCAGGAATGTTTTTTGTTGTTTTGATCGGTGCCTAAAACGGATTTGGATTTGAATGTAAATAAGTGTTGAGCTTCTGCGTGTCCAGTCTCAACATAATTCAGTCCGTTGACTTAAGGTCAGCCTCACTGTTTGTATTTTCTTTTATTATGGATGATGACAGAGTAAACAGAAACTTGAAACCTGATTAATGTGCCTATTCATATTTTATGTCTATTTTTATTTTATTCCACTTTTAGTTCTATTCTTATTTTACGTTTTGTAAAAAAAAAAAAATGCAAATTTGGTTTTCTTATTTTACTTTTGTTATTTAATGCTTCTTTTTTTATTCATATTGTTGCACTGACTGGAGTAGCACTAATAATTTCACTGTGACAAAATGACAATAAAGACTATTCTGATTCTGATTCCCAGCCACTCTGTCACTGCTTATAATTGGCCACATTTACCAGGAAACACGTCTGTGTTTAATACATTTTTAACACAACCTAAACATCTGCTAAATCTAACCATAACTCTGGTGATGTGGTGGATGTTTAGAGGTGTTAATCTTTATAATCCACTAAAAAACTACAAATTTAGCTGGAGAGCATCCACAGGTTTTCATACATACCAACTGTATTTTGCAAATGTGAAAACGATCCTTTCAGGCTGTGACATGTATTCTTAATAGAGGACAAGAAACATCCCATCTGAATAAAACAATATAATAGATTACCCTCAGTCTAATCTAATCAGTTTGCCTTTCCGGGTCATTTAATTAGCTCTGAATCCACTATAATTAAACAGGTCCCCATATATTACTGTGTATCTGCTGCAGCAGCTCCTCAATGAAATTACACCTAATTTAAATCCTTCCGATTAAAAGAATCATAATCTGAGGTCATTACACGTCGTGGAGAAAATGCTGAAACGGATGAATGCGTCATGTTTCTGATACATTTCCAGAATAAAGCCGGTCTTGGCCCAGGCTCTGTTTAACTCTGGGTTTGGGGTTTATTTCCAACAGGATCTTGAGGGTAAATATGACCTGAGGTGGTCGTTCTACATGTGCGTGTGGTTCACAGGCGAGTCTTCGTAATGAGTCGAATGAACCAGTCTTTACCCAGATCCAGCCTTAAGCCTTTATCTGCGCCGATACTTATTAAGATAAGAGCTCTTATCGCCACCACACATGGACCAGCGTCTCCATGTGGACCAGAACGTGTGTGAATAAGTGAACTGTTCAACACTAATCATCTCCGTAGATCCGCATTAAAATCTGAAATCTGATTGGTTCGTTCACCCGTCAACCTTTAACTGTCACTTATTTCACATGAACGTCGTAAGAACATAAAAGTCATATCTACTCCACAACATTACAGCGAAAGATTTATATTTTTTAATTAAATACAATTTCTGTGCTGGTGCCGTTAATTGAACTTAAATGAGCCCAGATGTATCAGCTGGACACCGGTATTGGCCAATATCTGCATATCAGACGTCTGTTCATTAATGTCTGATATTTATCTGTCGTGTTATAATAAAGATTCTTTCATAAATGTCTGCGTCTCAATCAATGATAACGTGATTAAGGGCTGAAATACATTAAAAACGGGACTATTTCATATTTATAACCTATATTTCTTTGTTAAGGAGGTGATATGTAACAACAAAATCGAAAGGAAGAAATAGAAAAGAACATCAGCGACCGGCAAAAATCTGCACTGACGAAGAATTATTTAATCAGTGCGTCATTAAATGAGACCTGAGTTATGTGTTTAATCTGAATAGACTCACACTGAAAAACATAAAGGTGTTTAGACGTTGTTCTTCCAAAATGAAACACTTAATATCAGTTATTATAAGTAGTTTTTTTTCCCAGTTTGTGGGAACACAGACAGATTTTTTTTTTTTTTTTTTTTTCTTACGTTAATAAGGATGAAACTTCAGCCTCTGTGAGATGGGAGGCGTTTAAGGCCTATACTCGTGGTGAAATAATTAGCTATACTAGATCAATAACAAATCTAGAAATGTCAGCTTCAGACGGCAATTAAACAACTCCAAAGGAAGGTAGACGCAACAAATTCTTATACACAGGGACTGGAGACACTCACAGCTAAATATAACACACTTTCTGCTGCTAGGGTAGAAAATAGCTTAATAAGATTAAAACAAACATTTTACAAACAATGGGAGAAAAGTGGAAAGCTATTAGTAAGCGCCATTAATTAATTAATTATAAGAGCCATTAATAGCATTCAGATTTCATACAGTAATTGTTGATCCTCTAGTAATAAATGACGCTTTTGCTGCACACTATCAGGCTATAAATAAATCAGATCTATCAGAACCAGAGGAGGACCAAACTGTATTTCTCAGCCGACTCCCGCTCCCCATCATATCTGAAGACGATAAATCCTGGATGGACCATGCACTTGAAAGTCAGGACATTCTAGAAGCTATAAACCACATGAAAGGAGGGAAAACGGCAGGTCCTGATGCACTTCCAGCTGATATTTATCATTCGTTCTGAAATAACAGATTATTCACTTTGTCCACTGCTCTAAAAAAAAAAAAAAAAAACAATAAACTGACACTTCTTTCCTCAGAAATGTTATCCCGGATGAGCCCCCACATTCTTAGGTTCCCTGATAAAGTTCAGGGGAGAAGGGAAAAACAAACAAAATAATGCTAATCACTTAATGATCAGCTTAAAAACCAAGTTTTCCACATACCTCTGGCAGAAAATCCTGCACTTAATAATAAATAAACTTCACATACTGGTTTGCATGTGCATGTGTTAAACACTAAAACACTATTTATCAGGCACTGATTCTAATTTATTACGTGTGTGGTGAGAATTTTCTTCTTAAATAACTGTCTCTTCAGATGAATCCAGCTGGAAGTTGCTATGTAATATATAATTACAACTCAGGCTACAGATCTAAAATGTGTTGGCGAACAGACGGAATTACAGACGTGTTTTATTTGAGTTTGAATTATTAACGCAGTAAAATAACTTCATCTGTGTTGGATTTATTTTAACTGCACGAGAACAAACTGACAGGTGAATATGTGAAAAGGTACTGATGTGTAAATTGTGTTATGGTGATAAATCAAACGAGCTCAACACAAAAGAGGCAGCTGTTCCATCATCACCATCCCATAATAATAATAACATACCGTATGCTTTTTGATGCTAGTGTAAATTAGCTACAAACGCTAGGATACATGCGTCTCATTGTGTCTGTGTACATGTATCTGCACGTTAATTACAACAGAATCTAAATGATCTGAGGATTACACAGCTGTCTGTACTGCACTGCACGTTTGGGGGATGAAACAGTAAAGGCAATTTCAAGGAATATTTATAATTGTATTTATAAATGTGTTCCACACTGTTTCCACTGAAGTGAAAGTCGGTCAGAGATGTGTTCGTCCGGTGTCAGACCCAGATCTGCTAAACCCTGTGCAGGTTCTATCAGCGTTCTCCTGCTGCGACATGTGGTTTTCAGGTGTTTAAACTTTTATTTTCAAGGCTCAGAATTTATGAGCTGGCAACGACACAGAGAAAATACGAAAAAAAAAAAGGAAAACAGCAGGAAAGTAAAGGTGTTCAGAGAAAACACTGGACATAAATAATGAAGCGTGAAACAAAGTAAAGATGCCGGTTTTTCTGCACCTTTAGAGGTTTTGTGTGAATAAATGTACAATGACAATAAAGATTCCATCCCGGTGCATTTCATTATTCTTTTGTCTCCTTTCAACTGTAGAAAAACAGTCGGTAAAACGAACAGGTTTGACCATTAACTCCTCATTTCACATAGTTTATCTTTGTTGTATCTCATTTTTCTTCTGTCTCATTCCACCTTTATCTTTGTTGTTTTTTCAGGGTAGAAATGATCATAAATATTCAGCCGATTTATGCTTATGCAGGTTACAGGATTGTAGAAGGTGTCTGAGTACGACCAGACGGTTGCTGCGTTAGTTTGTTTGTCTTTTGGTTTGTTTATGTTTTGTTGTTCGTTGCTGTTTTTGTTCAATTTATTCAATCATTTGTTTTATTGTTTATTCATTTTGTGTTGCCTTCAAGGATGTGTACATTCATTTCTTTATTAAGAATGTCAATGCAGATGTGTGTGAAAATGAGGAGCGGGGTTAATTATTTACAAAAGATCCAAGGGAACGGATTTTTCAAACATTATGCTGACAGGAGGCAAAAGGACAGACTGTGGAGAGAAGAGGTGGCATTAAATACGTTTAAACAAACCTCCTACTCCTTTACAAATACGCAAATGAAGTCATAAATCCTCCTAAGACCCAGTAATGCATTTTTGTCCTCTGTAGCGGACAAGAGTTTCACAGCTTTGCTTCAAAAACAAAAAACCAAAAGTCCACCGAAAAGGACATTATATACATGAAAAAAATGTAAATAAAAATGCATCTGAAAAAAACGTTGCATCATGATGTTTCCAATTAGGGCAATTATTTAAAGTAAAATGAAAAAAAATGTTTACTTCCTGGGTCTCAGAAGGATATAGTTATAAGTTTTCATGTTTTCTTCAAATCGGTTTTATTTCAAGACACTGAAGTAAGATTGTGTTGCTTGTTTTGTTGCTTTTTTGAAATAAACTGAACTGCAAAATGCATGATATTTGCACAGGAGTAAAGTTAAGATAATATTACAGATCAACTCAATGTCATCAAACACAGATAAACATCAACATCCGTCCACTCAACTGGTTTATGAGTGGAAGTGGGTGCAGTGGAGAGTTTCACCACTAGAGGGCAGCAGAGTACAAGTGTGTGGCATTGAGCTGCACCTGCCAGCACAGTTAAAGGTCAAAGGTCAAAGGTCCTGAAAACCTGTCACTTCACATATGATTTCACAGCCACAGCAGCAAACAGAGCAAACGGCGTCACGTGTCCGGACTGTGTCAGACGTCTTAAACTCCGTCTGCCTCCTGCATTAAACGTCTATGCTCTGTTACAGGTGGACACAACCTGTTTGTGTGTTCGCTGCCAACTGGGCCACGGAGGAGGAGGTTTGGGAGGAGCCTGGACTCTGTTAATCCCTCCGACGACACACATGACAGGCTGTGTTAGCAGATACACCACATGGACAAAAGTATGTGGACACGATGAGTTCAGGTGTTTCTATTCTAACAGGGTCTGGGATTAAAACAATAACGACAAACGACATAATATAGTTTTATACTGGGATAAATATCATTGCATTGGTTAGTTTGAGATAGATAGATAGATAGATAGATAGATAGATAGATAGATAGATAGATAGATAGATAGATACTTTATTAATCCCGAGGGAAATTCAAGAGTTTAACCCTTAAAGACCCAGAGCTACTTTTGTGTCAGTTCCCAAATTCATTTTTCTCTCTCTTTAACCTTTCTTGAGTGATTTATCACCATTTAGTATAATATTTTCATCTTTGTTTTTCATTTTTCACTGTAAATCATGTATTTTCTCATATTTCATTTTCAATATTTAATTTACGTGTTCGTGAAAACTCAGAGGAAATTCAAAGGTTATTATTATTTACCCATGTCTGATTTTAAATCCAATTTCTAAAGTATTTTTTATTCTCTGACTGTAAATAATAATTTTCTACCACAACTAACCATCTGCTTTCTTCACATCTCACTGAGGAAGAAAAATCACCCATTAAACGTTAAAGCTGCGTATGACTGTGGTCACCAGTTCAGCTCCGTTTCCTGCAGTGCACGTCGCGATAAATTTCCGAAAATTCCCCAGTGACCTACCAGCTCCTCATCCTAACAAATGGACCGTTTAAGGTGGAGTACGCGTCAAAATTGTTCACTGTGAGGGAAGAGATTCGTAATCATGGAAAGACACTTAGGCTATGACTGGGGTTTGACAGATTTATGTGGATGAGGAAAGTCATATGCAGCTTTAAGGAAATATTGATGTTTTTATCTCAAATCCTCATGAACACGACATCTTACAGCTGTAGACGTGATGTGTCCCAATACTTTTGTCCGTACAGTTTCTAAACATCCATTAGTGCATCTTTCACACATGTACTGACTGTAACGTGCATGTTGCATTGGGTTGGAAAAAACAATATTGGTATTTGACTCCTTTGTATTAGTACTGGGATGTCAAACGTATCCAAAACCGACCCGCCAAAGCGTCCGATCCGCCCCTTCAGTGCAAAAATTACACTGACGACGTTAACGGTCAAAGGTGTTTAAACATTGATATTTATAAACGTCGATATTTATCCCAATATTAAACTATATCATGCCATTAGTCATTATTGTTTTTATCCCAGACCCGTTAGAAAAGAAACACCTGAATTCAACGTGTCCACATACTTTTGTCCGTCTAATGTACATCAGTGTTGTGCTTTTATTTCTGCCTGGATTCTCCAACTCAACCACCCACGGTTACGATTATTCCTCCTGTCACAACTCGTCTTTGTGTGGGTTCGGTTTCATCCACGTCTCCGTCAAAAAACAAAAGAAATGTCAACAGTGTTCTCTGTTTAAGTAAAGCTCAAATACAAATGAAGGCACAGATTGAGACGCAAGATGTTTCAGCTCAGATATGACTCAAAACTCAACCCACTCTTATGACTGTGCTGCGTTCGAGTGTTTTCGTCAGCGTGGGAGATGCAATGACTCTGTGCATCCTCTGTAAAACCATCTTTTCTCTGTGTGGTGGTTGGAAAGTGGTGCAAAATGAAAGTACATTCCTTAAAAATGAACTATCCACTGATGATTCACACTGACGACACATTCAAGGACGTATTCTGTCATTGATGAGACACAAAGCAGCCTCCAACAACTATTCATTCACAGGATTTTATTTGATTCTTTTCTTATTTTTAACCGTCAAATGTCGAAGGTTGAGCACGAACAGCTGACAATCGACTGTCTCTGCGTACTTGCATCATTTTCATTCTTCTCTGGATGGAGTCTGACTCACACTATGAACACGTTTCTGTCCATGTAAAACACAAGGCAAAGTCGACCCGGTTCATATACTCACATCCCATCTTATCTGTACCACTGATCTCGTGAACTTTCCCGCATCCGGGTGAGCATATTATGCACACTTTGCACGTCCTGTTACTTTTCACCAAAAATTCCACAGTCAAGGCTGTGGAACTCATTTTAGTTCAGGTTCCACATCCAGACCAATATGTTCTACAATAAAATAATACCATAATAACCGGCACAAAATAATGACTCCATATTTTCTTCTCGGTTTGATGTGGAAAAAAAAATACACTATACCTATAAATAATGACAACTTCAAATTTTTGTCTTTGTTTTATTGCAAAAATTACATTAAATTATGAAAATATTTACATTTACAAACTATCCTGTAACAATGAAATGTGAACAAATATGAACAACCTGTAATGTCTGAAGAAAATTAAGCACAATTATAACAATTTTCTGCCTTTTACTAAGTGTTTAGTGTCTTTGTAGATCCGATCCATAATGCACACGTAGAAATGAGAAGTTAACGCAGAATATTATTAAAATTGCACTTATTTTTCCAAAGAAATGTCAGTTTTTTCTGGTTATTCGCATCTTTTTTGCTTGGATAGTTTATAAAAGTATTTTCATAATTTTTTTTTTTTGCACTAAAACACAGACAAACATTTGGAGTTATCATTATTTATAGGTTATTATGCTGTTATTTTACTGGTCCGGCCCGCTGGAGATCAAATCGGGCTGAATGTGGAACTTGACAGAAAATGAGTTTGAGACCCTGATTTATAGCGTTCCTGAGCAACAAAACATAATTAGTGAAAGAATCACCTGAATCGCAGTAGAAGCAAATGGGACTAATGTATGTAGTTCAGGTTGTATACGAAAAATAAACAAACCTGAAACTAGAGGTTACTACCTTTAAAACGAGGCCTTATCGATCACTTTCGTCCTTGTGGTTCTTCAGTTCTAAGCTTTGGAACTTGGCAAACAGGAGGAAATTAACACAAATTAAATGGAAGGAACAGAGTTGAGAAGAATTTGCTCAAGATGCTGAAGTATCAGTTATTTACCATCATCCACTTCCAGCTCAAATTAATGCAGAAAACAGTTCGACGCCTTCTCTTCACAGAAGCAGCAGCTGAAAGTCAAGGTCACTGCAGAGAAGTTGACGAATAACTTTCAAAGTGCAGATAATATGTTGATATTTTTCTGCTGCAGAGACTGACTGGACTGGATGGAATGAGTGAGTGGAGCGAGTTTCAGTACAAAACCGCACTATTCCCACCGCTGCGGCAGACGAAGCGGGAGGAGGGCCGAGGGTTCACCCAGCTGAGGGTGAAGACGCTGCTTCATCAGCACCGTGGGGATGAGGAGGAAGGACACACAAGCAGCACAAAGTCACACAAAGTAGGTCAGTGGAAGAACGGGATTCGCCCCTAAACAAACCACGCCAGCAGCGAGCCACTGAGCGCGTGCAGCCTTGGCCATCACCCCCCCACCCCTCCTCCTCCTCCTCCTCCTCCTCACACAACATCATCATCAAACAGTGTAAAAACATTTTAAAAAAATCTAAAAATATGTATAAAAACCTTATTTTCCAGAGATATAGTCCCAATGAACGGGAGTCCAACAGTACCAGTTACTGATGGGATGTCATCATTTGTTGTGTCTTTTGTAATTTACTAACCGTCCTGTTCTTTTTACGGACTGCATACATCAGCTGCTCATCCGAGTCATGTTAAACTGGGGCTGGAAAAAACCAGCTCAGCGTCTTCCTACGCCTTTTCAGACGTTAACTATTGTTAAAGAGCCACAATGGAAATGTTAGACGTTTGTGTGATATTTGTTTTCTTTTTGCGGTTGAAAAGGGGAGGCAAGGGGTATTGTTTTTGGTTCGGTTTGTTTCTGTGTTTGTTCACACTTTAGCAGCAAAACTATTGGTTGAATTAATTCCAGATTTGGTTTATAGACTGCCAGTGGCCCATTACAATTTGGGAAAAGTAGGTCAAAGTTCTTTTGTTTTTTTTTTTTAATAAAACCTACAAAACATGCAAGGGGCGGGGCTTGTTGTGCCTGGCACCAATTGCTTCCATAAATTGGAGCATCTTTTTAAATCTGGAATTTCTTTTGCCTTCTTATGTTCAACGATGGATGGATGGATGGATGGATGGATGGATGGATGGATGGATGGATGGATGGATGGATGGATGGATGGATGGA
>JAPQRP010000019.1:3141938-3156055 GCA_037367295.1 Apogon hyalosoma
AATTTCATGGAAATTGGTCCAGTAGTTTTTTGCGTAAAGTTGCTGACAAACAAACAAACAAACAAACAAACAAACAAAAAAAATACAATCCAAAAACCATACCCTCGCCTCCCCTTCGGGGGGGCGGGGCAATAATAACCTATAAATGATGACTCAGAATTTAATTCTTGGTTTAATGTGGAAGTGGGATTGGGCCTAAATTCTGAAAATATTTACATTAAACTATCCTTTCGCAAAAAGAGGTCAATAAAGTGGAAAAAACAAAACAAACAAAACAATAGTCTGCCTGTCACTAAATGTGTTTTTGCTTTGTAGATTCGATCCATAATGCACATGTATGAATAAGCTGAGGCATAATATTGTTAAAATTGCACTTATTTTTTCAGATTATTGACATCTTTTCTGTTTGGATAGTTTGTAAATGTAAATATTTTCATCGTTTACTGTTTTTTTTCTGCACTAAAACAAAGAGACACATTTAAAGTTGTCATTATTTATAGGATCTTATGTTTTTATTTGACTGGTCCGACCCACTCGAGATCAAACTGGGCTGAATGTGAACCTGAACTAAAATGAGTCTGAAACCCCGGATCTATAAGAGATGGAGAAACAGTAAATCTGAGGGATGGATATGAGTGTGCAGCGATACCGTTAAAGGCAAACAGGAAATGAACCCTGTACCACAAACAACAAACAGGAGCTCCAGCGTAAAACCTATCAGTCAAAGAAAGGAAATCGAGTGGAAGGCCTCATTTCCTGCGTTCAGGCTTTGATGGAAAGTCGAGGGTTACGAACAGGGTTTTATGAAACGCTGTAAAAAACTGTTTCAATCAGGACTTGTAAACGTTCAAAGCCAAAAACAGCTCAGGGAAGAGGAAAGGCATGGAGTCCAAGCCACAGAACGGAACGGCAATTAAAGGCTCTAATTTGGCAGAGGTCGGCGGGGATGGTTCGAATGGACGACCGCGCCACAGGAAGACGAATAAAAGAAAGGAAAACAGCAGCTGGAAAACACAAGTTTAACACGGACGGACAGACGGAGGTACGATGGGTCTGTGAAGAGGATGACGGTCTGCAAAGGTTTAGAAAGAGAGATTAAAGGTCCTGATTTTACAAATTTTAATAAGAGGAACTGAAAACTAAGGAGCACAGTGGTTATAGGTGGACACGATAATGTGTTATTACACATATATAGAGATTTTTTTTGCTTATTGATAATAACTTTTCCTAATTTTGGATTCGTTTTGTTATTTCCTTCATTATTTCATTCACTTTTCTTCATTTGTTTGATTATTCTCCTCATTTTGTTCATTATTTTATACACTTTGTTTTGTTTTTGTGATTCATTTACCAGTAAAATTCTATGAACATTTGAAAGTATTTATAATTCCCTGGTCTACAGTATTTTATAAATTAACTGCCTCAGAGATTAAATGTCCTGATTTTACAAATTTTAATAAGATTAACTTAAAACTAATGAGTAAATGCTGGTTATCAGCATATATGACAATGTGTTATTATACACACACACACACACAAATATATATATATATATATATATATGGGGTTTTTTGCTCATTTTGATAATTACTTTCCCTGATGTTGGATTCGTTTTATTTCCTTCATTATTTTATTCACTTTTGTTATTTTTTGTATTATTCTCTTATTTTTATTAATTTTATTATTTTGTTCATGTTGTTTTGGTTTTGTGATTCATTTACCAGTAAAATTCTATGAACATTTTAAAGTATTTATAATTCCCTGGTCTACAGTGTTTTATAAGTTAACTGCCTCAGAGATTAAATGTCCTGATTTTACAAGCTTTAATAAGATGAATGAATGTCAAGATGTAGAATCCAAACAGCTGGAGGACCAGGATTACACAGGGTGTACATAAAGTTTTGGTTTTTTTGCCTTATTTAACCCATAAAGACCTGAACATCCACCGTCTACCAAAAGCATCTACTGATCTGAACTGTTGATCCACAAATCCTATCAATCCATGTCAATAACTGGTGTAAATACAGTTCTTCATCTTTTCATGGTCATCAGATATGACCCATTTGGACGTTCAGAGGCTCTGTAGTTACCATGGAAACACCATCATCTTCTACAACATTGATTCATCAGTTAAACCCACGGAGTTGGATCAATGACAGTGGATGGACACACTGGGTTTATGTTCAGTTCATGAGAGACTTGACTGAAAAACTCACTTATTCTTCAGTTTTGCTTTGTTTTTTGACACAATAACCTTTGACTTTACTCTGAGCTTTTATGAACATTTACATGATCAGTGAATTAAACAGGAAAACAGATGATTTTCACCAGAAAAATTGCAAAAAATTTAGAAGATAATAATATAATAAATGGTGATAAATCACTTAGGAAAGGTTAAATAGAGAGAAACAATCATTTGGGAACTGCCACTGAAGTCCCACTGGGTCCTTACGGGTTAATTCACGTCTATAAAGGCACCATTATTTACATGAAGCCCATCCAAACGGTACTGGATTTGTTTCCACGTTGGCTGTAGCAGAAGCCTCATCAGTGGTGTCAATGCTGTCAGTGATCTTTGGCTTCAGGTTGTTGATGTCCCGTATCTTTATTCGATACACGATATCTTTAACATAACCCCATAGATAGAAACCCAGGGCAGTGATATCTGGTGAATGACGTGTCCAGGGAATTGGACCATCCCTTCTAACCCACCGGTGTGTAAATGTTTGATTTAGAACCCACCACCATGCAGAACCCAATGCGGTGGTGCACCATCCGCCTGGAAAATGATGGTTGGTTGAAGGCAGGGCTGAGCAATATGGAAAAAAGTCATATCACAATACAATTTTTTTTCATTTCAGACGATATCGATATGTCTCACGATATAAATCAAATCACTATTTTTGTCCAGCTTAAATGTTCCGTCACTCATAAGTTAGTTGTGAAGACATCAGAAGGTTATTTTTGATTTGAGGTTGAACATGACAGATGTGCTGAAGAACATTATACAACGGTTTCAGATCAATAAATAAAACAGGTCCACATATTTAAAACTAAACTTAAAGTCTGAGCAGCGGGAAAAAGCTTTAGTTTTAAAAGAGAACAAACTAAACAGACCATCTTCATCAAACAGTACTGGGGTATATGCGAGGGGGTGCGTTCCGTAACTGCCCTAACTGGCGTAAACCGAAAATGAAACTAAACATGCTTTGAACGTCCGACTCCCGGCTTCTAAGCTGCGCCCTACTGTTCAGTACCCCGGTCGCCCCAGTTCTGGGTCACATTTTCTCCTGTTGAACACTCCTTCAGCCCAAACATTAGCGTGTGTGCTGCGGCTGCTCTGACGCCTGTGCTGTGTGGGTCGACCTAACCTGACATGGCTCTACTTAATTTTGATTGGCTGTTCTTACATCTGTCAAAACATGGACCAATCAATTCTATCAAAATTGTATCGAGCACGTGTCATATTTCTATCAAGTTATATCGCGATATATATATATATATATATCATTATGGTTTTATCGCCCAGCCCTAGTTGAAGGTCATTTGTATTCATTGATCTCTAGTTGAAGAAAAATGGACCAATGGTAATGTGATTAAAAACGTTGACAACCACAGAGTCCATAGAACAAATCTGATTAACATATCTCATCAGTTGCTTTTGTAATGTTTTTTGTTTTTTGTTTTTTAATTTTGAAGAGACTTTGTGGACACGCTGTAAAATACAAAATGGCCCACTGAGATATCTTCAGTTATAAAATGCAGATTTTTGTCCATTTCTATGTGCATTATCAGTAGCATTTATGAGTTTCATGACATTCTACCAAACATTTCCTTGTCACTTTCATGGTTCAACCATCAGTTTGAAGCTTTTTGTCTTTTCTCTCAAATCCTCCAATAATTTACCAAAAACCAGAGATGAGAGAAAAGGTTCCAGAGTAAAACCAGATGAGTGTTTCACAACAGTATTCTCCATGTGATGAGGCCTCAGGCTGATCTGGAGCTCAGACTTGGACTAAAAATACTCGACTGTTCTCCGTTGGTGTGTTGCTTCTTCTTCTTTAAAGGATGTGAATGCTTCTCCGACTGCTGTACAATTCGAAGCTGAGTTTGCTAATTGGCTGAACTCTGCCAACGGAGGCAGTGAGCGGAAATCCCCCAGAATAAAAGCACAACGGTCCAGGGCTTCTCTGCCACCGATCCAACTTGGCCGAGCTCATTCTCCTCCACAGAGCCTTCCAGTTCTCACGCTGTGGGAGAGACTGTGGGCGAAGGTTACGCTGTTTCCTCCGCCCTTTTCATACTGGAGGCAAATCTGCATTTAGTGTAAAACGCACGGCACGAAGAATTAAAGAAACTGTTCGCTTTGAGAGTTTCCAGTCGTCAAATGGATCAAAACAGACAAGAAATATTATACGGAAGAAAATGAGTCCATTATTACCAACAACTGTCATTTCAACATCGTATCATAGATGCACTGCAAAAATGAAATGATGTTGTCTTGGTCTCAATAAAGACAGATAAAACACTAGTAAATACAATAAAATAGAAAAGACAAATATTCATGAATAAATAATGTGCATAATAAAATCTGTGATAAAACTGTACCTGTTACTTTACTGCACTGAGTTTGGTACAAATGTTACACAGTTCGGTTCGATATTGCACAGTGTGGCTGAGATCCGCTCAGTATATACTGCATTTGTATTATTTCAGCCAAGGACGGCGGAGGTTCTGTTTTCATCGGGTTTGTTTGTCTGTCTGTTAGCAAGACTCAAAACATTACAGAAGAATTTTACTAAAATGTTCAGGAAATGTTGATGCTGGCACAAGGAACAAATGATTACATTTTGGTGGTGATTGGGGTGGGGGTGGGGGTGGGGGGCTGATCTGCCTTGGCGGAGGACTGCGCTCTCCCAGTGCTTTTCTAGCTTCTAATATTGTTTGTGTTTATTCAACAGTTTGATGCCAGTTGGGTAAAAGCTGTCCCAGAACCTCACTGTTTTACATGTTACTGTTCTTTTTTTTTTTTTTTTACCACGGGCTTAACGTCAAAGTGAGGAAAACGAATAAACCCGCATCAATTCCACTGAGATAAAGTGGGTGTTTGGTGAAAAGATGAGGTCAATACAATATTAGACTAAAAGGAGACATTTCAACACGTCAGAGTTTTCTCTTTACATACAAGCAGTTGAATAAATGTAGGGACATAAATAAATATATAATCCATTATTATTATTATTATTATTATCATTGTTATTACACTCCTTAAATAAGACATGGATCAGGTGTTTATTCAGTAGAATAAGGTGTGTTTGTATTGGAATTCAACACACACAGGAATGGAATGGAATGGAATGGAGTAGTCTCTTAATTTTTTCCAGAGCTGCATATCATTGTTTTCATTATCGTTAAGTTCAAGGTCAGAAATCTTATCCACAAGGGAAGAACTGACAGCAATAATGAGTAGAATATAATAAATATTTCATATAAATGTCATATTGAGTCATTTAAAAGCTCGATACCAGCAGGAAAAATAGGAATTCTTCAGTATTTCTTGTATGTTGGCTTTGAAAACCTGCGACGTCTACCACTGGACGTCAGAGCCAGTGGTTGTTTCCTGCAGCAGATGCGTCTTTAATGCACCTCTACTGTTTGTGACAGCGGCAATCTGGAGATCAGATTAAAAGGTGCCTCCTCATCAGTGAGAAATCCTTTAAAGAGCTTAGTGCGAGGACCTGGTCTGCCTCCGACAGAACGCCGTCTCGCCTACTCTCCGCTCACCACTAATCCTGTTTCCTGCACGGCGTTTCATGCCAACGGAGTCAAACATTCAGCCGCTGACAGAACAGGGCAAACACAGCACAATGACAAACACAAAGCATGATGGGATTTAACCCAGCGGTGACAACGAGGACTAAAGGATTCAGGAAACGCAGACTGAAGAGACGAGATGAAGGACGTCTGTTTTTGATGTAAAACGTATTCGATGAGTGTTCAGTCCAAGCCTCGAAGCATCAAATATAAACCATCCACATTTCACTGTATTCATTATAGGTTTTCAGCGGCTTAAAGCTCAAAAACACTTAACCTGTCAGAAGTTTAAAACACCACAAAATGAAATTAAGTCACATAAATCAGCGTCTACTGGTCAGAGAAGTTTGGATCAACAAATGTTATGTTACGTTATGTTATGCTATGTTATTTTATGTGTTATGTTACATTATATTATCGTTATCTTATCAAGTGGAAAGATTTCAATCCAGACTTTATCACATAGCACTGGTTTTGACCTCACTGATGCTCTGAGGCTGAACAGCAAATATATCCTTTCAGACAAGTGAGAAGATGCAAACTAAATCTATCAATCTATCAATCTGTGTATAAAATGTAGGTGTCCATATACTCTTGGTCATGCGGTGCACACTGTGGGGTCTTTTCAGTGTCCCCTCAGGTTCAGTGTTTCCCAATAATCATAGAAAAGTGAAAGCCAAGCACAGCGTCAGAGTGAAACATAAATACGGAGGTGACTTGATCTTAACACCAACAACATGACAATTTGTTTTTCTTTCACGCGGAGCTTCAATAGTGAGTCAGCTGGAGCACGTCATTATTAAAGGAAAGAAAAACAACTACATATTATCCCTGGAGTCTTGTGCTTGTACTGAGCTGCACAGCCAATTAAATACCAATTCACCTAATGAAGGCCCACAGCGGTCCAGTGGGGTTAGGGTTAGGAAGGATTCTGACGTTAGGTGTTCAGCTACACGGTGGGTTTTGTTCCTCCATGAACATGCATTGATTAAGGTTGCACCGATCCGATATTTGGATAGGATATCGGCCCCGATATCAACGTGTTAGCAGGATCAGGGATCTGTTAAAGCAACCGATCCGTACGACCGATCCTTCCCCTTTAAATTTTTTCGACACAGGCTGCATCATGCATGAACATAATTCTAAAAGTAACGCAGTGATGTGCCGGACGATATGCAGCTCGCCTGCTCACAATCCATGAGTGTGTGTGTGTGTGTGTGGGGGGGGTTATACCGTTGTGATGTGCAACAGTAGATACTAATGCATCCGCACAATGATGTCACTCACGTCCCCCTGGCAAAGTGTCCCCACTGGTTGAGAACCTCTGCTCTAAATCAACCACGATATCAGATTGGTATTGGGTATCGACTGACACGCAAGGCCCCATCATCGGTATCGGCACTGGAACTGAAAAAGTCAGATCGGTGCTTCCCTAGCGTCGATACCGTTATACGAGTCAGGTCTGTTACTATATGAACAGTGACATAAATGTTGGGATTGACGTGATTGAAGTGTGGACTTTGAGCTTTAATTCAAAGGTTTTAACTAAAATATTACATTAACCTTTTATGAATTTTAACCACTTTTAACCACAGTCTGCCCGTTTTCAGGGGCTCAAAAGTAATTGGACTGAATCGGATCCATGTCCAAATGAGTCCTGTCCCTGGTTATACTCCAACAAATGGAGTTGATTCCACGTGTTAAATTTCTATTTGATAGTTGTTGAATTGTTAATATGAGGTCCAAAGAGGAGTCAATCCAACTGAAGGAGGCGTCATTCAGCTATACCCACGTCTCCAGGGACCACTACACCACTGGTGAGAACTAAACAATTTGCATTAAAAGGTACAGAAATGGGATGTTCTACACCTGATTTCAGCCCAGTAGAGCAGCTAATCAGTTCCTGAAGACTAAACTGAGGAATAAAGACCCACAAACACCAAGGACTGAAGGCATCAATAGTAAAGACCTGGAAAAGGTCAGTGTTTGGTGACGTCCATGGGTTCAGACTTTAGACAAAGGATTAAAAACAGTCCTCATACTTATAATGAGTTTGTCTGATTAGTTTTGAGCCTCCGAAAATGGAAGGAAAATGTGTAAAATGGTTGTAAAAACTGGTTCATGCAATATTTTTGTTAAAGCCCTTGAATTAAAGCTGAATCACATCTGGATTTGTTCATTTCAGATCCACTGGGGTGTTGAAGAAAAAACTACAAAATAAGTGTCACTGTCCAAATATGTATGGAAATGATTATAAATGCACTTACTCACCGACTGAAAGTATTAAAAGTGTAGAATAAGTCATTGGTCACTTGCAAAGCTACATTTTCACCTCCTTAACACTACAATTTAACACCCTTTTCCAAAGTAAACACCCAGTATGAAAGCCGGCCATTATCCTATTATGTTTTCGCAGTAAATGAGAAAAAAAAATCCCGTTGACTTAAGGAAATGAATGCAACCTGGAGCTGGTCAAGTTTCAGAAAACATTCCACTTCCACAAGTGTCACAGGTTTAGTTCACAGGTTTGAAAGCAGCAGATTTCTGAGATTACAGGAGAAAATAACACTTGGTAGTGCCTTTGTAAGAACAGAAAACTGAATGGATTTTACGTCTGCTCCCTATAAATGAACCCTTTAGGTACCGGAGGAAAAAAAAAAAAAAAGAAAAAAAAATGTTGATATTAAGATTTCAAAATGCTGCATCTTGAAAGTGTTTAGAGATAAAGTCATACTGTAAATGAGAAAAATATTGGGTTGAACCAAAGTTTATGATGGGAATAAATGTACTCGTCTAATTTGCATATTGTGACGTCACAGGGCGGCGGCCATGTTGGATTGTGCAACTTTTAGTAAAATTGTACTTTGAACATATTTAAATGGAAGTTTTCTTTGTGTTTTTTGTCATTTTATCCTGAAATTAAATGAACTTAAACATTAGTAGAAAGTAAAATGCAATAAATTTTAATATATTTTTAGCCAAACTGAAACTAAATCAACTTTACTTACTAAACCAGCTCGTGACCAGCCTTTAAATTGGATTTTCTTCTTGCCATTGAATGGAAACATGCCCTGAAATGGTGTTAGGATTGAAGGGGCACATGTCCGCCATCTATTGGTGGGAGGTGGTAACAACATTTGGTAACACTATCTGGAACTATGGTCCGTTTCATTCAGTTCTCCTGGTTGTTGTAATATTGCAACTTTGGTATTTAAAGCATTAACCCATAAATACCCAGTGTGACTTCTGTGTCAGTTACTAAATTACATTTTCTCTATATCTAACCTTTATTAAGAGATTCATCACCATTTCTAAAAAATATTATCCTCTGTTGTTGGCATTTTATCAGTATAAATCAGGTATTTTCCTATATTTAATTTACTTGAAGATTATTATTTCAAAAACAAAGAAAACTGCAGAAAAAGCTAATTTTTCAGTAGGCAAAGCGAGGCAAATGTATTTGTATCACACAGTTCATGCACAGGGAAATTCACAGTGCTTTACAGTCAAATCTGTCTTTAACTGAACATAAACCCAGTGTGTCCATCCACTGTCATTGATCCAACTCCATGAATCAATGTTGTAGAAGATGACAGTGTTTCCACGGTAACTGCAGAGCCTCTGAACGTCCAAATGGGTCATATCTGACGACCGTGAAAAGATGAATAGTATTTTACACCAATTATCGACATGTATTGATAGTTTTAATGGATCCACAGGTATTAAACAGTTTAGATCAGCAGATGCTTTTGGTCGGTGGTGGATGTTTGGGTCTTTGTGTGTTAATATTTCAAAACTTCATCAGAAATTCCAAAATCAACATTCCTTAAAATTGTGAACAGACTTTGTAGGTATTGTCCCAAGTAAGCTACGTATAAAATCTGAAATGAATCCGACCCATAGTTTCATCAGAGAAGATGTTTGAAGAAATTCCTAATGAAGATGATGAAGACAACGACGATGAAGATGACGACAGTGACTCTGGAATGCCCCCCCACACACACACATCCAAACAGCCTCCACGGTGGAGTGTTTTAAGTCTCATCTTAAGACCTACTTTTATTCTCGGGCTTTTAACTCCGTCCGAGTTGTGCGTTCACCTGTGTCTTTTATTTATTTATTTTTATTGATTTTATTACTTTTAACTATTTGTTGTTTTTTTTCGTTTTATTTAGAGCGTTGTTGTAGTTTTATGTACTTGTTTTTAGTATTTCTTTTAATTGTTTTATTGTTTTTATGATGTGCAGCACTTTGGAAACGTTCTTGTTGTTTAAATGTGCGACAGAAGTAAAGTGGATTGGATTGGTTTGGGTCTTTATGGGTTAATGTACCAATGCAGTAAAACTAAACCATGTCAGGATTAGACATTATGAGCATGAAGTGAGTCTCTGACATGGTTTTCCTGTGTGATGGTGGACGTCCTTGGTTTGTCTTTACCCTCGGCGTATTGACTCAGCATCGATGTGACAGTGACAGATACCGAGACCAGACAGAACCTTCTCGTCACCAGCTCATCGTCCGCCATCGTCAACACAAAGAGATGCCGACGAGGCACAGGATTAGACACGAAAACGCAACACGAAGCCTCATGAGGAGGAGGAGGAGGAGAGTGATGAAGAGGAGGAGGGGGGTGCTGGATCTGGGTGGTTTGCGCTGGGGGGGGCCACCGCGGCTCCGAGCGGCCTTTACGAACCTCCACCATGTCAGATCGCATCAGCGTCGCCGCCAGCGTTTTCTCATCCCTTCACATTTACGGACACACAACGCGAACACACACGTTCGGCGAGGCTTCCCTAAACCTCAGCTCATCCCTTTCACCCCGTGGTCCAATTTCACAGCCACGGCTTAGAGAAACCACAGGCCTCGGAGTTAAACATGGATCTGGAGGAGGGAAGCACATGTGGCTGACGCTGACAGTGACGGACAGTCCAGGCCCGAGTCTCTGCCCCACATTCACCGGCTTCCATTCTGTCCTCTCGTAGTTTCCACTCGTCTCTCCATCTCTGCCTCTTCCCCTCCCTCCATCATCACATGTGACCCACTTCAGCTCCTTCTTTTTCTGTTAACAAGGGCTAAACTTTCCTGAGGAGAATCAGCCCGAGGACAACACGACCCAACAGTTACTGAGCTTCATGAGGCTTTTTATTCTGTTCTAAATCTGTCATGATCCCAAAAGTATGATACAATAATAATCCTCTTGTTTTCCTTTTTAGTGAAATATTATCCATTTATGCTGATGTTGTGCTTCAGGAATGGAATATCATGTTGTGGCAGATTGTGGGAGAAAAAATAGAAGCAGGCTCTTCAAAACCAAGCTATAAAAGAATCTGTAACTCTGTCAAGACACGTTGGACCACCTCAACAGGATGTTTGGTCTTATGTAAATATCTTTGAATTTTTATATTTATATTTTATACTTAAATTTGTATACTTTTAAGAACGTTTATTTCTACCTGCCTCTCTTTGGCACTGGTGTGTTGCATATTGCTGAGGTAAAATGTAAAATTTCCCCATGGTGGGATCAATAAAGTCTTGTCTTATTTTATCTTATCTTATCTTATCTTAGCTTATCTTATCTTATCTATCTAGACAACTAATAAAAGGATCAGTCTATAGCACTGATTCCATGAAATGTCAAGTGAGTTGAAGCAACTTTATGAGAAGTTGCAAAGCAGAAAATGTTCAGATTAAACAAATGTACAATTCTAACACCTTCTTCCTGTTCACACTAACAGATATTTTTCCAAATGCAGTAAATATATTGTCCACACAACATCCATTTTATTAAATACCTCTGTCCACACGGAATGTCAAAAACAGTTCCATTGTCCCTGTACGTCAGCGTCATGGTCAATTCAGAGTCAATCCCCAGTTGAATGTGTGAGGTTCTCAGGTTCTGTTCTATGTTCCAGTCCTGTGGTTCTGATGCAGATCAATCTAACAACAGAAGTGGGCGGGACTTTCACTGGAGGAGAACTCAACTGATCCAATCAAAGTCCATATATGACTTCTATCAGTGACCAATAGGAACTAGTTTGATATCTGGAACCATTTATATGACATAAGCCATTAAAATATGGACCATTAGAAGGAAAGGCACATGTTAAATATTTCAAGAATTTGCCAAGAATCCAAAAATCTAAATTTCTCAAAACTATGAAGCTACCGAAAGAATTTGAAATGAATCCGACCAGTAGTTTTGAGGAAGACGATTGTTGTGTTGAAATGTAGACACTGTTGATCTTGAGTTTGACCCTTCAAGGTCACTCAAGGTCAAAGGTCATGGACCCAATTGAAAGTCCATATATGACTTCTATCAGTGCCCAGTAGGAACTGTACTGATATCTGTAACCATTTACATGTTATAAACCATCAAAATATGGACCATTATAAATAAAGGACAATTTTTAATATTTCAAAAATTTGTCAAAAATGTAAACATCTAAATGTATTAAAACTGTGAATAAAGTTTGTAGACATTGTTCCAAGGAAGATACATATAAAACTGGAAAAGAATACAACCAGTAGTTTCATGGGAGAAGATGTTTAAAGAAACTGGGAACAAAGCTGAAGATAATAATAATAATGGATTAGATTTCTATAGTGCTTTTCAAGACACCTAAAGCGCTTTACAATATTGATCCATTTTTCATTCGCTCTCACATTCTCACTCTGGTGGTGGTAAAGTACGTTTGTAGCCACAGCTGCCCTGGGGCAGACTGACGGAAGCCTGGCTGCCAATTCCTGCCCAATGGCCCCTCCCACCACCAAACATTCACATGCGTCCATACACCAGTGTGAGTGACACTGGGGGGAAGGTGGGTGAAGTGTCTTGCCCAAGGACACAACAGCACATGACTAGCAGCACATGTGTAACAAGTGTTTGCTCCTGGAGGATTCTGTTGGGTTTCTGTAAATTAGAGTCTGGTTCCGACTGGCTCTACATGTAAACTGTCATGAGATAACTTCTGTTATGATTTGGCGCTATATAAATAAAATTTGATTTGATTTGACTAGGACAGAGTGGGATTCGAACCGCCAGCTAGAGCTGCACAATATATCGTTTGAGCATCGTCATCACAATGTACTTGTGCGCAATAGTCACATCGCAGATTCTACGATGTAGGAGGCAAATGAACTCAACGTGTTCTCATCTATTTTCCACCTGGGTACCTGACACACTGCACACAGCCATCCACCAATCACAATCCTTCTTAATCAGTTTGCCGGAGCAGACCACGCCCCTGCACATGGAGTGAGTCACTGGTAACAACGTTGAAAAATGAGCAACGAACCAGAGAAAATCACCGAAAACGAAGACTTGGTGCCAAAAAGAAAAGCAACATCAGTTATTTGGAATTATTTCGGCTACAGAAGGATGAAACCGAAACACGCGTTCTGAACGAGAGGAAACGCAACTAATTTGTTTGACCATTTACGTCGGCGCCACGCAGCTGTTATATCCTCCTGAGTAGTTTTTCATATCGCAGGGCTTCAAAAAAATCACGTCAGTTTTTTTCGGACATCGTGCAGCCCTACCGCCAACCCTTTTGTTATCGGACGACCTGCTCTACCTCCTCCTGAGCCATGGCCGCCCCAAGATGATGATGAAGACGATGCCGGACACAGCTCAGGCCTATCAGCCGATGAGATAGAGAGAACTTTACAGAAATGATGCATCCTCGGACAGAACATGCACGGCGTTATTGTTCCGCTGTACCGTCAGCTGCTTGGCCTGTGCCTCTGTTTTCCATATTATCCATGTGGATCTTCTGCACTGAGCTCAGCAGTAAAACCACACAGCTGCCGGTTGTGCCTTTTAGCATTCAGAGCAGACACAGACTGGAATTGAACTCCAACCAGCTGCACAGAGGCGCAACTTCTGATGAGTTGGGATGAAACAGCCGAGGAACCGATCGCTGTCAAATGCGCCCGGGACCACGCATCCGCATCCAGCCCGAGGCGCCTCTTCACAGCCTGTTCAGCTGGTGTCCGTCGACCGCACAGGAACATGCACCGATTACAAATGAACTGGAGCTTCCGTCCTGCACAGCCTCACTTCATTTATTTGGACAGTAACATTTCCCCATCGCAACATGAGATGAATCGCATGAGGCGGTGGGCATCCACTGGAGGGGGGCCGGTGTCTTTACCCCCGCCTCTTTTACACATCTGGAATAATTCCTGTTAGTGAAAGTGTCTCAGAGGGACAGATGGGAATGGGAATGTGGATGTCACATCAGTATCCAGGTAATAGACCCATCCTGGGGTTGAACATGATGGAAATACAGATAGCACCCCCC
>JAPQRP010000019.1:3168695-3180871 GCA_037367295.1 Apogon hyalosoma
GTAGTAGTAGTAGTAATAGTAGTAGTAGTAGCAGCATTATATTATCCTTATCATCATCATCATCATCATCATTATTATTATTATTATTATTATTATTATCAGTAGTAGTTGTAGTAGTAGTAGTAATAGTAGTAGTAGTAGCAGCATTATATTATCATTATCATCATCATTATTATTATTATTATTATCAGTAGTAGTAGTAGCATTATATTATAATCATCATTATCATTATGATTATTATTATTATCATCAGTAGTAGTCGTAGTAGTAGTAATAGCATTATATTATCATTATCATCATCATTATTATCATTATTATTATTAGTAGTAGTAGTACTATTATTATCATTATCATCATCATCATCATTATTATTGTTATTACACAGTCTAATGTTACAGGAGTGAATCACTATGTTTTCAATGTAAGGATTTCCATGAAAATCACAGAATCATGATGAACTTCCTGCCATTTTACATTCACTGTACATCAGTCGCATGTAAATATCAGGTTTTAGTGCAAAACCACTGAACATAAACGAATCACCTGTTATGTATTGACTTGAGGCATTTTAGACATAGCAGATTACACATTTTTAGTCTGTAAAAAGTGAAAAGAAGATGGAAATATTAAAAAAAAACAAAAAAAAACAAAACATTATTTTAATATGTCATGTTGGCTTTTCTGTTTCCATGTGTAAACATCCACTGGTGACCAAATCAACTACTGAGGCTGGTTATGACTGTGTCCAGACATCTGCTACACATTTGTATTTTGTAGAGTTTAAATGTAATTTTACTCAATTTACTGATTATTTTGTTCCTTTTGTTGATTCTTTTGTTCAGTGTATTGTTTTGGGGTTTTTTTGTTCACTTTGTTGACTGTTTTATTTATTTGTGTTCATTTTGTTGATTATTTTGTTCACTTTGTTGATTGTTTAATTACATTTTTTGATAATTTTGTTCAATTTGCTGATTTTTTTTAAAATCATTTTTACTCATTTTGTTATTGTTTTATGGGTTTTGTTGATTGTTTTGATGATTTTGTTCATTTTGTTGAAAATTTTGGTCGCTTTGTTGATTATTTTGTAAATTTTTTGCTAGTTTTGTTGATTATTTTTGATCATTTTTACTCATTTGGTGTTTTTTTATTCATTTTATGTATGTTTGGGTTTTTTTGGGTTTGTGTTATTTTGTTCTTTTAGTTGATTATTTTTTCATTTTTGTCGATAGTTTTATTTATTTTTGCGCAGCCAGTATGAATATTTGTGTTTTTAAATTTCAGACCTTACACTTTAGTTCTTTTACGTGAATAAATCAGGTGACACTCTTACCAGGCCTCTCACATTATGCCTCTGTCCATAGATTTCCATATTAACCATGGCTATATTTCTGGAATTAAGCCTTAATGAGACGAGAAGTGAAATAAAATCGTGCTTTACCGTGGCCGGCGGCGGTCGTAAACGTCCCCCTTGTGGGTCTGATTGGCCTTTTTAATAAAACAGTGACTCTGATCAAGTTCTTTAAGGCATCGCGGCGTTCGCGTGAAGCCACATCATGTACAAGAGTTTTATGAGCTCATTTATTTCACAAGGACACCTTCTGCAGAAACGAACAGCACTAAATACATTTATTACACTCCTGTGAGCACGATGGGATCATTTATTAAAGAAAAATATCAGAGCGGCATAAAAAACACACCAGACTGTACATATATATATATATATATATATATATATATATTTCCATTAGGGTGAGAATGTGTTGAATAAAAACACATGTTGCTGAATGGACTTGTCTTGACAAACAGTGGAGTTGCAGACAGACGCTGCAGAGGAAAAGGAGTGGCCGTT
Source organism: Apogon hyalosoma (assembly GCA_037367295.1). Lineage (NCBI taxonomy): Eukaryota > Metazoa > Chordata > Actinopteri > Kurtiformes > Apogonidae > Apogon > Apogon hyalosoma. The sequence goes on from JAPQRP010000019.1 coordinate 3,170,545, forward strand.
GTGTTTTTATTAGAGTCTGAGTGACGCATGTGCTGCTAACGCTGTGGCTGAAGCGGTTGGAGGTGTTACAGCCAAACTGGGGTCGAGGGACCACCAAGGATCCCTGACCTCCAGCCGCTTTTATGGCAGTACAGTCAAAACACCAGAAGAAAGAGGAAAAAACGGAATAAACAGAGGCAAAACAGGATATTCTGCACTAACCCTACGAGGACTCCCATTATAACAGGCCAGCATAGAATTCTTTATGTTGATTTTGCAATGGAAGTGTCAGAAAATGTGTTTTTTGCCTTTTTTTTTGCACCTTTTTTCAGGAAGAAAAAAGGAAGAACTCAAGGAAGGAAGGAAGAACTCAACTTCCAATATCTGGCCATTAATTATCATTATTATATGTAATAAAATGCTTAAAACAGTGTGTTATAGCCAAATAAAAAAAAAAGACTTGAATTTGTATCATATTTATTATGAAAAAACACTGTAAACATGCAGAACGAAACTTTATAAGAATATAGAAATAAACTTTCAAGTATTTTACATTGTTTGTTTGGATTATTCTGTGTCCACGTATTATTTTACAGTTAAAATACAACTAACAATGAACTACAAAAACTGGGAAAACACAGATAAAAATAGTGAAAAAAGGTGAAAAAAAAGAAAGCTAAACTTGACAAAATCACAGGAAAACACACTAGAACACCCCAAAACAGCACTATCGCTGTTATGTACAATTATTTACAAGAATTTACAGCTAAGTCTGATAAAAGTCATAAAAATCTTCCATCTCTCTCTCACCGACTGCACTCTGCTGCTCTCTGCTCCGCCCACTTCCACCCCTCCCCAGGGTAATTTGAATGACAGTGCATGAATAAAAATGTGGCGCCAGACACACAAAGCGTTAAGAGCAACATTTCAGACGCAGGTAAACATCTACTGATTTCATGGAACCAAAGGTCAAAGGTCATGGAGGCGGGGTCATAACAGATGACCTGTAAGGACTAAATCCATCTATTAGTTCATCTAGTTTATGGTTTTGTTTTATTTATGTGGATAAAACATGTCAAACTACATCATCTCAAACATCAAGACCCAGTAGAGGAATCTAATGTCCATCTGGAACTCAAATATACAAAAATATAAAATGAATTTCCAAAACACATACATTTTCTCTCACTTTTTTTTCAAAATTGGTCTCCTAGATTAGTTTGTTGATTTTTATTATTTTTTATTATTATTACTGATCATTTTTACTTATTGTGTTGATTATTTTATTCATCTTTTTAATTAATTTGTTCTTTTTTTGTTCATTTTGTTGATTATTTTAATCATTTTTGTTCATTTTCTTAATTATTTTGTTCATTTTTGCTCATTTTGTTGATTATTTTCTTCATTTTGTTGATTATTTTTGTAAATTTTTGTTCATTTTGTGGATTATTTTGATCATTTTTGCTCGTTTTGTTTGTTTTTTAATTTCTGCTCATTTTGTAGATTATTTTGATAATTTCTGCTCATTTTGTGGATTATTTTGATCATTTTTGTTCATTTTGTTGATTATTTTGTTCATTTCTGATCATTTTGTGGATTATTTTGATCATTTTTGCTCGTTTTGTTGATTATTTTGATCATTTCACTCTGCTATTGTATTTATTTATTTCTCTTTGGTGGTTAGCAGTTCATAAAAGTCCATTTCTTTTTACTGGAAGTCGATTACTACTTTATTATCGTTTTGTTTCATTCCTCATACACAGGAGAGTCATTTCGGTAACAGCAGCTGGCATCGGACATGTGACGGTCTGAGGCCATGGCACCGAACCAGTGTAAAATCCAACACATTAACAGCCCATACGTACCCAACCACACAGTGATCCTTTTATATTAAGACCGTGACGTAAAATCGAGTCCTAATTTCCATGCAAAATGTCCCCGAAAACCTCCACACGGCGCTGGGAGGTGGGCGGGACAGAAGCCACATCAAGGGAATCAACCAGCGTCATGACTTCGGTTCCACTCGGGCAGTTTTCCATCTGAACCGTACGTCTAAACATCTGGCGTTCAACACATTCGTCCTCCTTTTACTCCAATTAGCTGCACCCCCCCCCACACACCACCACACACCACCACCACCACTCCCTCCCCTCTTCACAGACTCTCAACAGCATCCCTTCTGCAGCTCAGCCTGACCTGTTTACTCAGCTTAGCTGTCAACGAAAACACTTAAAGCAACTGAAAGTAGGATTCAGTCAATGTGGGACGTGTTTTCAGAAACTTTACCTTCAATCTGGATCATTCTCTACTCAATTTAGTCTGTGTTTTATCTGACAAATCTATGTAAAACCTCAAGAAGACTATCCACTACATGGACAAAAGTATTGGGACACGTTGAGTTCAGGTGTTTCTTTTCTAACAACAGATAAAGAATAAGCTGTCAATTATTTGCATATGTACTGTATTTCTGGGGAATCTACTTCTATATGTGTGCTTCTACAAAACTGGGTTCATTTTATTATCTGGCACTTTTCCAGCTTTTTACACCCATTAATAAAAGAGAAACGTAAACATATTTCCCCCCGGGATGGACCTAATGATGACCTCAGATAAATGCCTTTTCGTCTTAACATCATCCAATAACAGGTTCACAGCCTATTTTGGCTTCTAAGAACAGTCATTTCCACACCAGGAGTTAATATCTTGGAGGCAGAAGTGACCATATTTGGACATTTGGGTGGGGCTGGTGGAGCACAAGGGGTCAGAGGTCAACTTAACCCCAACTTATTGACAGTAACATGAAAGTCTTCTCACTCATTTGCTTGAAAAACCCTGTTCGTGTAGCTTAATAACACCTGTAGCTGATATGTTTGTCAAGAAAACCTGTTTAATTTGATGAACATGAGCCGTTAAAGTCAACACGGCAGACATCAGTGTCTTTTACTCGCTCTAAAACCATATTAATGGAGTAATAACTTAAAGAGTAGTAGTAACACTGAAGAGAGCCCAAATTAAACAAATGACACCAGAACTACTCATGGAAAAAACAGGCTTAGTATTTTTAGAAGTTCAGTGGTCGTCAGGGGGATTAGACTTTAACAGAAAACCATGAATATAAATATATATAAAACCGTTTTTCAATATTATTACTGTTATTACATTTCATTCCTCGTCACCTCATTTTGCACTGGAAAATGAAGACATAGATGAAGAAGTCTGCCTGACTAGCACATTCTTACCACAAAACTAGATGGAATAGTGTGTAATTTTTGCTCATTCTTATTATATGTTACTGTAAAATCCTCTGTTTTGTTAATGTTTTTAATTGGGGAAAACAAATGAATGTGCTCTAAAATAACTTGCACACTGTGCGGTGCCATTGTTGTGTTGACGTTACGTCGCAGTTTGCGGTGAGGTCGGGGTACTTCGATCTGGCCCCACTTTGCAACAAGGACCTCCGGCTCCAACGCAGCCTTTTGCTGCATTCCAGAGTGCTGGGAGACGGGAAGTTTCCGACGTTCAACTCGGTAAAATGCACTGGAACACCTGTCCAAGCCGGAGGTCCCTGTTGCAAAGTGGGGCCAGATCTAATGCTGTGTTCCAGGCCACCTGTACCTCCTGTTTTTCCAACCTTCTACCGGTGAAAATGCACTGGAATGACAGTCAAGCCCATGACAGTCCCCATCCGTGAACTCGCACTAGATCCATGTACTCCCAGTTCTGAGTTCTGACGTCACATAGCCCTTCAAACAACAGTGGTGGCCCCCATGGATGCGGTGTTTATGCAGATTGTTTATTAAAACAAGGTATTGCTCTAACGTTATTTATCTGTAAATGTTCTGCATAATCAGCAGCTGCTTTAGCTTTAGTTAGTTTCTAGTCCATTAAGTGCAATAATAACTGAATACCAAGTACATATCCAACTATAGCCCACAACTAAAGTAACATAGAAGGTAGAACAGCTTCTCTTGCCTCGTGGGCTGTTTTTCCTCTTCTGTTTCCCTCAAATAAGCAAAGAGTGAACACCTCTGGGATAGAAATGACTGTAAGAGCATAAGCTCCGTACGGTCCGCCATGTTGGTTTGTTTACATCTAGCTCCCACAGTTCCTTGCGCTGTGGCAGTTTGGCGTGACTTGTCTGGAACGCTACAAAGTCATGAGCCGTGGTTTGAAGTCGTGACTTGCGGGCTCAAAAACCTGCCTGGAACGCAGCAGAAGTACCCCGACCTCACTGCAAAACTATGTGACGTCAACACGACAATGGTGCCACGCAGTGTGCAAGTTCACAACGTAAAAAAAACTTCACAGTGTATAAGTGGCTCATCTGTCATTTCGCCTTTTCCATCTCGTCTGCGTATATGAGAACACTGGACTGTCCACAGTCAGAATGCCTCTTCAGTAACAAAGCAGATAGGAGCTTAGATCTGCCACCTCCATATTTGTTGTTTAGGTTCAACATGGATCACCTGGAATACTTGGAGGTGGGATGTAGTGAACTCCAGCTGAGACAGCGTCTACCTCCCAGGACTCTGGAACGCAGCCTTATTCGACACTGTTCCTCATCCTCACCCTGGAGTCGGTCTCCGTCTTACATAACCAGCCGTGGTCGACAGGATGGCGTGGAGCATTCTTTCCTGCGCTGGCATCTCTCAGCGTCCAGGAAAGCTTCACTCACGGATAATGAGGTTTATAAATAGACCTGCGAGACTCGGCGACCATGACAAGGCAGCGCTGGGGTCATGTGTACGGGGAGGCTGAACAAACTGGGCCGTGACTTTAAACAGTAAATAAGGGAGAAGAAAGTGGAGTAATACTGCAGTAAGTGGGCCCGTTCTGAAGCGCTCCCCGGGGCGGTGCTGTTCTTGGCCGCCGCCCACGGCTTCACAGTGAATGAACAACATATTTGGCTGCTCCGGCGCCAAAAACAGCAATAAGCCGACACAAAGCGGTAAGAGCCCAGAAAACGGCGACTGGAGAGACTCAGCGCGAATAAAAGCCAACGGGGTGAGAGGGAAATAAACAGAGAGAGTGGACGCGTCCTTTCATCGCTTCACCTGTTGATTCTGAGGCAGCGGCGGTGGGGAGAGAGTGGGCTGATGGGTAAACACACAGCGCCATGTGGGGGGCCGAGGTCAGAGATGAGACCACCAGCAAAACAACAGAGGAAAGAACAGCGGAGAGGAACACGACCGAAGGAAAACTGAAGGAACCATTTAGGTTTGATCCAATCTGATCTAATCCAATCTAATCTAATCTAATCTGGTCCGATCCGAAGTAATCTAATCGGATTTGATCTAATCCAATCCAATTTAATCTAATCTAATCCAACCTAATCTAATCTAATTGGATCGAATCGCATCGAATCCAATCCAATCCAAAGTAATCTAATCTAATCTAATTAGATTTGAGCTAATCTAATCCCATCCAATTTAATCTAATCTAATATCATCCAAACTAATCTAATCTAATTGGATCTAATCTAATCCAATCCAATCTAATCTAATATAATTTAATCTAATCTGATCCAAACTAATCTAATCTAATCTAATCTAATCTAATCCAATCCAATCCAATCTAATGACCCAGTGCTACTTTAATGTCTGTTAAATGATTTTTTTCTCTTTATTTAACCTTTCATAAGTGATTTATCACCATTTATTATATTTTTTTTCCTCTCTCTATATTTGTTTAATATATTTTCCAGTGAAAATCTGGTATATCTTTTCTGTATTTAATTTGCTGACGGTGTAGACGTTCATAAAAGTTCAGGATAAAGTTGAAGGTTATTATAACAAAAACAGAAAACAAAATCACATCCACTGTCACTGATCCAACTCCATGGGTTTTACTGGTGAATCAATGTGAATCAATGTAGAAGATGACGGTGTTTCCATGGTAACTACGGAGCCTCTGAACGTCCAAATGGGTCATATCTGATGACCATGACCATTGTATTTATTATTATTTTTATTAATTTTGTTTCTTATTTTCTTATATTTATTATTGTTTTGTACATTTTCTTACTGTTTGTTCATTTTATTGATAACTTTGGCCGTTACTGTTCATTCTGTTGCTTATTTTATTCTTTTACTTCATTTTAGTTCATTTTGTTGTTGTTAGTTTTTGAGATATCTTCAACATAAATATAAAATAGTTCCTATTGAAATGCCTTTCAGTCCTTTATGACATTACCTTTCAATGAGCAGCCATTAAAATACACAGATACATGAAAAAAAAACCTTAAATATAATACTGTAGATAAATATCTGACACTGATATTGGTGAAAGACATGTGACATGACAATATTAGCAAATATCGACCAATAGCAAAGTCTGGTCATTACATGGACTGAAGCTGCAGCTCCAGCTGTGCACTGTGATCCCATGAATCTCATAAACATGTAAACACACAGACTCTCCATGTTGAGGCTTTGACAGGCTGGTTTATGTGAAGACCAGGAGGTCTCTGGGCGTCTTGGACTAAATACACCCATGTTCCATGTGCGACATCAGGACTGGATGAGTCCCACACTGACATAAAAGCCTGGGTTTTTATTAGAGAGTGCAGCTCCACTCCCACAGCACATCTGGACCCTGAACATGTCAAAACCTCTGCATCTGAGCCCATAAAGGAACACGAGTTATAGCTGACGTTCAGCTGGAAGACGAGAACACGGGGACCGGGGTCTGGATGGGTAGTGGAACGGAGCGAAAAATGACCCTTTAGCAAAAACAAATCCACAGTAGTGCACGTTCTGGGTGTGATCGAAGCAGATGATCAGACTGAGGTGGTTTTACTCTGACTGGACTCTTATTCAGACTCTGGTGGAACGTCAGGATCCACATCAGGGGGGTCAAACTTAAGTTCAGGGGCCACATACACAGTAAAAATCAGAGTGTCACAATTTAACTCTTAGAGAGCTGAATTTAACTGTGTTTCAGATAACATTTGGTCCCAGTCAAAATTAGAGTGAAATTAACTCTATGGCCAGTGTCAAATTTTCAGAGTTCATTCTACTCAATTCAGTGTCAAAATTAACAATGAAATGTTTACAAAAATTTAACACTGTGGTATTTCCACACTGTTAAGAGTAATATTATTATTATCATTATATTATTAGTAATATATTATACTTTATAGAGCAATTTTTACTCCAAATTTAGTTTAAAAATGACTTTATAATATTTTAATATTTATTTCTCTGCAGTGTTATTTTCTTCATCAGCTTGCACCCTATGCTAATACTGAAACGATGCAGAACTGCAGGGAATCCCCAAGGTAGGGGTCGTGAAGAGCATAAGTTTGCGCTCTGGGTTTCATTTACCCAAGGACATGCTTTTTCCTGAGAGAGTAAAGTCCTCCCCATTTGTAATACAATTATACCTTCACAGCAACATCAGGTCACTAATGGGTTCACATTAATAAAAAAAATGAACATAAAAAGGCCAATAAACATTGTAAAACAGACGCATTAGCCTAAATAAACATTAACACTAACCCCCCCTTGAACCCCTGCACATAAAATAGAACACAATGAGTAAAATGTCCCGTACCCATAATGCAACGCAGCAGACTGGCGCTAATCATCACTCTGTAGAGTTGAACTGTACACTGCATCTGTGCAGAACTTTACAATGACTTTCAACTCTACTGTTAGAGCTGCTTTACTCTCCATAGAGCTAGAAATACTCTATCTAGGTTAAAACAGTCTGACTCTGAAATATTGAAACTGCAGTTTTTTTACTGTGTGCAGGGCTGGACCGGTAAAATTATACGATAATAACCTGTACATAATAACTCCAAAATTGTGCCTTTGTTTTAGTGCAAGAAAGTAAAAAACATTTCAGCAGAAATTTGACTATCCTGAAAATCCATCAGCAGGTTTCGAAAATGTTCCTGTTGAGCAAACGGTTGAATTTTTACGAATATTTAAAAGAAATAATACATTCAGACCAGTGAACATAGACACATCAGGGGTTAAAGGGTTAATGTTTTCAGCAGGATTTTTGCACAGTCATCCCACAGGCCGCACTGGACCCTTTGGACGGCCGCTTTTGGCCCACGGTCCGCACGTTTGACACCCCCGGTCTGTACGATCAGAGCTGTTAACAGGCCGCACACAGTGGGTTGGTCTGAAAACAGCCGCCTATTGATGCTGGAAATGGGATTAGTGCCGACGCTGAGACGAAGCGCGCCGAAAATCTGCTGTAAAACCGAAACAACAGCCTAAAGAGGAGGCAAAGAGCCGCGTAGATCTGCCCAGTCCGAGATAACGTCACAAACACCGATAAGACGATAAACGACACAAGCTGGGGTGGACGCCTGCGTTATCCACTGGGTTCATCTGCTCCTGATCAAATGTGCAGATTCAGGGTATTTCTCTTATCAGACGTAAAGAAACAGCAGACGGAGCGGGGCCTTATCGGCAGAAACAGGCTGGAGACGCACTAAACCACTTCCAGGAACAGGGAGCGGAGCAGCACAGGAACCCACCGGTGACAGAGCCGCTCCACGTCCACATCCTGACCCTCCTCAGACCTGGACCTGAGCGCGACGCCCTCCGCAGATTCACCCTGTGTTCGACCTGTTGTCTGGGTCCAACAGGACGACCCCAAACAGACCCAGAGGCGGTTTCTTCCCAAAGACCGTCACCACATTCAACTGGAAACAGTAATAACTCTGGTGTTCTTCCGTACAATCCCTTCCCTTAATGTATCCTCATGCGCTCACTTCCAGTCATGTGCAATAACCCCGTAAACTGTGAATTATGTGCAATAAGTCATTCAATAACCCTCTGTTCTGACAGGAACAAAGCAGTATTTATTCTACATTTATTCAAGTACAAATGCACTGTTTTTATACACTTTTATACATACACACACTGTTAAAACTGTAATAAATATAGCGTCTGTTCATATTTAGTGTCTATATTTTATTCAACATTTACATCTATTCTCATTTTACTTTTGCAAAATTTCATATTCTATTTTCTCAGTTTACTTTTTAGTTTTTTTGGAATTTTATATTCGTTCTAGTCTTATTTTCTGATGTACTGGCTTTTTATTTATACTGTTGCACTGACTGGAGCGGCATTCCAGTCATTTAACACACAATGATATTGTATTCTATACTATTCTGTTCTATACTATTCTATTTTGTTCTGTTCTATTCTGTACGATTCTATTCTGTTCTATTCTATACTGTCATATTCTATTCTGTTCTATACTATTCTGTTCTGATTCTCTACTGCTCTATACTATTCTATTTTATACTGTCATATTCTATTCTATTCTATTATATACTGTTCTATTCTGTATTATTCTATTCTGTTCTCTACTGCTCTATACTATCCTATTCTATTCCGTTCTATTCTGTTCTATTCTATCCTGATCTCTTCTCATAGACGTTAGTTGACATTAAGCTGATTCAGCAGCATGTGTAACACACACGCACACACACACGCACACACACACACACACACACACTCTCTCTCTCTCACACACACTCACCTCGATCTCCTTATCAGTGCCTTAAGCGTTCTGGACGCCCAGCTGCTCCGAGTGTCGGCTGAGGTTAAGGCTGACGCCGTGGCCTCTAATCTGCCCTCTCACGTCCTCGCTCACAAACCCAGGTTTCACATAATTACAAAGTTTGGACCAAAGAACAAACTCCTCCGTTAACGTCTGCTCAGAAGAACCTGGATTCAGCCTTCCAAAGAGCCGGTGAACGTTGGGTAGGAGACGATAAATAAAAGATAAAAGACTTTAAAGGCAAGTTTGTTCTGCAAGATGAGACGCATCATATGAAGTCCTGCAGATCTTTGCTAATTACAGACCTGTGGCTTTCACTTCAGTTCGGATAAGGATTATTTATATAGAGATAAGACTCGAATCTCCCTACATGAAAATTAACTGTTTAAACACCAGCCTGTGATTAAACTAATGCTAAAGACTCTAAGACACCTGTTTCACCTTGATGGAAGTAGTTTTGTAAAAGACACGTCCGTATTTATTGATCAAATCTGCAACTAGTTACACAAACAGCAGGTAAAGTAAAGGTTTTCTGACTATAAAATGTTAAAATGCTGTAAAACATGTTCCTCTGATGGGAGATGTGTTATATTCATGACACTTCAAGGTGCAACAAGGCAGCACAAATGGATTGTGGTGACCTCTAGTGGCCAATACAAGCACTGCATGCACTGAACAACATTTAAAAAATACATGTTATTGAAAACATGATGAAAACAGGACGATACAGTCGTGGAAAAAACAACTAGACCATCTAAAGTCCTCAAAAACAATAGTTATCCAATCCAGTCCTAACTCCTGTGTGGATCATGTGACT
>JAPQRP010000019.1:3206478-3231773 GCA_037367295.1 Apogon hyalosoma
TGAACGTCCAAATGGGTCATATCTGATGACCATGAAAAGATGACAAACTGTATTTTACACTAATTATTGACATGTATTGATAGGATTAGTGGATCAACGGGGATTAAATAGTTTAGATCAGTCGATGGTTTTGGTCGTCGGTGGCTGTTTGGATCTTTAAGGGTTAATTAAAACCATCTCTGAGGCATTTTGGAAGCAAAGATAACAACTGACCAATGCAATTCTATTTATCCCACTTTAAATCTATATTATGACATCAGTCGTTATTGTTTTTATCCCAGACCCCTGTTAGAAAACAAACATCTGAATTCAACGTGTCCACACACTTTTGTCATTATAGTATTAACATATTTCTGTTGCTGCATCCTCTTAGAAATCCAGTGCTATTGTGCCAAATAACCTGCTGCGTCGGTAATTAAAAACACTAAGGACTGTAAAGCAGAACGTCTTTGAGGGATTATACGTTGTTTTTTTCTTTCCATTGAGCGTCATGTGATTGACAGGAACCACCACAGAGATGAATGCCTGCACAAAGACATGAGGAGAATAGAGGAGCGTGAGGTGTTTTAAATATTTAATCAAAACTGAGGCGTACGGAAGGGAAGGAACATCAGACTCCACCCGAGCAAAGACTGCGAAGACATGACGAGACCTGCAGGAGGAACAAACGACCGCAGAACTGAAGCCATGTTCGCCGAAATGGAAGCAGATGCCCTGAAGCCACGTTCTGTAGTCCCCCTCCAGAGTCTCCTTTCATTTAAGACTCTGTTTGAGCAAAGTGTAATGTCATTTTAAGGCTCTACATAAAAATCTACTCATGCTTTATGTATGCAGATATGTTGCTGGATTGCAGATACTGGAAAATGTCATGACCGCATTAACCCATAAAGACCCGAACAGCCACCAGCAACCAAAACCATCCACTGATAGTTACCGTGGAAACACCATCATCTTCTACAACACTGATTCGCCAGTAAAACCCATGGAGTTGGATCCATGACAGTGGACGGACACACTGGGGTTATGTTCAGTTATTGCTAATTTTGCTGAAAATGTCACTTTTTCATCAGTTTTCTCTGTTTTTGATATAAAGTCCCTCAACCTTAAACAGAGCTTTCATGAACATCTATATGATCAGTGACTTAAATATAGGAAAATACTTGACTTTCATTGAAAAAACACAACATACAGAGGATAATATTATAATAAATGTTGATATATCGTTTAGGAAAGGTTAAATATAGAGAAAAAATAATTTGGGAAGTGCCACAAAAGTAGCACTGGGTCTTTATGGGATAAATCAGTTTGATTTATTTAAACCAACTGAATTGACATATCAAAAGTTTACTAGATCTGCAACCTGACAATAGCATCACCAAAACACGAAATCCAACGTGCATCAGTAACAAACAACACGGCAAAATGATGAACATATTATACTGTAACAGAGAAGGATTTCAGCAGAGGGAGGATGAAGACGTTCATGGTGCACGATGGGTTTATTTACGCCAAACTTCATGCACTTTCTGGAGCAACATGAGAGGAGACATGAGAATAAATCTGCATCAATAAAGCAACAGAGCCAACTGGAAGCTGACCAAAGAAATCACCCAAAAGATGTAAATGACACAGCTTCTAAAAACTAAAAGAAAAAAGTCCTGGCGAAGCTGAAGATGGCGGTTCTTTAGTCTCACGTATCCAGTCCTGCCTCGACAGCACTGCAGATGGTGCTACTTCACCCATTTCTTCTACTCATTGTGTTTACTGGTGTTGGCAAAGTGTCATGGAGGTGCATCATCCCAAATAAGTCGCACGACCACACAACGCGCTCCGTCATGCGCTTTAGTAGTCTCATTTTGTCTCCTCTGCTTTGTGGTTTGGCTTCACAACAACATGATGTGGAAAATTTTACAGTTATTCAGTTATTCACTCTCATATTCCATCCTACAATTAAGAGACTTTTTTTTTTTTTTTGGGTCAGATTCCCTTCACTCCATAATCGCAGGTTTCATTTACAGTTTGTGGCTGATCTGAACGTACAGCTCAGTGACATGGTCATGATAAAATATTGATAAAAGCTGGAATCAATAATCATCATAATAAATATCAAGTTATTATTAACCCCCACCCCCCGCAGGGGAGGCAAGGGGTATTGTTTTTGGTTTGTTAACACTCTAGCAGCAAAACTATCAGTTGAATTCATACCAAATTGGGTTTACAGATTACCAGTGACCCAGAATAGACCTCATAACATTTTGGGAAAAATAGGTCAAAGTTAAATTTTTTTAATACATTTTTTATCTTTTTTTTCCCCATTTACTTATAATGGGCAAAATTTCACATGTCTGTAGCAGCAAAACTATTGAATTCGTACCAAATTTGGTTTATAGATTGCCAGTGACCCAGAATAGATGTGATTACATTTTGGAAAAAATAAGTCAAAGTTAAAATTTGTATATATTTTCTATAAAGGGCAAAATGTCCTGTCTATAAAAAATGGATTTTGTTTAAATTTACTTCAAACTTGGCACATATATAGAGGCAATTGATACACTGACATCAGCACATGCATAGATATGATGACATCAGCTGGATCGATGCCAAAATAAGCTACAATACATGCGAGGGGCGGGGCTTGTTGTGCCTGGAACCACTTGCTTCTTTCATGTTTTAAGGCTGGTTTTGGTCCCGGGTTGAAGTTGAAGAAACAAACATGCGGTGGTGGCAACTGTGACGTATGGCAACGGAAATCTTCAGTTCACCCTGAATCCCAGTATCACAGTAGTTTTAAACATGTTGAGGATGGACAAACAGAATTCCCTTCATATCCATAATCATATGTTTGTGTCAATCATCTTAAAAACTCTACAAAAACACTGAATAATCTGTGAAAACTGACTCATGTGTCACTACCTTTCCCATCAGCTGTATTCCAGTGGTGTGGTTTTAACAATCGGACATAACGAACCTCTTTGACTTCCAGCTTTGACTGAACAGCATCTCAATGACGTACTTGTTCTTCATTACGTTCCCACTATGTAGTGATGGATCAGTTAATGTGCGTAACGCTGCAGTCACAGATGCAGATCACATGACCCTGGTCCACTTTATTTCCTCTAAGGCCCCCGCCCCCCCTTCCAGCCTCCGCTGTATCCTCTTTAACAAAACACACTGTCACATCTGAATGACACGTTGTCACATTTGAAAACAGTTTGGAGTCAAATTGGCAGTAAAGGCGCACGCGGACATTACAACAACAGCACGTGTGTGTTGATGGAGCTTTTATGGAGGAGGCTGTGGCGGCGGCGGCGGCACTAACAGCCTCATAATGCTGCGATTAGCCTCAAATTGGATGACAAGTGGTGACGCTCAGGAGTCATTCTGGTGACAGCAATGCACTCTGGGGAATAGAGGGAGTGTCAGAGGGGCCGGAGAGGCTCCATCTGCCTCCAACAAACACTGGCTCTGAACAGGTTTACATCAACACAGCGAGGATGCTGAGCGGACATACCTCCACGGAGATGGTGGACGCTTTAACATCTGTCCTCACACTTTAGCAGCAATTACACAGACAACAGGAGCGTCTCTATATTAGTTTGGACTTGGTAAGAATGGCCCCAGAGACTGGACTTCCTAAGAACACAAGTCTCTCTGTTATTGGAACAGTTGTTTGTGAACCTAGAAGAACCACCAAGAACGAAACAACGAAACAAGTCCAACTGAACCTAGAAGAACCACCAAGAAGAACGAAAGAGTGAAACAAGTCCAACTGAACCTAGAAGAACCACCAAGAAGAACGAAAGAGTGAAACAAGTCCAGCTGAACCTAGAAGAACTACCAAGAAGAACAAAAGAGTGAAACAAGTCCAGCTGAACCTAGAACTACCAAGAAGAACAAAAGAGTGAAACAAGTCCAGCTGAACCTAGAAGAACTACCAAGAAGAACGAAAGAGTGAAACAAGTCCAGCTGAACCTAGAAAAACCACCAAGAACAAAACAACGAAACAAGTCCAACTGAACCTAGAAGAACCACCAAGAACGAAAGAGTGAAACAAGTCCAGCTGAACCTAGAAGAACCACCAAGAACGAAATAAAGAAACAAGTCCAGTTGAACCAAGAAGAACCACCAAGAAGAACGAAAGAGTGAAACAAGTCCAGCTGAACCTAGAAGAACCACCAAGAACGAAATAAAGAAACAAGTCCAGTTGAACCAAGAAGAACCACCAAGAAGAACGAAAGAGTGAAAAAAGTCCAGCTGAACCTAGAAGAACCACCAAGAACGAAATAAAGAAACAAGGCCAGCTGAACCTAGAACTACCAAGAAGAACGAAAGAGTGAAACAATGTCCTGTTGAACCTAGAAGAACTACCAAGAAGAACGAAAGAGTGAAACAAGTCCAGCTGAACCTAGAAGAACTACCTAGATGGGATTTTTATAGTTATTTAGTTGTGTAAAGAAGTTGAAGTGGTTAATGATGCAGAAATATGACAGATGGAGAAGGGTTTATCCATCAATCCGATCAGGGGTCACCGATCCTGGTCCTCGAGGGCCGATATCCTGCATGTTTTAGACGTATCCCTCTTCCAGCACACCTGATTCTAGTGATAAGCCTGTCATCAAGCTGTGCAGAAGCCTGATAACGACCGTCTGGAGAAGAGGAAACACCTAAAACATGCAGGATACTGGCCCTCGAGGACCAGGATTGGTGACCCCTGAATTAGACAATTAAAGGGAAAATTAACTGCAAATTTGACTATTTTACTATTTACAGACTTTTTTTTCCCCGTACAACTGGTAGCCTCCAGTGGTTTCAGGTTAGTGGATTCTGGCAGGGATGAACAATTATTAGGATCACAAGACCAGGCTGCAATTCAAAAACACACAAGATAAAAGTCAGCATTTTCAACTTTTGTCTTTTTTATGCAGGTTGAATAGGGAACACACACACGTTACAATTTGAGTAATATAAAATGTGTGTTTTTCTTAATAACTGAGCAATTAGGTCACTTTATAATCAGGTCCTAAGAGCCTCAGACAGGAAACCACAACGGCACCATCAGTCACATACTTAAGTAAAGTTTGGAGAGTTTACTTTTCTACTCACACATTTGGCTTGTGTTTAAAGTAGTTCACAGTGCTGCCCCTCTGCTGTTGAAATGATTTGTACAAGAACAAATGACCAGAGGGTGAAGGTCAACAGCTCAGAGGGACTGTAGAGACCATAAAACAGACTCTGCCTTTGCATAATATTTTATTTTAACGCCATTAAGGAATAAAATCACCTCCCAGGTGGTCTGTTAACAGGTCCAGAGTTCCATGTGTTTTCTCACGAGGTTAAAACAATGTCTTTTAATCTACTAGTATTGTCAACATTAACTGTTTTATTACCATATCACCCAATTTAAGTTATGAATATGCTGATGAGTCTGTGAAGTGAATTTAAGGACACGTTTTTACTGCATGTGAGTGTTTTATATGAATGTATATGGGGGTTGGGGGCACGGTGTCATCAGACTACATACTGACCACTCAAATTATACTTAGTGCTGAGTCTATGCCGCTGTGGAATGTGTGTACATGGGAATTAACTGACAGATAAATCTGCTGCAATGCATCTTCCCTCTGTGAGATTAATGTTTCAGTACATGGTAGCTGTTAAACAAAATAGATTAAACTAATTACAAAAGCAGAATTATCTTCACAACAGCTGCTAAAATGGATGACGACAGAATCACTTGAGGTTTAGTGTCAGTGTCTCATTTACTGGAAAGGGTCACATGAGAGGAGCTCAGTGATTCATGGAAGAATGCGTAGCGGTAACCAGGCAGTAACTGCAAATATCATTGTTTCTAAACATCTGCACTTTTATCCGTCCCTATGACCTGGGGCACCACTAGAAATTGTGGGCCCCGTGAAAGCTAAACGTTGTGGGCCCTTTATAAAATTCAGTATCTTGTCAGTTTTGTCAGAGCGGGGGGGCGCGGCAGTTATATATGTGGGAGTGCAGTCCATGACTAATGCTGGCGTGAAGCGAAAGTGAAACTTAACATGCTTTCAACGTCCGACTCTCGGCTTCTGTGCCTCTGTTAAACAGCGGACCTTACACAAAATTTTCACAACTTCTAACCTGTATCCACTGGACCCCCTCCACTGCTCTATGGGCCCCCCAGAAATGCTGGGCCCCATGAATTTGTTACGTTTACCGCCCCTTTATGGCGCCCCAGACTTTAGATGACAGTCATGCACCTTAAAGCTGAATGCCTCCTCCTATAAAACAGTAAAAAGCAAAAAGAGGAAGTCTGTGCTGAGCTACCATAGAAATATGATGGTGTAAAATGGTGGATACTGTGAATGGCAGCCCACTCCCTTTGCAAAAACAAAACATCTCATTCTAAGGTAAAGAAAACACAACAGTTCTTAATAGCACACTACTGGAAAAAGAAAGGAGTATCTTGCTTTCCATTTCTACCTCAAATTTGTCTAAATTTTGCATGTAGCATCTTAGGAAGGGGTCATATTTTCCTGAACCCACTTTTATTAGTCTTTGGTTCATTTGTTTGCAGATCCGGACAGTAACAGTTCAAAAAGTTTGAATTTGAACCCTCCAGGTGCTGCAAAGCTATCTTTATTTTCATTTTGGCAAAAATCAAATGGATTTCTACAACCTGTTTCAATTCCTGCTGAATTTGTTTCGTCTATAAGTAGTTACGTCACAACATTTGCACATATAAGGTCCAGACTTCCGACGAACATATCTCTGAGTACGACATAATTGTTTGTCAGCAGCAGCAGCTGTAGTAAAAACTGAAAATATGTCCAAACTTTGAGCCGATTGCCTAAAATGTTCGGTTGTTGGTTATATTAACAAACACAAGTGGCTGAACGGGACAGAAAGTACAGTCAACAATCTGGAGGGGGTGGGGCGTGAAATGGCTCATTTGCATTTAAAGGGCCAGCATTCAAAACTGCATTTCTCATGTCATTACTGAGAAATCGGGTTGAAGATGGACCTGTGGAGCTGAATTAATGAATAATTCAGACCAAAGCAGAGCATTTACAGTTTACATACGCCACAGGGAAATGTTTGAAAATGCATAATTCCATTTAAAAAAGCAAAATATCACTCATTTAAATGTAAACAACTCAATCCAAACAATGTCATGAGCTGTAGTTTGATGATGTGTGGCCCCTGTCTGGTAACCCGTCTTTGTCTACTGATGTACTCACAATGTTTTGTGAAGGTCTGCAGATGATGATGATGACCAATATTTAAGTTGTGTTGTGCCGTGTCCAACAACCATAACTAATGACTTAACATTACATATCTCAACTAGCTGATAGTAATTTAGATGTTAATATTACACCACTGTATATGTGGTGCACCCAAAAATGTGCAACCACATTTGGCATCATGCATATTGTATAGTAGACAAAACCCTTTTATTGTCACTTTATTTGTGCAAATATACCCTGATAATTTAGAGAATTATTGTTTTACATTTATGAGATGTAGCCCTGTGCAAATATTGGTGAGAAAAGGAGTGTAATGGTAAGTGGAACCTTCAGCGCTGTAGTCGTCCGCCCCCGGTTGCCTGTTGCGGACCCACTTCCTGTACCGCTTTAGACGCAACCCGGAGAAAGATACATGTGCTTTGGTTGTCCATGCGCTCAGACTCCACCTTTACTTTACAGGTCAGTACTTGGTTAAAATTACCATGAATGAATGACAAATGAATGCATTGAATGTAAACTGTATGTGGTGAAAAAAAGTTAAGAGACGCAACCTGGAGAAAGATACAGGTGCTTCTGTTGTCTTTGCGCTCAGACTCCACCTTTATTTTACAGATTTTTATTCTTTTTGTTATTGTGGTCACCACGCCTGGGACCCGTAACATATACTTTAGCTTTTTAGCGAGAATAAGTCATTGTTCGCACATTGTGGTAAGCTAGCTGAATGTTCAAATGCATTAATACTTTAGCTCTCTTCTGGGTTCATTTGTTGCAAAACCAACTTCCATCACATTTGTCCATGATGTCTGGACCATGGTTGGCTCTAGACATTTTCTCCAATTCTAGCAATTATGGATAAAAAGGGGCAACCAAAATCTTAGCAGTACATCCTTGAGTCTAAGCCAAAATTTGTGTCAACAAAAATCCTTCAGGTAGTCCTGAGATATTATGACATAAGAATCGACTGAGGTCAGAGCAAAAATTACTTTTGGCCATGAAAATACATTCACTTCATCCTTGAATCCAAGTGAATGTTTGCACCAAATTTCAAGAAATTCCCTCAAGGTGCAACAGACACATTGTGATTATAAGAATGGACATGTGAAGTCAGAGCAAGGTTGAACTTCGACCTTTGGATACTAAAATTGCCTCAGCTCATTGAATGTTTGTGTCAAATTTTGCAACATCAACCATTTATGATATATTGTGTTTCAACCATAATGGTACACGAGGTGGGACACACCTTTGAAAGATGCAGTGTTGTACAATGTATGGCGCTTCCTGTTATATTGTACACATATGATTTACACCTCAGTGAGCTGCTGACATTTTCTCCAGTCCATAATGTGTTTCTTGATATCATCCAAATTACCAAATGAAACAATTCAAAAGATTGTATAAAATGACAGATTTCTTTGACTGTGAACAGTGTTGGATATTTGATATAATGTTCATAAACAAGCTAAATAACACTATAGCTCTAACATAGGCCAAGGCATCTTTATCCTTGTTAATAATACAAATTACTTATATTCTTCATTTATGCAGTCAGATTGAGGTGGTCCATGCCCAAATCCAGGTGTATTATCAAAGTTTCCACTCTGCATCACTGCAATGCAACATAAGAAACGTAGCACTATTTTTGTGAATGACACTTATAAACAGCATGAATGTACGTGTATGCTGACTCTTTGTTGTTTTCTCCAGGGACTCGTGAGGAATGTTGAAACTAAACAAAACACCTCGCTCTGGTTTACATCTGATGTGTACAAGTAGCAAAAGCAAGGGCTGTCACACAGATACACATAGTAAAGAGGCTAAACTTGTGTCCGCGTGATTATCGGGGCCACATCTGGTGTAAATCCTGCAGTGTCAATAGAGCCCCCGTAAAAACCATTATGCGTCTCCAGGCTTTCAGCCAGCGCAGGTGCTGCTACCTCTGGTGCTGTTTAAATAAAAAATAACTTCTTCCATATGTGTGCCACACTTTGACAAACACACACACACGCACACACACACACACAGGCAACAATTCACAGGCTCACACCTCCCTCCACAGCCACTCATCCATTTCAGAGCTGCCCAACAAAAAATAACAAACTAAGCAGCGCTAAAACCCCCAGATTAAGATAGCGCGTCCAGAATGGAGACACTGACCTAAAAATAATAAAAACCAGAAAAGCTGCAGCTGCTGCAACATTCAACTCAGATTCCACCCCGACTCATATTCACACTGACACTGTGGCCTTTTCTGTAGATGTGGAAAAGCCATAACAAAAACAATTATCCACCAGGATATGATAAAGTAAGTAATTTCATGCCCTACTGCTTAAGTTGTGGCATTCCTGTCAGCTCACTGTGGAAATCACTGACATATATCTTTTTCCTATTTATTCCAAAGCTACAGAATGGCAACTGACAACAGGCACTGAGCAAAGGAAATAAATAAATAAAGCAGAGAATAATGAAATAAAAGCACCATGTTTCCAAAAATGACAAAATGGGTTATCCATTATATGTAACAAAAAATTTAGATTACAGTTACTTGCTAGTCCTGTTAGAGTCTATCTGGCACATTTATGGATTAGCTGTTCATGTGTTTTTAACAAATACGACTGGATAAAATGTGGAAGAATTAAACCACCATCAACACAATGCTAAAACATTTAACAGGTGACTTAGGTAACTAGGAAAAAAGAGACACTCAACTTAAGAATTTAAGGAAATAACAGGCTTAGGTTACATATAATTTTTTTTTCACTACTTCTGGCTATGATCTAGGGTTTTCAACTCGCAGTGAATGATTATGGCATCAGGACACACTGATATAGGCCAAGGTTATAATAATTTTGGATTTTTCATAATAGTTTAGTTTTATTTAGTTTTGACTTTTTTGTTTTGTTTTTAGAGCAGGTTTGCTAGTTTTTATTAGTTTTCTTTTTTTAATGCTTAGTTTTAGTTGTAGTATTCATATCTTTTATCTTCCTCACCGTCGTATTCAAATAAATCCCATACATGAGTCTGCTGCTTTCTCCCAACTTTAGTCTCCGTGTTGCCAGGTAGAGTATAGACAAAAAGACGACTCTAGATGAGAAGTGACGGACCATGAAGTGCCGTATGGTGCCGCCAGCTAAAATTGTTTAAACTAAAATCGATTTCATATCAATCTGACGTCAACAAAGATGAAAATAAAGGGAATTTTATCCATAATTTTTATATATTTTAGTATTGTAAGCACACAATACAGTTTCAATTAGTTATTGTCTTTTCCTTTTAATTATAGTTTTTATTTATTTCAGTTACCAAAAATGTTTTTTCATTTCTAGTTTTGATCATTTCCTTGGTTTTTATTAACGATAATAACCTTGATACACTCTGTCTACGTTTCATGAGTGAATCACTTTGGTCAGGGCAACTGGTGAGTTTTGTATTGAAATAACAGGTTAATCCACTAAAGACTGGTTTAATTATTCAAACTAAATCAGTCTTTGAGTTCTAACAGAATCTCAGATCATAGGAAAATGAAAAGAAACCATATTAAATGATGTGTTGATGATCCAGATGATAAGAACACCTGACAGGCAGGTTCACATGTAGATTCATAATACACACAAATGAGAAAACATGAATAAATAAATACCTCACCATCTTTATCAGTGAGATGACACCGTTCAAGTACTTGAACAATTAACAAAAGTGAAATAAGCACTGACTCCAGCAGATATTGTTGTGTTGTTCTTGTTTGTAATCTACTGTAATGAATCCTCCTCTTACCCTATGCAGCCCACTAAAAATGCAAAAAAGGCAGAAGGCCCTTGTTAGAGTCTGTGTTGAATTTGTTGTGGGATTTTAATTAATTTCATGCTTAATGCACTCGTTCATAGTGAAAGACAATACTGTACCATATTCATAATAGTGTGGATGAGGAAAAACTAACCACACACTAAAACTGGTAAAACAAAAGCCAACAAGCCAAGATGGAGATTAAAATAAAAAATATATATATTGTTTATTTTTATTGAATTTTAGGTACTTCTTTTTTCATTTTCTTTCTTGTTTTTGTCTGTTGTCCACACAAGTGACTAACACTGCCAATAAGTTAGCCACTGCTTTGCTTATTAAAATTGTCTATATTTTTAAATATAAAACACATTTTTACATATAAACCATTTCATGACTGAAATAGGCCATATAATAGAAAAAATACCAAAGATTGAGCCTGACTCAGTCAAACTGTATCTGATCAGTCATCATGTCCAAATTACATTTATAATTGTACTGGCAGTTGTGATAGTTCATTGTAGCCTGGGGGTTAGATCCTCATATATTACATATCGCTCCAATTCCCTTTACATAGCATATTCCATTTGAGCATATTCCATTTGTCTCCAACCTCATTGACCTTATACATTACTATACTACTATATTTTACTCTACTGGCAGCAGGAAAAACATCATATTTAACTATTTAACCCCTGGGACATTATTTGAGGAAACGTGCTGCTGTGATTTTGTGTCTGTATTATTGTCAGAAAAGCTGCTGTGAGTGTGTTTTTGTTCCTTTCCTTCAGTGGTTTTGCTTTACTGTGTGATTTCGGTGTCAAACCCGGGTGGAATAACAGAAAAAAACGAGGAGAGAAATTAATATTATAAGGCACTCAGAGTGCACATTAAGAAGAGATTTAGGATGTTGAACATGAACTGTGAACTGGAACACACTGAACAAGTGTTTGAATTTTGGCATAGTAGTTTTTGTTTTGGGGCTTTATTTTTCTAAATTAGTCCAGCTGCTTTTTGGCACCTGGTTGAACTCCAAAAAACAGTTTGCATGGTCAAAACTCAGTAAAAACACAGTAAAAAAAAAAAATTAAGAAAAAACACCATAACACTGGAAACCACAGTAAAAACAAAATCACACAAGGAAAACAGTGTAAAGAAGAAAAAAAAAAGTCCAAACCATGTATTTTTATAGTGAGTCAGTTTCACTCACTGCCCCATGTTTCGCTCCCCGTTACACTGGCAGTAGGGGGTGCACTGAGCATGCTCAGATGTCTATGGAAAGAATAATGTCTATTCTATCAGCATGTTTTGAAATGTTTCTAATCAAGCAAATGGTTGAATTTTTATGAATATTTAAAATAAATCATACATTCACAATGCTCACCACAGACACGTCAGGGGCTAAAGGATTAAGGACTGTAAACAACAGATGGTTTATGTGTTTTGCGATTAACAAAAAATGCAAATATGTATAGAACAGGATACAGAAAGAGCTCCTCCAAATATGAAGTAACTGTAGCGAACATCTGATTTGTGACCGTTTCAGCATGTTTGTCTTTCTCATAACGTATGAGAACATCAGGTGGTGTGGACTGATGAGGGAATCAAGTTATTTCTCTCATACGTTACAAAAGATCACAGCCATTTCACACGGGAAAGCAAAATGTATTACTTTTAACCTGTTTATAACAGATGCTTGTGCTGTAACCTATTCCTGTCGACGCTACGCAGTGAATGACTAAATGGATGAAATGTTTACGATAGCACACATAACTTACTGTGTTTTGCAAACAAATGTTTGCTTCTAATTCACTCGTCATTTTAAGTTATGACTACCAGTTTTAACTTTAAGTTCAGAGAACCTTCTTTGTCATGATTACAATAATCAACTCTGGCTAAAAATATGTTAGTTTGCACATGTGAGACTGCCTCAGATAAACCTGCCACAATATAACATATATCAGTATCATGTTGGAGGCTTTAAAAAACACATTAATTTGGATTTATTTGGTATTTCCCCTTTGCCACTTGCTGATTTCATATAATGTTACTCGAGTGTTTGTGTGGTGTTGGTGTTGTCTCTCTTACTAGGAGGTCCAAATATCAATAATCACTGACAATCAATCAAAACAAATGAGTTTCCTGACTTCAGAGGGAACTTTGAGTCACCTGGCTGATTCGAGACTTCACTACTGCAGTTCTAGACAAAGGGGAAAAATGTAAACAAAGAATTGATTTTGACTCTTGACTTTCAAAGCTAACACCCTGTCAAAAACGAGTATTGCCTCAAGTTCTGAAAGAACAGCTGCCAGGAGCATACGCATACACAAAGAACAAATAGGGAAGAAAACAGCAGCAGTCTGAGCCCAGAGTTAATATCTAGAGTTCTGCTTGTGCGTTGATTATAAACAAGTTCTTAAACTGTTTCTCCCTTTCACCTAACTCACTCTGACAAATGACTTCTGTCTGATTGTTTCGCCTTGAAGGAACACTGTGAAATAAGGCAGCGGTGTGTGGATATGGAAAATGTTGAGACTCAGGTAAATAAAATGTAGAAAGAGAGAAAGGTGGGGATGGGAATGAGAGACTGTGTTCCAACTCTGTGAAAGACGCAGAAATTAAAGAGAATGTGACTGAGGAGTTTCAAATAAAAACCCTTAGGCTGGCACGGTAACAGAAGGTGTTATTATTCTCTGAGTGATCCAAGGATAGTTTTGCTGCATTGATTCTACGCCCGATCTTTGTCTGATGATTTGAAGATCCTTGCTTTACTAATGTTTAAAAAGAAATAATAATACCCATTTCATTAAGGGAAAAAGGGCTTCGCTCTTTCGCAGTCCCTGCACGGTTTCCTGAAAAAAGTAATTATTGTGAAAATTTATTTTACCGTTCTAATCACTGTCAGTCAACCTTGTAAAGACAGACATTTGAAATCCTGGAAATGTGTCTAGCATTCATTTTAGTCATTTGTTGTAACTAGATATGGTCTAATACAGACATTACACCAAAGCAGCAAAGGATAGGCTGTGTCAGTCATATCAAGACTAAGATTTGTGACAGTATGGACAATTTCTTCAAAACTTCTTTTTAGGTAGACCACAGACTATATTCACTGCGTTTGCAAATAATGCATGATTTGATCTAAAACTGTTGTCTGTATTAAGTATCTTAAATAATTCCTCAAACACAACCATATGGTTATATAAACATCTGTAAATATATCTGCATTATCACATTTCTATTACACACATAGTAATACTGGCAACAGAATAAAGCATCATATTCACAAATTAAGTTATAAAGTCATAAAATGAGTCATTTGTTCTTAATCATTTGGTTTTCTAATCGGAGTATGTTTCATATATTGTGTTGCATGGCTATTTGTCAGTGTAAATCAGTTGGAAGTGAATAAAAATGTGTATTAAAAGTACATATCTAGAGAATTCTATGGTGTGATATTTCTGTATTATAGAATAAGATTTTTCTCAAATGAAATAAAATATATGATTTAAATAAATGAAGTACCTTAAATATTATGCATGTCTGAATTTCCACTGGTTGCTGCTCCAAAACACTCAGAACCTGTTGAACGTGTCGGACTTCATATGCTATCTATCCAAAGGCTGAACTCTTAGTCACTGCGATTATCCCCGGAATCTTGTTCCTCTTGCCATCCAAGATGTGGTTTGAAAACTTACTACCTGTCCAAAATAAGATGTGCCCAAGAAATATTCACTTGATTTTTCACACAACACACCAAACAAGGTACGATACGATCTGATTTAGAGGAAGGAGATGAACATCTAACCCTGGTAAGAATAGGGGGCTATTATTTGTTGAGAACCTTGTACCACAGTTTGTCTTCAGTAGAAGCAATACTTCTGTGAGTCAGTTGTGCAGAACCTCAGCCACATTTGGTTCTGCTCCTCTTTCCTCTCAGACTGCAGTTGGAGTCCTTGCTCGTCTCTGCTGTTATTTAGAAGTGATTTGAGTGTCTTGGTTAATCTCCCCTTTAACCATACCGTGGTCAGGGGCACACTTTTAGAACCCTTTTTCTGGCAAATATTTGTGGAATATCTGTGCTTTTCCAGCTGACCATCATCTTACCTAAAATACTGCGGTCCGTATCAACCTCATGTTCCTTCAGAGAGTATATCTTTGAGGTCTTCGAACATCTTGACATTTCCAGCATACTTTAAATACTGTGGGTCAATATGCTCCCAGCTTAAAACTGTCTGGGCTCATGATCCAGAACAGAACGGCAGGTTGTATATTGTCCCAGTAGTGCATCGGTGGAGAAATTGCCTTATTCCAGGTAAATCTACCTAGATCTTCGTCAAGTGATACCTCTTGACTTTACCCTACACTATGTGCCTGAGTCCTTATAGTAGAGGGTCAGTTCTCTCGCACTGAGAACTTGCCCTCTCATAAATGTCTTGGAACCAGAATGCAAAGAAAGATGCAAAAATCTTACAGATACCTTGAATACCTCAAATCTTACAGCCCATGATATATGTCCACATTTCGGTTGCTACCTTATAGGTATGAAAATGACCAAGGATCTGGTCAAAGTTAATGCAGCAACAGCACCCATGCAAGTAAGCCAGGGACCGTAGACTATCCTTAGACCTTAGACCATCGTCTGTAGTCATAACAACATCACTGCTAACTGTCCCTTCCACAGCATCAGTTACTACAAGTACATACTTCCACTTCAAGTGAACCTGCAGTGGCTGCTACATATGGATCATTTCAAGATAATGCAAACAGTTCCTATTTTCAAGTGATGCAATACGTGAAATGGTAATTCTGAAAATTATAATCCATTTTTGCAACATTGTCCCCAAAAACCTTACACAGTGCTCTTTTAAATGGTTATTCATTTGAGTTTTCTCATACCTCTTTGTAGTGACAAATCTAAATTTGAATATTTTACCACTTGCCACAAGATACATTTTCATATTCTGTTGGAGTAAATTTTACTCAGAGGTTTTGACTATATTCAGTGCCTATTGTAAATTCTAGATTCCGAGGTTGAAATTCCCAGGGGGTTCCAACACCTAGCATTCGTCACTATTATTTTTTTATTCCAACCAAAAATGTATGAAATATAAAGAAATGTGTTGGAAGTTGCATATCTTGACATGAACAGAATGTCCAAAATATGGAGAGCAATAAAAATCTAATTACATAAATGAAAACTGTTCCAGTAAAGAAGAGTCAGTGTTCACATCAGTGACAGCAACTTAGACGAGATAAATGTCTAGAACAGTAAGGGTCTGTTTTTCAACCTTATTTGAGCTGCAGTGGTTTCAAATATGACAACTTTCTCATTCATTTATCACTTACTGTAGTGTCTATTCTTGTACATGTAAATAGTTATTTTGTAATGCATCAAGTTTCTGAACCATGTTTAAAAAGTCACACCTGAAGTATTCATTGACCAACTCTGTGATAGAGTTGGAGGTAGACTCTTTAATCATTAAGAGAGTCCACAAATATTTAGCTGATTTTGTAAATGAAGTGTGGGTCTTGGAACAAAATATTGATCTGTTTGTTTAGTGCATGTTTGATATCACCGCTGGGCATATTTTGTCTATGTTCAGATGCTACTGGGGTTTTTTCAGCCACATGCAGTATGCTGAATTGTTTGTTGGGAATGTCTTGGTGTTAAAGAGGTTGTAAAACCGATGCCAGCGGAGGGCGAGGCTTATTGTAGTAATATTGCTTGTTGGTCAATTGGTTCTCATTTTGGTGCAGCCACCTTTTATCATCATTTTTTGAAGGATTTTTCAGGTCGGAATATACTTCTTGATGCTACAAAACTGCTCGATTTTGTATTCTTGAAAATGTGTTCTTGCATGTTCAGAGATTTTCAGTTAGCTACCATGAACTACCACCAAGAGCAAGGTCAGGTGACAACACCCATGACATGACAACATCTGTCATCTCTTCTGTCTTTTGATACGGCAGCTTTGCCAAATTAACTTGTTAACCTGTAGTTTATAGAAATAGTTCTTTGTGGTAAAATGGAGTAATAGTAATAATGGTAAAAATATAGTAATAGTAAAGCTATCCCTACCGATCTGGCATGTCACAGCACTTGGTAAAAATGTGAACATGAACAACCCGCCTCCCTCCAAAGCCCCTCCCGCTTCCTCTTGCCTGAGTTCTGATGCTCCCCTCCTCTCACCTGACGCATGCAGTGGAAGCGGATGTGGAGGCGGAGGTCCGGTCCGCTTTGGCGTGGCTGCGGACGCCTCCCTCAGCAATCAGACACATCATCCACCTGCTGCACAGCAGCGGCTCCTGTTTCATGAGCAGACCCAGTATTTAAGGGTCTGGTCTGTGCAGTGCTGGGTCATTGTCTTCAGTGCACCTCATCACCTGGGCAGACTGGGTCATCCTGTGAGCAGCGCAGACTCTGTACACTGTCCACGGACATTTGAGGTTTCATAGTCCATACATTTATCATTCTACATAATCCTACATTGTGTGACACTATGTTGGTGTATGCAGAGTTGTAAAAGTTGAGCTTTGTGCAGACCTGTCTGCAGAGTCAAGTACGGACCAAATAAAATGACTGATCAGACTTTTATCAGAAATATATGAGAATTAAACATTTTTAAGTTTCAAAACCTGGTGGATTTCTTTTACATTTTAGTTTGACACTCAGTTCTTAGGAGTATTTTAAGATGACAAAAGAAAAGTGTAAAAATGCCACATCATACAAGTATAACGTAATGTGACCAAAATTGATCTATGGTTTCATCTGAAGATGAACCAGGGCCACAAGTCAAAATGTCTAAAATCAGACTGTTACGACCAAATTGTGATCAGTGTTGTATGCATCAGATGGTGGTGATCCTTAAATGCTAGAGTGGATAAGTGGGCTGTCAGTGACATTTAGGATCAGATTCTCCTTTGACATTGTTGACACTTGACATCAAGTCCTGTCCCTTCTTGATTTCGATTAGATTAGATAGAACTTTATTGATCTTTTGGACAGAGCCCTCAGGAAATGGAGGTGATTAGTCAGAGTTGGTGGTCCTACAAATCCCACTTGCAAATCTGCCATTTGTGTCTACCTTTTCATACACTGCACATTAACTAAATGTAAAAATAAGAAGTGCAACATTACTTAATTTTAAGCAAAGTAAAGCTGGTGGACTCTAGTTTTCTAACAGTTTAGTAATGTACAACTAAAAAAATGGACTCTGGTCAATTTCACCCATTGGCAGAGTTAAATGATGCAGTAACAGAAAGCACCAATTTTTTAAAAAGATTTTTGAGCCGTACTAAACTATAGTAACTTCAAAGAAACAATAGACTTCCTATTCTCATTGCAGCTACAGCTGCATGCTGATGTGTGTGCGCACAGATACTGCAGATTGCTTTGCTGCTGCAGTGCCTCAAGATCCATCCCTTCATCCCTCTCTTTCTCACTCGTCACGCCACCCAGCACACCTAGCTGCTGGGCTGCTCGTTCTATTTTGTACATACACACAGTGAAAATGTCCTTTAACGCATCAGGGGTCTCCTCCTGTATGTTTGACTGCTGCTTGCTGCTTGCTGAGGCCAACTGATTAAAAATAACATTTATTTTACCTTTCCCTGCCTGGTGCTATATACTGCACGGTGGCCGCAAACACATATGGACACACACCAGTACAACACCTAGGAGAGGCAATTTTGTTAACACACAAAATGAAAACAGCTTCTTTCTGAAGTGTGTCTGGGTTCAAATCAGAGCAGGTTCCAACCTTTCTCGTCCTCTTTAAAGTGCTGTGTAAACTGTGTCTGCACTGTTGAATGAGGGTCAGGACAGAAAAACACGTTTCACTGATTGTATACATATATCAGTTTGGGTACTATAATGTTAGAGGCAAGGAATCAGTCATGTATATTTAATATATTGTTTAGATTTGGAAGCAGACTGAACATAACCCAGACAGAACATGTTCTGCCTTAATCACTTTGGTCTCCTTCTTCAGGAGAACATCCATATTGGTGGATTCCAAAAGGTTTTTGTATTGGCAGATGGACAATCACAAGTATCGTCATCCTTCTTTAACTGTAAAGGAGGACTAAAAAATTGTTTGTTTGTTTTTTTTTTCAATTAAAGAACACGTTATCATATGTTCATACTAACCCATAAAGACCCAGTGGTACTTTTGTACCAGTTCCCAAATTAATTTTTCCTCTATATTTAACCTTTCTTAAGTGATTTATCACCATTTATTATAATATTATCTTCTGTATTTTGCATTTGTTTCAGTGGAAATCTGATGTTTTCCTATATTTCTTTTACTGATTCATAAAAGCTCAGATTAAAGTGGAGGGTTATTATATCAGAAACAGAGACAACTGAAGAAAAAGGGACTTTTGAAGAAAAAAAAAATCTGTCATTAACTGAACCTAAACCCAGTGTAGTCATCCACTGTCATTGATTCAACTCCATGGGTTTTACTGGTGAATCAATGTTGTAGAAGATGACAATGTTTCCACGTTCACTACGGAGCCTCTGAATGTCCACATGGGTCATATCTGATGACCATGAAAAGATGACAAACTGCATTTTACACCAGTTATTTACATGGATTTAATAAGATTAGTGGATCAACAGGTACTTAATGTTTGATGTTTGGGTCTTTATGGGTTAACCTCATCCATTCATGTTGACACATGACTGAATGAAATGTGTGATTCAGGTTCACCAGCTACAGTAGACACTGCACTATTGAAATTAATAATTTAGCAATTAACATAGAAATCTGAATTAACTTTATATCTAAAGCAGTGCTTTTCAGTCTAAGGGGCACCTGGAATTCAAATGGGTTTAACTGAAATTTCTAGCAACTGATAAAAATGTAAAAAGAAAAAAAATTACAAATAAAAAAAGATTTTTTTAATGATTCAATATATATTCCATTATTATTAAAACACCCCACACTTTTCCTAATAAAAAAAAGAAGTTCAGATAAAATGCTGGATATAATATATGAGATGCTATATCTTGATTGACCCAATCATGTGACCATGCGCGTTACTACACGTCAACCTGCCCAGACACAGTCACAGTCAGAAAACCAGACCAAACAGAGAATGGAAAGATTTCTTCACCTGCCTGGCCCCGCTAAGACATTTCCACGAGAAACTGAGAAACAGATGCCAAAAAGGTGCATTATTTCCATTATATAGCCTAAATGTCATCTAAAATGAATGTTTATTTGTATCATAGTATAGTAAACTATTACATGACCAAAACCAAATCAATTTTAGCAAAAAATTTCTCCATTTTGAATGTCTGGGGTCGCCAGAAATTTGTAATGTTAAAATGGGGTCATAAGCCAAAAAAGGTTGGGAAGCACTGATCTAAAGGCTTAAAAGTCAATAAAAGAAGGCATGTAGTAAATAAATGAAGGAACATAGCAAATATTTTAAAACTGCCTTGGCAACAGTTTTGTTTTTTTTTTTTTAATCATCCAGTGCTGTGTCAAAATTGTCCAATGATGCTGACAGCCATCTTTAGTCTCTATGGTTAATGTCTATTTTTAGGACACTGTATATTATAACCTATGCATTGAAGTGACTGGTGGCTCTTTTCTCCCAGTAGCTGTACTGTTTTGTGTTTTGATTGTGTGATGCAAATGTTACAGAAAGTAACAGAAATCAGTTAAACAATAACATGACACAGTCAGCACTCATTATCTGAATCTGTGTCACGTTAGTTTTGGAGAAGTAAATGTACAGACAATTGCCAACTGTGCAAATATGGGCACGTCCAGCTCTAAAAACCCCAAGATGGTAGCCAAACAGTAGTTTGTAATCCAGCGAACCATTTCCTCTATACTGTCTGTGGGTCTACTGGGAAAATACCACAATGATATGATAAAGGCTACGTTCCTGATGTCACATGTCATAACTAATGTGATGTTTAATGATTTTTATCAGCACTTTCAATGTGGTTAATTGTCTTGCTCTACTACACAGCCTCATTAATGCACACTAGTTAGTGTTCTTGGCATGTAGAAACCCACAAGGAAAAAAGCAGTAAGATCTATAGGGTAAGTATCCAAGATCCAAAGTGTAAACAGTCTGAGCTAACAATCAATAGCTCAAAAGGTGACTAATTGGAGATTCCACATCTCTTTTCCTCGTTTCTCCAGGACAGGCTTTCTCTTGTGCCTCGTTCCTTTCTACCAGTTTGACCGGGCTCCTCTGCATCCCTCAAGGGCTGGCTTCTTCTCAATTTGCCCTGACCTTTCCGCCTGTAAACAGCCAGATGGCAAGGTGACTGACTGACTGATTTTAAACAGAATGGAATGACGGGGGAGGGAGATAAAGAGGGACTGATCACTAGAGGCAGAAACAGAAAAAAGGGGAGTCTTAAAATCTGCAATGTGGCGAATCAGAGCGTGAATCATAGCGTGTAGAGCAGTAAATGAATATGACTGGCCCTGCAAAGATAAAGTACTTTGAAATGGTGTGTTTAAAGCTAAAAAGACAGAGATGCAGGTTGAAAGACATCTGAATCTACATTAAGAGACACACAAACAAGGTTTATGTATAGTATTACATGGTTTGTTTTTGAGATTATGTATTTTTCTCTGTTTATTCATGATAGTTGGGCAGTGGAATAAACTGGCTTAAAGCAACTGCATTTTGAGTTATTTGTATATGATGTTTGGTGGTTGATGGTTACAAATTTGCTAAATAATAGAAAACCCTATAATAAAAGGAATTTTAGATGCACTATGAAAGATAAGCACATGCTCCTGTGCTCATGTTAAGTTTATGTGGGAGTCGGTTTTGTCATTAGCTAACTTCATTACTAACCTGATAGTCGTCTTGGTAGCTCACGTCCACATACTGTACACGAGCACAATGTACTGATCAGTATGTACATGTTTTGGGTCAGATTTCCCACAACTTTGACCCTCACGTTCTTTGGTCCCTCTCTTCTGCTTCTCTACAGTGTGCATCATCAGTAGCTTTGAAATACAGTCAGCTAACATCAATGGCTTCCAGTACAAAAGATTCCAACCGTAGACAGTGTAACGAACATTAAAAGGACATTGTAAGAACACTTGAAATTTTAAGCCAAAACTCAACCTAACCCCAATCTTAGCCAAAGTATCATCGGTCATAAAGTGCACTAACCACATGTTTTTCAGTGAAACTTCAGATAAACTAGAATCTGTCAATTCAATTCAGGCCTATTTATAAGTATGCAGAAGCATATTTTAATAAATTATTACATCGAGATACTTCACAAATTCAGCTAAAGGCCTTACATGTACTATACAGAGAAGAAACCCTACATAATCTCCCAGAGCAAACCCAGGGTGACTAACTGCCACATAACTTGAAAGTGGCAAACATCATTAATGTACATGTGTATCATTCCCAAAGACAGTTCTCTTCCACCAAGAGAACGACCAACTGAAGTTACATCACACAGTTGGGAAAGGAAATAGCAGTAGGTAAAGTGATTACGTTTAGGGAAAGACATCACAACTCATTCTATGCTAATGCTTGACCAGGAAGTCACATGGTACCTTTGGAGTAGACTGAAATACATCTAGATATTGCAAGAGTTTAGACTTGGCTCGATGTACGCATGAACAATTTAAGGGATAGGGATAGGAAATGGCTCAGGAAAACAACTGAAATATGAAAAAAAAACACATTTGGACACAAACGTCTTCTGTCATAATTACCCCAACCAACTCCTACTAATGTTTCTGTTATTTAATGTCACCTGGTCTAAGTCATCAATTTCCACTGTTGAAGGACTTGAAGTGACTTTTAGCTGGTTACCTGCACTTCATTTTCAGTGCCTGGAATACCCTGATTGCATCAATTTCCAAATGCCAAGGACTCTTGACATTAATGTGATGATTTCAGAGTGAGAATAGGCTTCATAAAGATGAGGTGGAATGTGTTTAATAATAGATACTTTAACCAAACAATGAAGCCTGCTCTTCGGTGGTGTAGCCCTGCATGTTTTGTTTTGTTTTGTTTTGTTTTTATCTGACCGTCAACCCCTATTATCTCCTGCTTATATTGAAGTAATACAGATCCTTCAATGACAAGTTACATTGACTTTAGATGCTCTGGTCACTGAGTTGGCATACACTGGCCAAATGGTAGGACACCGCTCCAGACAGATCACCACTGTGAAGCACAGACAATTGGTTATTTAGCTTCAGGCCATTTAGGGAGAACATGCAAACTTCAGACAGAAAGGACCTGGACTTAGGCATGAACCCAGAATGTCACTGATCTAAGCTGACAGTGTGAACCACCAAGCCATCCTGTCAGCCATGCTCTAATTTGGCCACATGAAAATGACATTTATAGAAGCTGTACTGTTTCTTCTTTTATACCCTGCAAAATATATTTTGTGTACTGTAGTGAGATTGTTTTTAAACCTGATGTTTCTATTTATGCACCATAAAGTGGAAAATGAATGTAGACAGAGAGATATTATACAGCGTTTGATTGAGAAGAGATGTTTTTCTACATCAGTAAGATTGATACAGAGACAAAAAGACTGCATTAATTCACTTGTTCATGCTAGATTAGATGTCAGATTTCCATATAGAGAGAAGTGAAGGATAAATAGGAAGACAGATGAGACAGTGGTTCTGCTAAATTAGATCCTGGATTTCTGGATGTTGAAGAAAAACAGAAATGATCTGTCGAGTATGTGTGACATCATCTCTTCACTGACATTTATATGCTTATCTTTAATATTCTATGTCTAAGAAATACTTATATTTACACAAATATGCCATATGTAGTTACATATAAAGCATGCATGACATCCACAAAAAGCTTCAGTCACACAAATCAGCAAACAGAGGTACACTCCAAGGCAAATGTATTTATTTAT
The DNA here is from genome assembly GCA_037367295.1 of Apogon hyalosoma. Lineage (NCBI taxonomy): Eukaryota > Metazoa > Chordata > Actinopteri > Kurtiformes > Apogonidae > Apogon > Apogon hyalosoma. Next base: position 3,230,389 of record JAPQRP010000019.1, read on the forward strand.
TTTACTTCTAGAGAGCCTTAGATAAGTGAAGGACCACTCATTGCACAATTGATTTGATGAAACGGATTCTAATGACTAAAGCTACACAAAGACATGCAGACATGATACATTGCTTTACAACAGGCTATTTGCAGCTCAGAAGGCTTCAGTCCCTGTTTCAAAACACAAGTACTATCTGTTAGGAAAAAGTTAACCAGATATCAGTCAGCACAACACATTCTATACTGAATGTCTGCAGTCTTTCAAAAACTCATCATCAGAGGAAGGTTTGCTATATTTTGCAAGGTTGTGCTGCAACATTCATCGCTGATTCATGAAGAGGCGGCTGCTTTGTAGAAATGATCCGCCGGCAATTGTAGTGGAAGACTTTTTTGGAGCTTTTTCTTTTCTTACTGCAATGACAAGCTTGTAGAATAATTAAAATGTCTCTTGACATTCTGGTCCTTGATCAACACAATATTCTTTTAGCAAGCGTGCATGTTGAAGAAACATAACGATGCATTTTTATAAATGTTTTTTAGGGTTGTTTTGTTTTCCATTGTGGATGCTTTTCAAGACACCTAAAGTGCTTTACATTATTGTTCCATAATTCATTCACTCCCACATTCACACTCTGGTGGTGGTAGCTACAGCTAAAGCTGCCCTGGGGCAGGCTGATGGAAGCAGTTTGTGCCAAACGGCCCCTCTGACCACCACCGAACCAAGGTTATCATCGTTAACGAAAACTAATGAAATGACGAAAACTAGAATTGAAAAATATTTTTGTTAACTGAAATAAATAAAAACTATAAATAAAAGAAAAAATATATATAATTAATTGAAACTGTATTGTGGGCTTACAAAACTAACTAAAACATATAAAAATTTTGGATAAAATTTCCTTTGTTTTCATCTTTGTCCGCCCCTTCTCGTCACTTGTTGTTTAGAGTTGGTTTCTTGTCCCCACTCTACCTGGCAACATGGAGACTAAAGTTGGTAGAAGGCAGCAGAGTACTGTATGGGATTTCTTTGAATATGACAGCGAGGAAGATAAAAGATATGAAAAAACTAAAACTAAAAAACTAAACATTTAGAAAAAAAAGAAAACTAAGAAAAACTAACAAACCTACTCTAAAAACGAATTAAGCTAACTGAATTTGAGAAAAAAAGTAAAAACTAAATAAAACTAAACTCTAATGAAAATTCCAAAACTATTATAACCTTGCACTGAACATTGATACACCAGTGTGAGTGAGGTGTCTTGCCCAAGGACACAACGGTGCGTGACTAGGATAGTAGGATTTGAACCATCAAGCCTTCGGTTATTGGACAGCTCTACCTCCTGAGCCACAGCTCACATATGTATACCATACATAAGGTATTTTAAAAAACATATGTATGTGTGT